>JAHREE010000094.1:9829689-10059625 GCA_033628505.1 Tringa tobata | reverse complement strand
ATTCCATAAGTGGTTGTTCATTAATAAAGAACATAAATTTTTTGCATTTCACCCGCAAGCACCTGCTTTTCTGTTCCTTTACCTTTGGAAGGCTTGTGCTAGGCGATGCTCTACAGCTGTGGGTATTGGGTGTGTAATCACAGCACATTGTGCTTCAGGTTCATCTTCCAAACAAATCAAATATGGGCAGCAACACCACATTGGTTTGATGTGCTTGGGCAAATCTAGAAAATATTAACTGGAGATCAAGAAACCGGGGACTAGATGTTTTCTGTCTCTGCAAGATCTGACCCTACCCTGAAGACTCCATTAAAAGGTAGAGAAATACTGTAGTCTCTTTACAGGCAGAAAAAAATATCAGCAAAAATATTTATAAGTTTTTCTACTGCCAAAATACCACCGGATGGGAATTTGCATATAGATAACCATAAAAAAGCATTGTACACAGACCACTGAAACATGAGAAATCTGTGACAAAGGCACACTAAAATTCAATGCCTTAACCAGATGGTCATCTTTCCTCTTTGAGAAGTATCTACTTCAGTTGCAGACCATAGACACAACCTGTATACCCCTGGGACGAACGTCCACCATGGGCAGAACAGAAAACCTTAAATCCCATGAATGATAAAGCACATGTTTAATCCTTGGAGGACAGAGAAACTTGGGTTTCTCCAGACAGGTTTTATTTACATTTGGCTCTTAAAGATAGGGAATGAAGGATTTCATTTGGGGGATAAAATGGAAAAGGAGTGAATTCTCGGGATGTTACATTTGATGCCTTGATCCCCAAATCCCTAGCTATATCCAGAAGGAAACAAAATATGATGAGACTCTGACTGTGATACTGTTGAGAGAGCCTGAATTTTTGAAGACATAACCTGACTGTTACTTATTTGTCTTGTTCTGTGTTCACTGAACTAAAAGCAGGCAAAATGCAGATCAAGAATGGATTTTGTAATAAGCTCTTAACAATAAAGATACTTCTTTGCATTTCCTCCTTGGAGAACCGGGCAAACAAAGAATGGTGTTATGAAATAGTAAACTGATTTAAGTAGCTTCTGAAGCTAAGCAGTAGAATTTTGCCTTGTGAACCTGTTGTACAGGGAGAGCAGCTGTAATTTAATGGATTAAACTTCAACCTAGGAGACTGCAAGCTCCAGCTTGCTTAGTGAATCTGCCCCTCAGCAATGATGTGAGTTTGTGCTGGAGGCTTCAGCCTCTCTGAACCTCAGTAACCTGGCTTATTTCTACAACATGGAAAGCAAAGCTGTTATCTACAAGCTCAATAGATGTACAAGGCAGTAGGAAATCTAAATCATTAATGGAACTGGGTTTGGTCGGGGATTTTACTTATCACATCTTTCTTTCCCCTCCTGTATTTGAATATATGATAGTCGCATTTAATGATGGGTAAAATAAAAATAAAAAAAATATAAAATTAAGTTAAATTAAATTAAATTAAATTAAATTTTCTAGAACATAGATTTTTAGTTTGAAGATTCTTTGGGTTTTTAGCCATTTTTTGCTTTGGCCTGAAAGACAAACAGACATTTAGGACTTACTCAGGGGGCTGCTACTTAAGTGCATTCCTCTCTTTAAATTTTGTTTTCACAGTGGTCAGCCTTTCACTTAGAACACCTACTTTTCCACTCAGTTTTCGGCCTTTCCTGTTTTTCCCTGCTGCAGGTTTTCTAAGGACTTTCTGCTTCCCCAAGTTCTCTTGTGGTTTTTATATTTACACATAATAACAAAGGAGAGACTTTGTTGTGGTCCACTTTAGCAGCTATTATTAAGATTAATTACACATTATCAGCAACATGGAAGATTCTCATTTACCCTAAAGCACTAAGCCTTAGCAGATTTTATGTATCCCTAATATAGTGCTTTTCTTCAAGGCTATACTAAACACCTACATTTCTTTGCAAGTCCATGGAAAATTTTGCCCTGTCTTACCTGACCTAAAGTCTACAGCTTCTCAACTTCTCTTTCAGTTATAATAACAAATAAATTTTGTGGATTAACTGAAAATATAATTAAATTGGGTTTTTTTTCAGAATCAACAGAGGGAGTTGAATCCCAAACAATAAAAAGTGTATTCAGATAGAAAGAAAGAATATTGTTGTGTCCTTGTATCTCTAATCTCCCACAAATTCACTTGTATCACAGTCACTTGGTCACCCTATATAACCGTTTTTTGCAAAACTACCCATAACTCCACTGACTAGAAACAAAAAATAAAAACCTGCAACAGAGTACAAGAGGAATGGATGCTGATCACCAGGAAAGAAATAAGCTGTGTGGATTACTAATGTGGTGACCATGTAGGATTCCACTCTGTGTGTTGAGTTTGACTCTGGGGAACAAGAACTTATTCCTCAGAAATTTAAAGCTGGAATGGTGACTGGAGTTTCCATCAGCATATGTGGCTATGATGAAAAATTAGTCTGTTCCCCTGCATATCACTTGGAGCACGATTTCACTGAAGAACACCTGTATCAAAAATACAACCTCATGTTGAGTTAGAGCATATCTTAAAAGACCTCAGATGGTAGTTAATCCATCACAACCTAATGTACCTTGCTCCAGGGGGGTTAGTTACACTTGCAGATAAAATACGGACCTTGTTCCTAGTCTAATTTTGTCTTTCTTCACCTCTCAGGTACTGTATCTTATTGCACTTGTCTCTGCTAGTTTAAAGAGCCTTTTTCTACCAGAGAACTTTCCCCTACGCAGGTGATGCTTTTCATATTATTTTTGATAAGATTCATAGTCTGAGTTACTTCAGTCTTTTTAGTCTTCTAGGGAAATGTTCTAGTGAGAAGTTCCTGCTATATAGCCTATCAGCCTCCCTTTTGAACCTTTCCTCTCCCGGTCCTTCCACCCCAAATAAATTCCACACAAAATCAGACATCTTCAGAGGACAATAGAAGTCATCAGAGCACAATGGGGAACAGGAATTCACCACCACCACTCTTAGGTACCATCATTCCACCTGTTTACTGTGTTCTCATGTCAGTTTTTGGGCATTTAAAATGTCACAGATGGAAAAGAGCTTTCTGAGGGAAACCTCACAAACTTTTCACATTTTTATTTTAAAAGTTGAGGTTTCTTGTGCATGTCTCCACCAAAAAGTTGGCATGTGAAAATATACAGCACATCCAGGCTGAGATATATAGCTGAAGAGTATAGGGTTTATTTTATTTATTTGTGGGGTGTTTTTAAGCTGCCTTAAATACATAGGAAGTACTCAAGAGATGTTTTTCTCTCAAAGCTCTTTGGGGACTTTGTTGAAAGGCAAGAAAATCAATTGTTTATACAGCAACATCACTTCATTCCAGGCATGGGCTGAAGCACACACTTATTTAACAATAAATCTGCTTCTATGAAATATAGGTGAACAAAATAAAAATAAGCAATAAAATATTCTATGCCTATACAGCAAATTCTATGCACTACTTTCAAACAACTTTAGAGTAGTGGATAAAAAACTTTTAATTACTGCAGGACAATGAAGCACAGAGATGGTTAATGAATTATCAGAAACCCCACAGATAAAGTTCTAAACTGAGATGAATCTAAGGTATGTGTCTCTCTTGCCCTATTTACACTGCTTTTTCACAGAACCTACCAAACCTTGTGAGGATCAGAGCTAGTTTAATTCCTTTTAAATTCAGTCACGAAAGAAGCTATTCCATAGCAATGTTTGTTGAATAATGTATTTGGATGAAGACTGCTAACTATCTCTCTGAATGTACAATGTTTGAAACTGCATGAGAATACACATTGTAAGAAGCTCAAGTAGTAAATGTAGTTCTTGGCTTTTCACAGCAAGCAATCAGTTATCGAGCCACATGACAGCAAGGTATAGGATTACAACAACCTCAGTTCAATGAAAAAAGTGATTTTCTAAGGAAATAATGGAAGTTGGTTTATAGATAACTATTCTGCTTTGGCTGTCAACTTTTAAATAATGAGTTATAATACCAAAAAAACCTCTGGGGGGAAAAAGTGCCTTGAGTGAGCTATTTGACTTCTAATATTTTGATATGAGATTTAACAATTTAACTCCTGAAAGCTCAAGAGCTTTCAGCCTGCTCAGCTGGAAGCTTAAAGGATACAGTGGACTTAATTACCAAATTAAAATAAAGAATTATATTTGGTCAATGTCTCAGAAATAGGTAAGGAAAATATGCTGCGTATTCACTAATTTTAAGTTGTTTGTGCTTTGTGTCACTTTTTCCGCAAAGTATGGGTTTATGAGAACAAGGTCAGCACCAGAGACTTTTCTACTATTTGTGTTTGCCCTAATTTGTGTCTCATTCTTCTTAGAATTCACCCCTCAAAGTGAGGAAGGCACCGGAGAAGGGTCACTGCATTTAAGGGAAGATATGCAACACTCTGAATCAATGACTCATTTTAGATTTTTTATAGGCTGAGTATAGAGTACTCAAACAAGAAGCAGTGATCCCTAAAGACAATGCAGGTAATCTTGGAGATTTACCTGCTGCAGTTGAATAACAGCAGTGTGATCTGAAATAGAAATCTAGGAATGTACAAGGAAAGGGAAAAGGCCAGAATTTGCATGGTATTTATATGCATGTGTCCTGGTATTGTTGGAGTTGAAGGCTAAGTTTGAGAACAGAGATAATTAACCGAATAAATGGCATTAACATGCAATGATGAAGGGGAAGAACATCCCAATGGTGTTAAGCAGAATGATATGGAGAGATGAGAAACCTCAGCATCTTCCACCCTGAAGTCTGTGAGATGATTCATTACTGAAGTAAAAAAACCCAGAAGTTGAAATCAGTATAATGTTAATAAATATAAAGTTAACATTGTTAAAATAAGTATAAAGTTAATATAAGTATAATGAGGAGAAATGACAGAAGAGTCCAGCAGTGCTCCCAGAGGTAATCTGGGATCATCCAAGGATTCTCAGTCTTGCTCAGAACAACACTTTGGAGCTAGAGATGTTCACACAAGTGAAGATGTTAAAATAGAAGGTGAACCAAAGACTGTTAAGTATTTTGTCCCTTAGTCTGGTAATGCATGCAGGCTTTTTTCTACAGTCAGCAAGGTAAGCAAGGTATTTCTGAAAGCTTCCACAGGGCCAGCCTGAAATTTTAACCTTTTCCCATGGACTCTGGAAAGCAAATCAAGTCACCTCCATGCCAATGAGATGCAGTAGGCCAAGGAACTGGAAAGATGGAAAAGTTTTGATGAATTTCTGACTTTTTGTTCACTTTCAGGCAGCTGAACTGTCTTTTGAGAGCATGTGCTTTAGAACTGACTTTCGGAATAATCTCAGACCATCTGTAGTAAGTACTTGGAGGCAGGGGACTTAAGATCTTAGCCCTTCACAGCTTCAGGGAATTTGAGCCAAGAGATGTCAGTATAATTTCTTGCAGGGGAAACTGTTGGGAAAAATTTCTCTCTATTCCTCTATGCTTGAGCAGAGCCATGGCACAAGAAAAATGCACAAGTTCATGCAGTTGTAAAAAAAGAATGAAAAAGAAGACTAGCTGCAGCTGTGGTCCAAACACGACTTAAGAATGACAAAGAAATTTTTTAAACTGTGTCTTTTCTCCATTCTTACCAAATTTTGCTAAGAGATAGGTACCTAATTACTCATCAGGGACAGGTATGTTGCTCTAGATGTCCAATAGCACTACGCTAGAGAAAGCCCTGGGTATCTCAAGCAGGAGAAACATGATTTCTTTGTCCATCGACATTCAAATTATACCTGTGTCACAATTCCTGTTACACATTTTTCTTGGGGGGATTCAGAAGTTACTCAAAAAAAAGTTGAATTCCTTCTGTTCTGACAACGAGCTTTAGTTATAGTGAGTAGACTACTGTTGTCTTCTTTAAGAGAGTGAGCAAGTCTATAAATATCTACTTTTTTTCTAATGTTTGTCAGAATGCAAGTATTTCAAATCATTTTAGTCTTAAACATACATCTTACACACACACTGTTTGAATAATCTTCCACATTACTGTTTGCATATGTGCAGCTACATTTTATTTCCTCTTTTAATTTCTTATCTTAATCCTAAGTAATGAAAATATTTGGATTACCATCTCTTCTCTAGAAGAGAAACAAACAGTGTAAAGAGAAACAAACAAGAATGTTTGAGGGACTAAGTTTGAGGGACTAACAGGTGAGGATTAAAAACAAAGAGAGGAAGGAGAAAGAAAAGAGAATTTAAGAACAAGCTTAAAGGAGCCAGGGAAAAATGAGAAAAAAAAAAAAAAAAAGTAGAAAGGCAGCAGTGTGTAAAAGAAAAATGTATTGGCACGTGGGGTAAGAGAAAGCAAGTGACAGAGAAAGGACAACAAAGCAGAACTGACTGAAGTGGGATTTGAAGAGGAAACTTCAAATATCTCAAGGTCTCAGCATGTGGGCTTTTTTTTTAATTATCTTTTTTTAAAACGCCTTCACAAGGAAAGGGGGGATTTTTTTTTTGCAATGTTGTCATTAAAGAAAAAATATAAATCTGCCAAAATCAAGGTGTCTTGTAATGTGTGCTTATTAGAATAAAGTGAATATGAGAATGAACCCAGCTTGATATCATTAGTATGCATTTGCAACAACAGCAACAACAACAGCAAAACTAGCCAAGATTTTTAGAAGAAGTGGTAAGAAAGTGGGGTGATAAATGAAGAATTAAAGATTTAGTTTTTTTCTAGAAAGGAAAAGAGACAGAGTCCGAAAGAGAGGAAAAAATAAAGGAAGATATAAAGCTAGGAAAAAAATTGAATGCAAATATCATACTGGGGGGAGGGGAGGGAAAAGGGTTGAAGAGGATAAAAAACCTAGTCCAATCATCTACTAATCCATTTTTTAATTTATGAATTTGCTCATCCATCTTAATCTCATCACAATATCACATCTGAGTGCCTAAAGGCCAGAAAGAGTTTAATTTCACCCCTCCTCCCCAACAGGCAACCGAGGGATGATGTTATCAAGTCATTATTCCTGTTTAGCATTTTGCCTTCACTTTTCTTGTGACAGCAAAAATGCGATCTGCAATGGAGCATTCACTGTGCAGATCCCAATTCAGCAATATCTGCTTTTGGGAGGGTGCACCATTACCCTAGGTCATTTACATGCAGTGTGAAAAGAGACCAGACAAAGTAGACGGCGTGGAGCTGAGCAACTTCTTGCTTCTCTCCCTTCTCAAATGCCCACACAAATCACATTGTAGCTACCATTCATACTACTGCTCTGTTCTCTGCAGGCGGAATCTTGTCCCTGTCCTCTCACAGAGAGAGGCTGAACACTTGAGAAGGGATATGGCCTCTCAAGGTGGAGACAAGCAAAGTTTTAGGAATGAGACAAAACCTTCTGACCTCTGAAATGCTTATGAGTGTCAGAAACTCTGGTTTTAAGAGTGCCTGTGCTCTTTTCCATCATATCTTGCCCAGTAATTGATATTCATTATGATTACTTCAACCAATGTAAAGTTCAAGTCATTGTGAAAGCATAAGTATTGGGAAGGAGAAATGGCAATTCAAAAATAATGAAGCATTCAGCTAAAAGGGATATTATCATGCAGTTAATTTATTTTTTTTTTAATATTCATAGATAGTCAAAACCAGTTGCACATTCATTCAGAAACCAAACTGCTTTTCTTTTATCTGTTTTATTTTTCTTTTTTTTCTTTTTTTTTTTTTTTTTTAATAACCATTAAGACCCATGTTTCTGTGAAAGATTTGTCTGACAGATTCATGAATAGCATTATTTATACACCTAACTAAGCTCCAATGACCTCCTATAGAGACGTCCTCAAACAAGAAACAAACAGGATAAAAAATATTGAGGGAAGAGGGATTAGCTTTGAGAAGTATTACATAACATTGAAGAAACTGTCCTTGTGATATTAATGAAATGAAGGCTGAGCATTGAGATAGGGAAGACAATAAATAAATAGAGATAAAAGTAATCCTGGGTTATAATCCTATTATAAACTCTTCCAAAAGATAGAACATTTCTCCAGACCTTTCAGGAAGATGGGAGGTCGTATTTCAAGAAAAGATAGGTAAAGTGTGGCATCTTCATTGACACTTATTTTACCTTTGAGATTAACCAAAATTAATCAGAATAAATTAGCACTATGGTTCTGTCAGATACAAAGAAGGTCATGGGCTTCATGGTCACTGAAAGAAAACTGGCAACAGAGTAAATTAGATCTTTAGTGACATTTATAAAAACATCTATTCTGGGATCCCTGGAGCTGGCAGCTGCCTTGTGTATCTCTGCAGGGAGACAATTAGCACCATGGAGGACACCAAAATATCAGAAAGAAAAAAGGAGATTCCTTGGCTAGCAGAAGAGAGATATTAATACTAGATATAACAGACTCCGTATCCATCACCCAGCTGTGATTTGGTCAGGTTCTGTGTTTAATCACAGAAAAACAGAATGGTAAGAGTTGGAAGGGACCTTCAGCGACCACCTAGTCCAACCTCCCCTGCCAAAGCAGGTCAACCTAGAGCAGGTTGCACAGGAATACATCCAGGTGGGTTTTGAATATCTCCAGAGGAGGCTCCACAACATTAACCCAGGCAAAAGGAAAGACATGACAAAGCAGACTATCAGCTGAAAACCAGAATGTCTGTGGCATCTTTCTTTTCTGATTCACACACTGAAAGAATGGTAGGGACATATTTGCCAGCTTCATGAAAATGCAACTGAAATTGTAATCAGAAGTCCCTTAATTTCTGCACAACAAAATACTGCTTTTCCTGGAAAAAGAATTGTGATGAATTCTCACCTAGAAAAACAAGCACCATGGCATTAATAAAAAATTAAGAAGCTGGAGAAAAGAAAGCTTGTAGTCAATATGAACAACTGCACTAATCACCTTTTTCAACATCCTTACAATGATCTTGGTGCTGCTGTAGTTACTGGTCTTATATGAACTGCAGCCAGTATTATCCCATTCACGTTGTCTACATTTACTGTAACTTGCAAAGTTACAGGGGAAATGTACTGATGAACAAAATTATTTTCAATCACCATATACATGAAATCTCAAAAATATTCTTTTCTTTTTTTGTGTGTGTGTGTGCAAAAATAGTACTGCCAAAACATTAATCAGCTTTATTTATCTGCTTTCTGAAATAAACTAGATATAGAAAAAAGCTTACTGCACTTTGGTGTATGATATTTTGTTGTAAAATAATAATTGGAAAGTTTTTTTAATAAATACTAGAAAAAGGCTAGGTCTGCAGAGAATACAGATAATGATTTTAGGAAGGGAAAGTTCGAAATCCAAAGAGCAGGGCAAGATCAGAAAATAAATGGGAAATTGTATCTACTGTGGAAGAAGACACAAAAATAAATTGAAGCTTGGGGGAAGGATGGAAAGGAAAAGGACAAAACTAATAATTTATTTACCAGTTCAGTCATTTAAAATTCTAATTTACATACCCATCTATCTGACTCTATGCTGTGCAAAGCAAAACTTTCATCGATACAATATAAAGACATCAAATGCTTGAGCTTTGTCTTTCTCTCCCATGGTAGCACTGAAGGACAGTTTATTAATCATTGTTCCTGCTCAGATCTCCCCCACCTGAAGGTGAGGAGACAGTGAAAAAGCTGAGCAGGGGTCGTTATTTTCATATTTGGCTCTGATCTCTTTCCTTCAGACTGCCATCAGAAATGGGTTTGGAAATACCTAAAGAGAAATGAAATCATTGGAAAAATAAATTTTAACAGAGCTTCCTGATCAGGTTTAAAAACCCCAAAACACCATCACCACCATCACTTCGCCAAAAGAAATCAAAACTGCTAACCAACACCAAAGAATCCCTCATTTATTTCAGAAGGCTTCCTTTTCTTTATGTTACCAACGGGAGAAAGGACCAAAAGAGCTATTGCTGTGTGACTCTTCTAATCTTTGTCCATGTTGGCAGGGCAGGCAGCTGTAGAGCAGGATGGTGCTGTGATGTGAGCATGGTGGTTCCCATCTGCTTCCCCGCAGAACTACACAGGCAGGGCTCTCGAGGGACTTTGGGGTTTCTCCTGATGCAGCACACTCAGCACTGGACATTTCGATGTACATTGTACTGCATCTCCAAACACCGCCTCTATGAGTTTAATCATTGTCTGCTCTTGCTCTGCAGTTTGACCCCAGCGTTTACACATGCTAATAATATCACTTCATATTAACAGTGCATTCATTTATTAACATATATTCATTGTAAAAAATATTTTACCATATCATTTTAAAATATTATATTCACCCTTTATGAAATATTGTTAAATAGTGATTTCAAAACATTTTATAAAGGTATTACTCCAATTTTCCAAACACCGGAACCAATACACTCCAAGACTAAGTGAATCACTCTCTTCATTAGTTTTAGACTGAAACTTTCACCACAATGATTTATAATATAACATTATGTAAATGCCTACAGAGAGTATATACAGCATAAAAATACTTGAGCTGAGCTGACAATTTCAGAGTAAAGTCATCTATGTTATTCGATAAAACATGGCAGGATTTGTTGAGCAACATATTTTATCAACTGCATGTGAAGCTTCATACTACCATAAAATATTAAAAGAGAACAACCTTAGAAAAAAACTCACAACTACTCAAAACAACAGCAAATTATGTAAAAAGGCAAATTTGTGATCAGAACAGTCAACTCAACAAGAAGGAGATTTTCTACGGTGGACAGGTAGATCTAGGTACCTACATCTGTTTACACTGTAATCACCACCTTAGTAATCCACTTTAAAGAAAATAAAATGAACAAACATAAACTGTGTTTTGAACAAAAAGATCCATTTTAAAGAGGCATTTAACAACTAGGTTGTTACATACATACTGGAATCCTAACAAAAATAAACCTGACTCAGAATATAACTTGATTACATTAATTGGCTGTATGTTTTCCCTCAGGTTATATTTTAGCTAGGTTTTTCCAGGTTTTTCATATTTAGAAGCATATTCTGCTTGTATGGCACACCAGCTATGGCTTGTACAGCATGTGTTTCATCCAATTTTAAGCTTATCAGGTCTTTTAGCGGAGAACTAATATTTCTGAGCTCTGTAAATTTTATCTCTGTTTTAGCCCCACTTTCTTCAATTCAAACATATCATAAAACTGTCAGTCTTAAACTGAGAATCTGAAATCATAGAGCACCCTATACTTGATCTATTATTTAAGTTCATTGTTTCCTTTCAGTGCATTTTTATTAAATAACATTTAGGGAACAAGAGTAGTGTAGGAAAAAAAGGGCCAAAAACGCATGTTATTTCAGATGTTCTGAAACGTTAAGAAAGCTTAATCACAGAAATCTGTGAAAGATGAAAGCTAGTGCCGAGGAAAAAAGACCATGAAACAATACATGCATGAAAGCCTTGATTCCAGATCCGTTACTGGAGGCTGTTTCTCTCAAGCTATAATATGAGGCATAGAGACATATTTTCTAAATGGTACTTAAAATGCTGGCAAAGAATCCTGAATGCCAATCTCAGTTTCGAATTGACTATGATCAGTATAATAGAGTGTATGGAAGGATATGCCCCAGCTGCAACTAAGGATACTGCAACTTTCACAATGTCTTTACTTTGAGAAGTTGACAGTATCAACAGAATTTGAGCTACAAAACTGGCAAGATACAGGATCAGGATAGAAATAATGGATTTAATGGCAGTTAGGTTAACGTCTACCAAAGGATCCCTGAAAGAATCTACATAATATGCATCTTCTTTGTGTGTTTCCATAGAGAAGTAATTAATAGGGCTGAGGTCACCACAGATAGTACTAGAGGGAAAAAACAACCCACAAAGTAAAGAAACAGCAGCTAGAGATGTGAACTGCCCCAGTCAGTGATATGTGTTGTGCTATTTTCTCTACAGTTCCCCGTTGAGCTGCAGAGGTAAGTGCTGGGTGCAATCCATAGTAAAGGAAGAGAAGTCACAGAAGAGATCACCAGCGATCCTAGAAGCAGCCACAGGACCATCCCAGTGATTCTGAGCTTAATTTGCAGCAATAGCCATTGGGTGTAATTGATTATTTTTACACAGTAGAGTACATACAGCCAGGTACTGAGCCACAAACTGGTGTGATTTACAAACATCCATACAGCACTGAAAGCTTTGTACACGGCAGCCAACTTAAATTCATCCACAAAGTAGAGACTATGAATGTGCATCAGTACGGTCATCTGCAAGATAAATCTTGATGTGCTCAGAAAGATCAGGATTATATCAGCAGCAGAATTTTTTTTGCTTTTGGTGCAGTTAATGATATTAACAGCTGTAATAAATCCATTTCCAGCAACTCCAACACCAACTTCAAGAGCTACAATACCTATTGAAATTATAAGAACTGGTGGCAACATCTTGCTGCTTTTGTCACCTGTGCCGGATTAGCTTGTGGAGCTGTGCAGGAGGTTGAGCAGACCTGACGGTATCTGACTAGCCCTAGCCCCAGCCCCAGCTCCTAACTGCTCACCTTACACCCAGGGAAAAAAAAAAGACATCTGGAAATGATAGTGGAAAATGATTATTGATGTTTTTCCTGAATGTGCAAATCAAAGAAGGATTTAATAACTAATTCAAAGCTTTAACATGCATAAGATTTGCCTATGCTTTTCCCTTGGGATGTGGGATAGCCAACCGTATTAGCCTACCGATCTTTTCTCCAATTGTATCTATTCCTGCCTACAATGACACAAAGCTCTGTGACTCTCTGGTTACAACTGTAACCATGTGGGAGGGGATGCATCATGCAACACAACACAGGCAGCAACATATGTCATGAGACGGCAAGAGGTCTTACATCGTAACTATTATCTTCCTTTCATACTGTTTTGAAGGTCTGTCAGTTATAACTACACCAAGTAGCCATAACCGTTTTAACATGAGGAATATTGTACGTCTTCCAGCCCTGTTTCAGCTGTGTTTACCCAAGGATTACTGCTTTATATAGCTGTCATAGAAACATAGAATCATAGAATGGTTTGAGTTGGAAGGGACCTTAAAGATCACCTAGTTCCAACCCCCATGCCGTGGGCAAGGACACCTTCCACTAAACTAGATAGCTATTTCATTTATAAAGAAATACATCTGGATTTACAGAACAATTTGTCCTCATCTTCTCAACCCCAGATATATTAATCCATTCTGTAAATATAGTATTGGAACATTAATGTTGTCAATATATTCTTTCTTGAATTAGATAAATATGAAACAAAAAGTGAAGACTTTGACAACAAGGTAAGAAGCAGCTGAGATCATTTTGTTGGGAAAAGTCTGGAAGTTTTTTGACAGTAGAATACTTACCATTTTTTGGAAAAGTTGACGTATGCTTCTGGAGTCTATTTCTCCATAGAGTAAAATGGTAGTAAAGGTAAGTAAGTAAAGTAAAATGTAGACCAAAATTCCAATCTGAATATGGTAAAACCTGCCAAATTGATTTACTGTTTACCATTACATTTAAGCTTCAAGTTTTTGTTGAATTGTTCAGAAGAAAAACAGCTAACCTAAACTGGTGTAAGTACATTTCTTCATGAATTTATTGAAATGAAAAGGCAAATTTAAAATCTCCATAGCTTTTTTTTTTTTTCTGTCAGTAATTCATTCATATTAAATTTATATTTCAGTTTAGGTCCTAGTAATCACAAAGACTAGGAGCTTTTTTTATTTTTTCTTAAAAAAAGAGTATCTTTCCTGATCATAGCAATGCAAATTTAAAAAAAAAAAAAACCAAACACAATAATTGAGACACATTTAAAGAATATTGTTTATCAGTTCCAGATTTTAAAAAGCTCAGGGGGGAAAAAACAACCAAACAAATAAGCCTAAACTAAGAATACATTGGTATGTTTACTTTTTCTTTCATGTTTTTCACCAAAAGTATTCAAAATAGTGGAAAGTCACATCTTACTAAGGAAAAAAATGATAAAGAAAATGTAATTCAACGCCTACAGTGTATTTTAAAGTTATATGTATAAAGCTTCCTGTACACAGAATATGCATTACATAATTATAGTAGTCCGTTACTTCAAAAACATAGTCATTAAGATACTCAAGGGAACATGACAATAACACTTTCCTTTTATGCACTTATAACAAACAGTGCTGCAATTATAAAGTAGAAGAAACTACAGCGGAAAATACAATATAGAGGAATGCATGACTAAAACGGATTCTTAGCTGTTCCAACAAACAGTTACAAAATTCTATTCTATCTTCATATACGCAATCAAAAATGAGAATTTTAAAGAAAAACACACCTAACCTTAACTACCCAATTCATTTTCCTCTAAACAAGGCCAAAAATGGGAATAACTACTTGGGACAGAAAAGAACATTCCGGCCTTGAGGACTCCCAGTGGTTCCTCGAGAAAGAAGCCATCACACAATCTGGTAGTATTTAAGCCATCACAGAACCTGGTAGTATTTAAGTCTTCATGACTCAGAGGAAAGAGCCTGTCCCTCAGTTCTCTGTCAGTGATCTAAGTCTAATGAGCTCCACTCCCAGGAATAGCTTCTATATAAATATTTCTCTTGCTTTTTTTCCTAGTGGCTTAAGAGTTTCCCTGTGGGCTGTACTGGTTATTGTCATCTTCAGAGGTTCTCCAGAAGATAATGAGTCTACTCATGGATGCTGTGACACACACTTGCAAGCACCAAGATGCAAAAGGCCCATTCATGGGTAACAGTAACCAGGACATGACTACATCTGATGCTGGCTCCAATTTGACCCAAGGAACAGTGACCAGGTTGCCCACTGGAGAACATCTTAGTCTCACCTCTTGATATGCAGATCCTTGAATTTTCTTTTTCCCTTTCTTGCCCTTTCCTAACCTCATAATTTAGATGCAACATGCTTTCGCAGAAAGCTGAGTGAGAATGCTGAAGGGTGTTGGCAGTCTGAGTACTCTACATAAGTGGACCATGGCTATAGGGCAGGTACCTTGCAGATAAGCCAGACTGGAAGTTTTTTACTGAGTGCCACAAATATGTGAACTGTAAGTATCATGCCAAATATATCAAGCTGTGGTGGCAGTGTAAAATGCAACAGGAATGGCACGGCCTGTGATGAATCACTGTATAAATATGAATAGAAGGTCTGGTGACCTTCTCTGAGCAAATTCTTGACAGCAACCTGAGGGAGATGTAGAAGTCATCTGGATTATTCTTACACTATTGGAAAGAAAAAAAGACTACAAGGTGGGTCAGCTTGTTGCCTCTTCATTCTAACAGATCTAAAATTCCTAAATTTGTAACAGTGATTTACAGATGTACAGATTTGGAGTTGAATTCTGTCTATAGTTCACAAGGATGCTGTATATAAAGAATTTCATGCTGTAGTCAGAGAAAATTCAGTTTTCAGAGTATTTGATATCATGAAGAATTATGAAGCTTAATCTAATTTTATTTGGAATAAATTATGATTGACATAATGACAATTACTGAAAACATTTAGAAATTAACTAATACTTAGATTGTAGGACTCTTTGACTTCTCAATTATCTAGTCAGGAGATGTCAACATAATCTTAGCAACAAAACCAGAAATCAATATTTGTAAAGGCACTTACATAACCTTATGTCCTTGGGTACATGAAATCAGACATACAGATTCACTTTGGTTTCCATAATAAGACCAGCAGCCATATGTGTGAAGTGAGGACTGTAATAAAGGAAATGAGGTACTCTACAAAGTACAAGGGAAAATATAAAGAGTTTGCACAACCCAGATAGAGTTGCCACATTAAGGTTCTTTAACAGACTTCCTTTTGAGCTACAAAGTTAATGGTGATAATCAAACTAGGTTTAATTGGCAGAGGAGACACAAGAGACCCTAGAATATGGCAGAGTTTCTTGAATTTATCCTCTGGTGAATTTATAAAAGCAGCTGAGCCATAGACTAAAACAGAGACTAGCAATTCTTACAAATAATCATAGGACAATATTATCATACCACAAATAGTAAATACAGGAGAGAAGTGTCTGAATTTATGCCATATTTTCCGTGGCAAGGTAAATCTCACTGTACTCAGAGAAGTCAGGTTCAGCCTACAGTATAACAGCTTTCCTCTTTTGATTCATGCGTTCCAATTAACAACAGTAATAAATATACTTCCCACAATCCCTACAATTGTTTTAATTGTTGAAGTAGTGAGAGACATTATTGCAACATGGCAAACAGTTTCCGACTCTTGTAAAACACTGCCTGTTCAGCCTGTACGAGATACTAGATCCCAGAAAGACCAATTAACTGTATCTGGTTAATCTTTTGGCATTTTACTGTGAGCAAGAAACAAATGAATATAATACTGGAAGATTTATTTCTGGTATTGTTCAGGAAGATGCATATCTTGGAAATGTTGCAGATGAATCATCCAACTACAGCCACTATTTGACAATTTTTAGTGAGAAGTGATAGTCTATGGCTGAGTTGGGGATAGGAGAAATTAAAACATTTTAAATAGGACTGGCTTTTTCTTCTCATAGAGTTGTTGCTGCTACTTTTTGAAGCCAGAGCTTGGATTTTGGTGTGACAGGACAGGCGCTCAGACTGCCACCACACCTCATTATTGTCAGTCGTCTCTCTGCACGCTAAGAAATATGTCTTTTGATGCTCTCCTCAACACCAATCCAAATTTGGATCAAATTTCAAAATGTTTAGTGTGATAGGTCCAGTACATTCAGAAAAAAAGACCAACCCAACAATCAAAAAAAAAAAAAAACCACCAAAAAACAACAAAACACAACATGTTAGGGATGGACATGGAAATAAAAAAAAAAAAAAATAAAGGAAAAATATTTTATTTTAAGTTAGAGGAAGGACACTGCTTTCCAGGCAATCATAGTAAATTTAATTCCATTGGAGTAAGTGGCTACAAGACCCTCATGACATTTGTTCACCTCTGTATCATGAACTTAGCAAATAAGCTTTTTACAGCCCATGGTAAAATGTACACAGCATTTATAACTCATTGTATTATAAAGTCCAGCTCCAAGTGAAACCTCCAAGCACTGGCATAAGATAGTGAAGTACTACTGCTACTCAGACCCTTATAGTAAAATAATTGAATAAGTCAAAGCATGGGAGCATACTTCTTGCATGAGATGCAGAAACGGGCTTACAAAAAAAAAATTTGCAAAGAAAATTCTGTAGGAGAGCCATCAACATCAGGGTTTAAGAAGCATGTCCAGAATCAGTGTTCTTGGCTATATTATGGGATGATTGCATTGATGACACTTTGCAAACTGTTTTATCAAGGGCTTCTCACATATCTGACAAGATATAGAAGACTTGTGAACCTTAATAAAATATCCTGCATCTGGTAAACAACAGTAAATTATGCTGTCATTTAACACATTCCTGAGTTTATATTGTACAAGGAAATAATGTTGCAAAATATCTCAAGAAATGTGTGTGAAAGGGTGATAATGTTTTCTACTATTAATTTGCAAGTTGTCGCACTGCTGTCATTATTATACTGGGGATAATGTACTGTTAATTTCAGTACAAGACAATTCTATTTTATTTTTTTTAAGAAGACGGTTGTCAAAATGGGTGAACCATCAGCTAACAGAAAGAGCCCTCTACAATACATGTGAAAGGTCAAAAATATCAGACAATATAACACAGATCTAAAGGAAGGTGTAACTCCAATTTTTAGGAAGTAAGAATACCTGTACACCCTAAAAGAAAGAGCAGGAGATAGGACAAAACCAATGACTACTATTAGTTACTCCTTGTCATGAACAAAAATAGTTCAATATATTCATTCATTAACTCAAGGGAGATGAGTTTATGATTTATACTGTACAAAGTATGAAAGGAAATATGTTCACTTCCCAAGTAACAGTGGATGCTACCTGCACCACTTCCTCTTACTTCCTCCTTTCATTTCCCTCTAGTTTATGTCCTCCTTTACCTAAGAGGACCACCCTCAATACATTGGAGATTGATATAATTCCCTCCCAAATCCACTTTTTCAAAAGCCTTACCAAAATCTTGTCCCATGTCAATGTAAGAGACCAAAAGATCGCTTATCTTTCCTTCGCATAAATTCAATTCATGAAAGAACTAGCTTCTCACCTCTACACCTTCCTCAGTGCCAAAGCTTTCTCTGCTGTGCCTAGGGATGAATATTGTGCCAGCTGGGTCGACAAAAAGGCCTTTTGTTTCCATCTTGATATCAACATTATAAATTATGGCTATCTGCAACCATAGTTATAGCCTTACCTCATCTTTGTTAGTATGACTGAAAAACGTCCTCTGTGCTGAGTTTGTTTAATTTTGTATTGCACAACATCAGTCAGAAAGCGTTATAAGTTATAATAAACTCTGGTCTTCAAGGAAAGCTTTTCAATGAAAGCATATTGACCCTCAGTTTTCATATTCAATAACATATATATTTTTTCCCCTTATTTAAATAACTAAAGACTTTTAATGAGTGGCTAATTTAAACTTCGTAGCTTGCCGTTTTCATGGAGGTTTTCCTTGCACTCAGCTGAACATTTGCAAAAATTTCAGTGATCAAACATAACCCCCAGAAGAAAAATCTCTAATTACATCAGTCAGAGCAATAGACCTTGGTAACTTGCATTGCCCTAGGTTCTGCATTCAAAACATTTTATGCTTTGAAAAACCCAGTGTCAAATCACCAGGAGGACCGCAACTTAAATGGTTTTTCATTTTAAGCAAGGGAAACAAGGGTGGGAAAAAAAACTAATGATATCGGGAAGTAGATAGGAAAAGCAAATCGTAAGGAAGGTGTTTTCAGTACTCCCCTTTTTAGACTAACATCAATAAAGTTGAATGTCTAGATCACAGGATATAACAAAAAAATGTACATGTACAGAAATAGGCAAATCACAAACTGTTTTTCAAAGATGTAATAAACTCAGTTCAGGACATGAGTTCTGGGAAGATCAGACATCTCAAGAAACAGTTTTGCAGTACATTCAGGGACTTGTAGAGCTATAACTGCTCCTTGTCTCACATGCATGGACTGTCTTTCATGTCAGAAGTTACCTTGCTACCACTCTTACTGCTTGTCACAAACAATTTGGAAGACCTTTTCTCCGTACCCTACAGTCACTAGACTTTAAAATAACCACTGACCACTATCCACTTTCCAGGAATCTACTACTGATGTTGATTGGCAGACCTTCCCGGATCATGCCATTTTCTACTATTCAGAGAGTCACTACATCCAAAGGAATGGAGTTCATTATTGAGTCAGATTTGTCAACTATCACACTTTCTATAAAACAAGATTAAAGAAAGCAAATACATGTGGTTTACTCTATTAAGGAAGAGGTTAAAATACTACATTGAAATTCCATTAAAAAACATTCTATAAAAAATTACACACTAAAATTAAAGTTGCAAAATTATTGAATAGTTATCAAGCTTGTGTTTGACAATATACTCTGCTTGATTGATCCAGCTTCTCAATGGAGTAAGGAGATTTTCCTTTTTTCTTTTTCCTGTTCCAGGGATGCTTTCTCCCAAAGTCTGTCTGGCTACTCTGTTGTTAAAATTGGATTTGCTTTTCATTGTGTTTCTTAACAAGCCTGAAGGTTTAGAAAACTGCTTCTTACTTCTTTTTCCCCAAACCAGATCTGCAAGAACAGCTCTCTTATTTTCCATGTCCATTATATTTTATGGTTAATGTATCCCTTTCCACTCAGCTGGATTCGCCTGTTCCGAAGTTGTCAAAGGCTACAGTAAAGCTTCATGCAAACGGGTTGTTGCACTAGGCTCAGCCCTTATAATTTGTACTTAGCTTAACCCAGAGAATAAATATACGTCTCTCACAGAGGTGCCAGACTTGTACATTAGAGTATATTTTCTGAGTCGTTTTCCCTTATTCTATCTTTTGTTAGGTTTCAGACATCTTGCCATCACCAGCAGTTATCCATTTCATGACCCCAATACAGAAATACCACCCTTAAAAGTTGCCCTTGTTCATGAAAGACTTTTTAGCATACACCTGATGTTAAAATTGCTTATAGAATACCAAGACTTAAAGACACAAAAAAAGCACAATCGTTATGATGGATTTTTATTACGACTTGAGCTATTTTAGTTAATCACAGTCCATGTAGATAAAGTGGATGAAAAAGAGCCCACTCCAACTCTCTTTTTTCACTATCTATTCCCAAATCATGAAACAAGCACTCAGGAGTGATTGCAATAAAAATGAAGTAATTTAAAAACAAATACCTCTGAATTGCTAAAAAAAACTTTCAGCTTTTTACAATGCAGTGGTGGACTGAACAAAGGAGGCATGTTGAAGGGTTAAATCACCTTCTAAAATGAAAAAAGAAAAAAAATACTATTGAATAGCATGTAGTTTTCTTAAGTGTACTCTCTATTGTGGTAACAGTGGGCACTGAATTGAGTCAGTAACTACCATCTAGAGTAGGACTGGGCTTCAGTGTTGATGTCTACATATGCCTAAATGCCTAAGTGCCTAAATGATAGACTCATAGAATCATTTATCTTGGAAAAGACCTTTAAGTTTGAGTCCAGCTGTAAACCTAACACTGCCAAGTTCCACTAAATGTCAAAGTCTACATCTATGCTGTTGTCTACTATCTCATAGCAGACGAAGATCTGGTCAGCATAGTCTCTGGAGCCTGTAGAAAGATTCAGTTCACCTAAAGAAGGCACCTAAAGGCAGATGAGCACAGATCTTCTGCTCAGTCCATTAGCTGTTATGACCAAAGACAGAAGAGATGTCTACTGCCACCAAGGGTACCCAGGGATATCCAAGGCATCTGTAAAGATATGTCCCAGGCCTTCACAAAGATCCATCTCTTTTTGCTACAGCAACTGGAAGTGACACAGGATGCTTTCATATGTAGGCATTTAAATTAATTCCGACTCTGAGACTAAAGGCCACTGGCTGAGGAGACTTCCAGGAGCTGCCAAGTCTCTGTCAAGCTCTGAGACATATCTGTCAGCTGTCTACGGATGTCTAGAAATACCTGTGGCTGATGGAACTAGATTACTGTATTTGGCCAGTGGAGGAAGTCCCAGAGTTCAGAAATAAATCACCTTCATTTTGCCATTGGATATATTTGAACCTCAGATGGACATAGGAACCAAGAATTAGAAAAACTATCAAAATAAAAAAGTGAAATCCACTCTTATGTAAACTATATTAACTAATCTATCTAACAGACAAAGACTATTTATAACCTGAGGTTACTTTGTTGGGTTTTGTCCTTCCTTTCTTTTTTATAATACTGGATTTTAAATGTTTAAAACACACTTGTTGATATTAAAAAATTGTCCTCAATTTACAAATGCATCTGGAAGACAAATTTATCTCATGACAATATTTTTTAATGTTTAGGTGAAGTAGTTCCATTTAAAGTGCTTTATATACCATTTTCCATTTTAAAGAATGGTTTTTGCAATCCTTTTAGGAATGCTCCTATAGTCTTTGTAAGCAATAATTGACATTGAGGAAATATAAGTCTCTGTGTTCCCTGTTGCAAGGAATATATTACATGAAAACATTCAGTGGAAAAACTTTATTTGGTGATATCATTAAAGATTGTAGCATCAGGATGCTGCATAGGCAACCTTAAATAATTGGGTCTTAATTATAAAATGTTGTGACTACATTTGCTAACTCTTGCCTTTAATGTAAATATGCCTTTTAGTGCACGTAAGTATTAAGACTATAATACCATTTCAGCATCATTAACAAACAGCTTCACGCTGATACGATGCTGGATTCACTTGTGTTTGTAGAACCAGTGGGCCATTTTTACAGCCGACTGCAATTCAAATCCCATTGTCAATACTCTACACCACCTGTGATGCAAATTTGAATTAATCCTGATTTTCATTGCTTACTTACCCTTTTTGAGTAATGTAAGTGACACATGTCACAGAAAATCCTACTCACCATGGAAGTCAGCAATATTTCTGGCACTGCCTATAGGAGAGAGAAAATGTTACCTATTCTGAAAGATTCACACTGGAGTCTCTTCTTGTACCTCTTCATAGCCAGTATGAAGAAAGCAAAGGTCCCTATTCTATTTTTTGATGCACACCATTTAAGTTACAGCTTCTGTACAATGTTGGAGTTGGGTTCACTTGACTTTTTTAGTCTGGGTTCCCAGCCATAAAGAAAATTAATAAATAATCTCCAGATCAATCTCTTATTTATTTTGAAGTAAGTAGATGTCACGTTGGTGTGAGCTTCGCTTGGGGTAGCACAGTACAATGAAATTCATTACCAACACGCCGGGTCCAGATATTATTTCTCAATATCCTATCAGCTTTTAAACTTTTCATTAATGAAATGTTACTTTGTGTGATTACTATAGCAAGGGGTGAATGATGCATGAAATAAAAAGCTGTCAAATCCTTGAGAAAGTGCTCAGCACAATGACACATTTCTGCTTACTGTATTCAGAGTTAAAATGATATTCTTCTCAAGTGAGTAGCACTAAACAAATGATGGTCACTTCATAGGATTGACTTGGAACATATTCAAAATCACAAAAATCTTGTATGTTTTTTCCTGTGTTTTAGGCTAAAATAAAAGGTCAATTTTTCCTGTTATGAATTAATTTCTGAATATGGATGTTTCCTGGGACAGTTCTAGTCAGACTTCCATAAAATGAAGTACTAACTGAATTCTTCAGTGGGGGAAAATAGACAATTCTGGAGAATATGACCTGTAGATAAATAAAAATCTGACATGAAGAAAGTGAATAGCGTTAATGATTTGCTGTCTTTTCCAGTACAGAAAATAGGTGGCATCAAATGAAAGATGAGTTAAAAACAAGCAAAAGAAGGGGTTTTCCCACAAAGGGAAAACGTGAGACTCCTCACCAGAAGGTATTACTAGTACTGAAAGTCTGCATGGATTCAAAGGATGAATGGATACACCCATAGGAATGAAACCAATTGAGTGTTACTTAAATACATAAAACCCATTTCTGGTTCATGTAGTCCTTGTAAAAGTTTAATGCCTGTGAGAGTATCAGAAGAAAGCAGAATTTATGTTGCCCAGTTTGCGCAATCTTCCCTGGGCTCTCTTCTGCTCTCAAGGGGAGGTCACTGAATGGATGGACCTTTGATCCCAACCAGTATGACTGAATTAATGTTAATGAGTTATGCTGCATCATGATGCCTTTCACTGTACTTTTTAGGAATTATGATAATTCTTTCATGGTTTTGATTACGTCCAACTCCAAAATATAGCTCCTGTGCCACAGCTATAATCATTTGAATTTGTAAAGTACCTGCATCCGAGAAAATAATTTAATCCCGTTCTGCCAAAGCTGTAAATACATGCACAGCAATAAGAGCAACTTTGTCCCATGTAGCATAAGGAGAAAATTAGTTCCAACCGCAATTTTATTGGATCCAGAATGGTCTCCCAAATTAAACAATTTTGTCAACTCAGAAGGTTTCACATTGCTGTTTCAACTCATAACTCTTCATATCCAATAATAAAGCAGAAGCACAAATTCTGATTCAGTCGCATCACTTTCACATGACTAACACAGTAAAATACAGTGGAATTATTCTTGGTATGCAATGTAGTAAACAAGAGAATAAAGCTCATTTCAGAAATGACAGTTTTTCACTTCACTCCCACTTAGAAATAACTGTTAGAAGTGTTTTTATTGCAGAACACCTCATTCCTGGTTTAGATCATGACTATTATTTCCAATGGTGGTCAATTATTTTGCATTTAGCTTTATTATGCGTATCTGACTAAATCAAAGAAGGTGAAGTTTGGCTTTCCCTGGGAAAAACACTTAAAAATCTATCTCTCCAGGAGCTTTGCTACAGATTTCCTTTTATCTGACTTCAACTATTCAGAATTATTACTATTTGGGATGAGGAGAAAGGAGGAATACCCCCAAAATGTTGACTGTTTTCATCAAATTCTGAATGCCGAAACCTAATTAGCTTTAATGAATAGATAGGTCTGGTTGTCAAGATCTTCTCAGTGCACACAGGTTATATATATCAATGATTTATTGATTTAAAGTGGAAAAAGGGGGCATTTCAGTGATACATCTGAGAAAGTGCAATATCTCCCCATCACAGAGAATGGGCCATCCTGCTCTTACCAGCTGCTGGCTTGCTCATGCCAGATCTCGTACCCAGCAGTCTCCAGCAAGAGTTCTTTTGTTTCACCGAACTGACAGAAAATTGACACACCGAAACAAGTGTGTGTATTCTGCAAACTTAGCAAATAAAATCAGCTCAGCGAAAACACAAAGGCAAGAGCCAGAAGCAGCTCCTACGTGATGCGGGTGGGAGAAGGGTTGGGGAGGTCTGGGAGGAGACCAGGTCAGGATAAAACAAAGTTGCTATATATATTCACAGCCACTTATTAGACGGATACAACTGTACCACATAAATATACAGAAACACAGTTCTGGTAGCTTGCAACACAATCCTCACAGTATTTCATAAACTATTTCATGCACTAATTAGCTATTTTATCGCAGGATCCCATAAGGCCCAGAGAAGAAAGATGCTTCATGGTGTAGATCAAACCAAACTGCTCTGCATGAAGGCACCATTTTGGTTATTCTGGCATAGGGTCAGGGATCCATCCATGTGTACTAAGCAGTTTAGGCCAATATATTCACATTCTGCATGGATTAAAAATAACTTCCTCTATAAAGAAGCTTTTAAATGCTGTTTTAAATCTAACCTTCAGAAGTCTGTTTTCCCAGATTCATCTTCCATCTATTCTATGATCAAAGTTGGTCAAATACAGTATCTGAATTTAATAGCTTATTTATACAGGTTTTAGAACAGTCTTATTTCACCAATTCCGTAGTTTAATATTGGCCTCCGTTACCAAAACGTATATCAGAAGTTACAGAAATGCTGTTTCTCCCCTGCTTTCTGTCATTCTTAGACAGACATGGAGTGATTTAAGGGGTAATTTTTCTATGTGTATTGTGTTGAGATTTGAATCAACTCAAAATTTATGGACTGAGAGCTTCTAGACTTGTTTTGTGAGAGACTAAGAGCATTTCTGATATAAGCTATAGATGTCACAAATCAAGAGGTTTGTTTGGAACTCAGACAGCCAGTACATTATATAATTTTTTTTTCTCCCTTTCTATACCTTGATCATGAATATGATTCTATCACGTCTCCTTCATTCAGGAAGAGCTTCTGTCTGACTATATTGTAATTGGCATTGCTGATCGAATCACAGCAGCCACATTCTCCTCTTCAACTCCTACTCCCTTCTCCGGCTGAGCCAAAGAGGCAATATGATGACTAAGGGCAGAAAAACTCAATTTCTTATTCCGCTGTGCTTCACCAGGCTGCCTTGTTATTTTTAAGTCTCTCCTCCATATGGTGGCATGCTCTTGTCCCCATATTTCAGTGTCTTACAGGGGAGCATCCATCCACTTACCTGATACCACGTTGCCCCCTAGTGACAAATACTTCAGTTCTCTCATGCTTCACTCCATCCAACTCCTGCAGCACTGACTTCTTTTCCTCCAGCATTCTCAGTTGTTTAGTTTGGATTTTTTTTCATTCTGTTTTGGTTTATTTTTAGATCATTTCCTTTTCTATTCTGGAAAAAAAGTTCCTTAATCCTGTCCCTCTGGGATATTAATTGAGTCAGGCTCACTTTGGCTCCAGCCTGCAAGAAGAGCCCAAGTTTCTGTCCTGCTCTCATTACTGCTATTTATACATGATGAACTGAGCTCACCCAGGCAGGATTTCTGCCACAGGGCTTAGTTATTGCAGAAATCAGCAGTGACTCTGCCTCCATCAGCATGATGGCAGGTGACCAATGATATCTGTTATGTAGAAAATTCATTGGAAAATGGAAGGCCCAGCAAGGGTTTGGGGAAAAAATGCTAATCTAATCCCATGCTTTAAATGGCTCCCTCCACATTGATTTCTTAATATCAGTGCTGCAGAGAAATTTCTCCACACACTAAGAGAAGGGTTTGAAAACATGAATCAAGCTGCTTTCCTGATGGCCTGGGAGAAGACCTCTCAACCTAAGAGCTTGGTGGGTGTCTCATGCTGCAAAGATTGAACAACTTTTGAGTCTGCTGAGCACAAGAAAGAGAAGAGGGTCGATGAGCACTTTTATTTAGGCAAGCAAAAGGATTTTTACTCCTGAAGGTACTTACAGCACTAAACCTGCAGAAGAGGAGGCAGCTGCCAACTCCTCACCTCTTCCCTTGCAACTAAAGAAGGACCATGTTCCATGCACTCGTCATGCTCCTCAGCATATCAGACTTCATGTCACTCCCACCAGCCTCTGAAGGGAGAAAGGAAACCCCCAGCATGTTACAATGGCACCTAGAAATTATTGCTGTGTTTAAAAATGTATGTATAAACTAGCATGTACTAGAAGCAGAGAGAAGAGCATCACCTGTAGCTCCTGACATTTACTGGAATGCATCAGTCTCTGACTTTGGTTTTAACTGAGTTCATCCAGGGCCTTTCCTCTTAATGTCTATGTTACAGACTTTCATAAAAACAGCAGAGATATTGCCTGTGTTCACGGGAAATGCTGTGGCAGGAGCTGATCATTGTTCTGTCCACATAAAGAAATAATTCTCATTTTATGGTAAGGTGGGCATTTGAACTGATTGCTTCACTCAGGGCTCTAATTCAGCATAATTTGGTGCATTAAGATAATTTTCTTTGCTTTGGTTTTGCTTAATTTAGTTTTCAAAGGCACTAACTTCTAGTGAGGCCTCCAGAAGCCATGTCACCAACACATGCCACCTGTCTGAACTATACAACCTCTCTGAAAAATGGTTGTGTGGGCTCTGAGAAGGTCCAGATGTGCCGAAGTTGGTGTGAAAATCCAGAAGAAAGAAAATCTCACAGATTAAAAATGCTTCTATTATATTAACTGATTATTGAGCAGTTCCAAAACAGAGGCAATATTATAAAAAAACATTGCATTGTCTTTGATTAATACCACCACTACAAATACAGCAACATTAGATACTTATTCCAAACTACGCTATTCAATTAACAAGATAGTGGTTATTCTTTCTTGTCTCAAACTCACTGTTTTACTTCTGTTCTGCAATTTCCTTTTAGACCCACTGTGATATGAAAGCATTTCATGAGCTGTGAGCATTACCAGAAATCATTATATATATTAACGTGCCAGTCCCACACTACCAAGGAATCAGTGCAATGGACAACATGTGAATATCAAAATACTGAGCAAAATGGTGAGCAAGGTATCCCCAGATTTTCATAGAATCCTAGAATTGTCCAGGCTGGAAGGGACCTCCAAAGGTCATCTAGTCTGACCTCCCTGCAGTCAGCAGGGACACCCCCAACTAGACCAGGCTGACCAGGGCCTTCTTGAGCCTCACCTTGAATATCTCCAGGGAAGGGACCTCAACCACCTCCCTGGGCAACCTGTTCCAGTGCTCCACCACCCTCACAGGAAAGAACCTTCTCCTAATCTCCAATCTAAATCTGCTCCCCTCTAGCTTAAAGCCATTGCCCCTCGTCCTGTCACTACAGGCCTTTGTAAACAGGCTCTCCCCAGCCTTCCTGTAGGCTCCCTTCAGGTACTGGAAGGCTGCTATTAGGTCTCCCCAGAGCCTCCCCTTCTTCAGGCTGAACAAGCCCAGCTCCCTCAGCCTGTCCTTGTAGCAGAGGTGCTCCAACCCCCTCATCATCCTCATGGCCCTCCTCTGGACCTGCTCCAGCAGGTCCATGTCATTCTTATATTGAGGGCTCCAGACCTGCACACAATACTCCAGGTGAGGTCTCACCAGAGCAGAGTAAAGCAGAAAGATCACCTCTCTGGACCTGCTAGCAATGCATCTTTTGATGCAGCCCAGGATGCGATTGGCCTTCTGGGCTGCAACTGCACACTGCCTGCTCATGTCCAGCTTCTCGTCCACCAGCACCCCCAAGTCCCTTTCCTCAGGGATGTTTTCTAATACCTCACCCCCTGGTCTGTACTGATGGCGAGGATTGTTCCAGTCCAGGTGCAGAACCTTGCATTTGCTCTTGTTGAACCTCATGAGGACGTTCAAGAGGTTCAGGAGGTTCAGGTGGAACAGGTTCTGGAGCCTTTCACATGATCCAGCAAGCAACCATCTCAGTGATCTGTACCAATTTACTCTTCATTAGACCAATTTAGTCTTCATTATGTGTACTGGTTTTTTTTGGATCTTTGTTCTTTTTTTGGTTTGGTTTGGGTTTTGTGTGTTGTTTGTTTTGTTTTTTGTTTTTTTTTTTTTAATTAAAAAATAGATTTCTTACTGTCTGACTGATTTGTTATTGGCTTATTCTAAGGGAAAATGACGGATGCATAATCCGCTTACGACTTTCTTGGACTGTGAAAGACTTGCTTATATGCAGTAATAATCTTAAATCACCATTAATGCAAAATTAGCATGCAAATGCAAATTAGCAGTATCCATTCCCTTCACTGGAGGACAAGGAATAGCTGCCCTGCACACACGGTCTTTAAATCCATATATAGTGCATTTGTTAAGAGGAGTTTGCCTACAATATAGGATGACTTTATACACAGCCTCTCTGCTCCTTGCTACTTTTCTTTATTACAACGCTGATGTCACCTTCTCCCAGTAATCTGGACAGCTTTTTGCTTCCAGAAATCTAATATATGACTGTATTGTTTGTAAGAAAAAAGGTACTAATAGCAGCCCTGATAGAGATATGTAACTGAAGATAACGTAAGCTGTTGCCAATTTCTAAATCTTTCTGGTGGTGAGCTGCATGCCATTATTCTCAGTGCCACGACATTTACTGCTGCTCCTAAAGGAGATGCTGTGTGGTGTTGCCAAAGATTCTATCAGAGAACAACACCATTAGCAACTCTGCACGACTAGACAAGTAAGTCAACGTTTTGAAGTCACCAGACCATAGTTCTTGGAAGCAAACTGGACGGTAGCAACAGCAAAGAAACAAAATATATCCCAGCCTGCTTCCTGGAAGGGAGACAAACATTTTCACAAACACAGGAATTAATATGGAAGTTTTGCAGAACTGAGGCTTAAGCAGATTTGTTTTCCCAAACAGATTCATCCATCCTTAATCAGCAGCCCCAGCTGTCCCTGCTGGGAAAGTCTGCATCTCTTTTTTCTGCTTGTCCCTGGCTGTGCTGAACTGGCATTTCCAAAAGTAATCACCTCACGAAGTGTAGCTGAACATCCAGAAATACTAAGAATTGCTAATTCAGTGCCAGCTACGCTGATTCACCGAGCTGAAAGTGCCGGTTCAGCTCAGCAAGAGCTGTGGGGTGACAAGGAAAGGCAGGACTTCACCAAGGGGGACAGGCTACTTGGCAGCTGGATGGGGAAGGGGTGGCTGGCTTCTTGTGAAATGCAGATTCAAGACACTGTCTCAAGCAACACATTACAGGATGCAATATGAAAGGCAGCAAACCTGTTATGTGTGTGTGTGTATATGTGCATGGACAGTGATAGCTGTGGACACACCTGATCATATAATGTAACACCGAGGAGCTGAACAATTAATGCTTTTATTTACTGATTTTTTTTTTTTAGTGGCAGTAGTCTAATATTTCTTGAAATAATAAGTTGATTTGGTATGAGCAGCCTCTTTTGAATTTAACCTATAGTTCAGAAAAAATGATATATTAGAATAAGTAGTTTACAATGCTAAAATCAAATTGCATTACAACCAAGGGGTCTGTAATCATGAAACCGAAATATTGTCTCCTTTCCACTGTACCTTACCATTACAAGAAGTCACCTCTAACCTTTGCAATAAGCTATTTCAAAATGACCTATTGCAACTGATAAACATACAAATCCTCTTACAGTCACTTAATAGCTGTTCTTCTGTTGTTGCTTCCTGTATATTCAAATAAAAAAAAATCCATAGATGAAGTACTGCTGGTGTCTACTCTTTGCCTAACATTATGTGCAATGCTAAGATAGATTATCTTTCATCTTGAAGGATCTCAAAGTGCAGTACTGTCTGTTATTGAAATTACTTATTCTCCACTGAAACCCAGCTGTCATCAAGAGAAAAAAAAAAGCACTTGTTAATTCATTCTGCTCGTACCTCTATGTGAGATACAGGGAGCTTCTCTAATTTTAAGCTTTTATCAGCACTGTCTATGCATTATTATTTTATTAAGATTGAATTAGGTAAGCACTAATACCTTACACAAAAATCTGATATCCTTTTATTCATTAAAAGTGAGTAATTTTACATTTCCTGTTATCAACATCTTTCCAGCACTTAAATGTGGCTAACAATTGCAAAGTGTGGCTTCACAGTGCATCTAACATGATGAAAAGGCAGTAGAAGAGCAGCAGGTCTCTGGCATTACCCTTAAAAACACTTGTATAGTTTTGCCTCAGATATCCTTATGTTAGATCCAGTTCCCCAATTTGAGTGGATTAATTTTTGTCCAGTAAATTAATACACTATGTTTGAAGACACAAAACTAGGAGGGGTGGCTGACACCCCAGAAGGCTGTGCCACCATACAGCGAGACCTGGACAGGACAGAGAGTTGGGCAGAGAGGAACCTGATGAAATTCAACAAGGGCAAGTGCAGGGTGATGCACTTGGGGACGAATAACCCCCTGCACCAGTACAGGTAGGGGGCTGACCTGCTGGAGAGCAGCTGTGAGGAAAAAGACCTGGGAATCCTGGTGGACAACAGGGTGCTCATGAGCCAGCAATGTGCCCTTGTGGCCAAGAAGGCCAATGTCATCCTGGGGGGTATCAAGAACAGTGTGTCCATCAGGTCGAAGGAGGTTATCCTGCCCCTCTACTCTACCCTTGTGAGGCCCCATCTGGAGCACTGGGTCCAGTTCTGGGCTCCCCAGTTCCAGAAGGAACTGCTGGAGGAATTGCTGGAGAGCGTACAGCAGAAGGCTACGAAGATGATTAGGGTCCTGGAGCACCTCTCTTAGGAGGAGAGGCTAAGGGGCTTGTGGCTTTTTAGTCTGGAGAAGAGAAGACTGAGGGGGAATCTGGTCAATGTTTATAAATACTTAAAGGGAGGATGTCAAGAGGATGGGGTCAGTCTTTTTTCAGTGGTGCCCAGTGACAGGACAAGAGGAAATGGGCACAAACTTGAACATAGGAAGTTCCATCTAAACATGAGGAACTTCTTTCCTCTGAGAGTGGCAGAGCACTGGAGCAGGCTGCCCAGAGAGTCGGTGGAGTTTCTGCCTCTGGAGACATTCAAAACCCACCTGGACAAGTTCCTGTGCAACCTGCTCCAGATGGACCTGCTTTGGTGGGGGAGGCTGGACTAGATGATCTCCAGAGGTCCCTTCCAACTCCATATCATATTGTGATTCTGTAATACACACCTCAGTTAAACTGAGTATCTCTGCTTTTCTGCTCGAGGGGCTTCTAGGAACAGTCCTGCAGCGAAAGCAGGCTGGGAGAGCCATCCCAGCTATATAATAGCACATATCATGGCACACGGCCAATTATCCACTCCTTTGCAGATGCACAGTCAGACTTACATGTCTGTAAAGTGGGCATAAACCACTGCAAAATCATTTTGTCTAGGTGAAACGGCTAAATAAAGTGCAGGAATACGGTCCTCTCAGTATCCCAGCTAATTGTTGTTAATACACGTAAAGCAGATTTGCTTTCATCTAGATCCAGTGAATATCATTAATCTCCAGGGAAAATGGGCAGTATAGCCTGTTTGGTTTATACGGCCACAGTAGGCAAATACATTAAATCAAATTGCAGCTCAGAAATACAACGGTATCGTCTGCTTTTATTTCCATTGTTTAAGCGTGATCTGTACAATTATTATCACCTCACAGAGACTCACACACCGCATCGTGAAATTTGCATGAAAACAACAGCTGTCAAACAACAGTAATTGCAAGAAAGTAGCAGGGTGAAAAGAGGCAGCTATGAATTCTCTTTGGCAAAATTAGCAAATTCATCAGAATTAGCTTCTGCATGACCAAATGGAATAGAATCACATCTACAAGCATGTGGGTCCTCCAAGTACATAAAAGTTAGCATTAATTAAAATGCTTATTTTCCATCTGTACTTTGCAATCCATTTCTATCCCGTCTGCTCTATGTGTGCACTCCAGCAGAAACTTTGCAATATAGGCATTTCCATTAAGATCCTCTTTTTCAGTAACAAGATGTTGCACACAAATAACAGTTGCAGGGCGGAGCAGGGGAGATCATCACTGTGAGTGCAAGTAGCCATTTACATTATTCCAAGCTACTTTATGTGGCGAATCAGCTAAAATACCCTAAGATACACCGAACTCTTGGCAGTGGCCATTGGGAATGTTATGCACAGCCACAGAAGGAGCCATCCTTGGTGCTCCCAGAAAAACAGAAATTGTGGCAGAGCAAACAAAGTATGTACAAATGGAGACCCTGGCATTCTGCACTGGTGCTGGTAACTTAAATGAAACAACAGATGGGGCCAGATGGGCATGGATTTCTTGCATCACCTTTAGCACATAACTATTTCTTTATTTATTCACAATCTAGGTACCTCCATTACAATTCATGAGTGACATCAGGCCTCAGTGGATAATATCAAATTCTTGGGTTTGTTTATTTTGGGGTTTTTTGGGGGGTTTTGGTTTTTTTGGTTTTTTTTCTTTTTCAATTTTCATGGTTTATAATATTAACTTGTTTATAATATCTATGTTTTATAGTAGATCTGGATTTAAACAGAAAATTTAAATAAAACGCACTAGGATGCTGGAGGAGATAAAAGGCAACAACTTAAAATGGATATCTAATAGCAGCTACAAAAATTTGGAATATCTCTGATAATCCTTTTATACTAAATTCTGCATCTGCTATTGTTTCATTGTGCTTACTGAATAATCATTTTTTTCCTATTTATTTTCTCTTTATAATTCTAGTTTATTATATGTATTACATTTGGTATCTTCTAATAACAGAGAATCATATCAATAGCAATTTTAAAATACTTAAATGGTCCAGACCACCCTGGGGACCAGCTCCTGACGTTCCTAATTAATCCAAATTTCAGACTGTCATCTTCTTTTTTGACCAGAAAAAAAATGAGTCCTCCAAAGAAGAACAATGGAAAGTCATATGTCCCTGGAGTGACCACCACAAAGAACGATGGAATAGATGGAGGTGGCAGCAAGTGCTAGGCTCCTCCATTTGGCAGAGAAGCATATCTGGACGCTACTCTTGAAGAGAAGGTGCCCATCCACACTTACAGCAGTTGTGCCCCAGACCCAGCTACAGTGTATTGCTTACACTATTGCAAATATGACTTCAAAAAAGTCCTGGATACTGAAATACAGGGGGAAAATTCTGATATTCCACTCACTGACTTGGTGTTCAGAGGACTGAGAGACAAGACTGAACTACCGCATATTAACTACCTCCCTCAGCTACTAAATCATGGTAGCTGAGTCTGTGCATACTAGACTTCTGCTTCATGGTGTAAAATATATTAGCTCAAACCTCTGTCATTGGTATCATGAGACCAGGATGAACTCACAGTACATGCTCAAGTAGTTTCTGCTGCATTGTACTGCTCAGCCAGCACCAGTAGACTTCCCTAACCTAACCACATCTGAGCCTTACGTCAATTCACAAGCTAGTGTTCTTTTTCAGGACACAATCTTTATCTCCCTTAAAGCCCATGTGCACAAAAAAAGTGGGATTTTCATTGCTGGTAAGAAATTTTGTGCATCTGTGAACAGTGAATGCCCCTTGCTGCACATGCACATTTAGCCACCTTTCTTAGGGCACAAAGGTAGCTCATAGAATCATAGAATCAGAATCATACAATGGTTTGAGTAGGAAGTGACCTTAAATATCATTGACTTCTAACCCCCCTACCATGGGCAGGGACACCTCCCAATAGACCAGGTTGCTCAAAGCCCCATCCAGCCTGACCTTGAACATCTCCAGGGATGGGTTGTCCACAACTCTTCTGGACAGCCTGTTGCAGTGTCTCACCACCCTCACAGTAAAGAATTTCTTCTTAAGATCTAGTCTAAATCTCCCCTCTTTGAATTTGAAACTGCTACCCCTCATCCTAACATCCTTACTCTCTTTCCATAATCTTCAAATGTCACTGCTCTACCTTTCGATTCTTTTCCAGACTCCTGCTATCAACTGGATTTAACTACACATATCATTTAAGCTTGTTAAAGTTTGATTTTGCTAGATAAACAGGTATTGGACCCAGAATTTGGTCAGGACCTAAAGGTGACACAAACTTGCATTCCTCAAAAGGCTGGTGTCCTTCTGGATTGACTGAGCTTATTCCCACTTTAGCGAAATCCCATAAAAATGACCCACTTTCATCTGGTGTCATATAGCTTTCATTTAGTGTCACATGAAGCAGTTCACACCAAACTACTGAACTTCCACAAACCACATTTGATCAGCGGATTATTTTAACTGAAATTAAAGAAATTTAAAAAAAACAACAAAACAATAACAACAATAACAGAAAACTATATTTTAAGACTTCATACACCTAAAAAGTCTTCCTGAATTCTCTACAAACAACAGCAGCTGTTTCCATGTCTGAAACTTAATGCACCAGATTTATTTAAATTCTGTCCCAATTTAAATCCTTTTACTTTACAATATTCTAATCTTTCCTGTTTTAGACAGTCCTGCTTTCTCTTATGTTTTAATTGCTCATCTTCTGTGCAATAAAATATGTGATAGTTAAGCTCCCATGTCTACATCTGGTAACCCAGAAGCCAACCTGTAAGTTCAGTGAGCCCTACATACCTGTCTTGTAGGGCTCCAATTAATTTCTCTTTCACTTAGCACCAAGGGAAAAAACCCCACAGTCCTCATGCCCAGGCCAAGCTGGCAAAATCAGTCCCAAGCAAACTAATTTTATCTTTATTGCTGTTTACTTCAGACAGACAGCACTTGAACCAAAGCTATGATCCTCAATGCCAAAGGCAGACACACAGCTCTAGCAAGCACTGAGATGCTCAGTATCTGTGCCAGCCCTGCATGATACATGTGCAAGAAGTAAGGTTGTTCTGTGAGCAACGTTAAAGTGGATTTTGATCATCTGATCAAAGAGCGCTGTAAATCAACGCAGGCTTTAATGTAGTGAATATAAAGTTTTGTTCCTTCATGGACGGAAGTGACTTGCTATATGTAGGGCAAGGCTGTTTATAATACACAGAGCACTGTTTGAATCGTCAGTTTGCTCTCTGTGCTGGGGTGCTTCAAAACAGTGAAAAAGCATTTGCAAATAAATTTTAAAATATTTTTTCGACTGTGAGGGAGCTGTCTGGTTTAGATGCTTAGGTAGGAATGGGAAGTCTGTGTTTCTACCACTAAAACATTAAGCTTTATTTTTGATAGGATATAGTTTTTCGTTGACAGCCACTGCAATTAAGAGATCCTCATGATATGTGAGGTCCATTTAAGCACCTAAAGACTTCTAAGAAGAGGCTATCTCATCTCTGTTGATCATCTAGGTCAAGAGAACTTGCTGTTTTCTGTGGTAGAGCCGTAAAATATGTTCCAGGAATCGGACACTTCAAATACCTTTCTCTCTCTCTTGGCTATAGTGACCAGTGTAGATAGAATAGGTAGAATTGCCACATTTAGACACATTTGACTTCCTCAAAGTACATAGGTCTAGCTGCTAACATAGCTATGTGAGATGGGTATCAAAGGGCAGGAAGTGTCAGTCTCCAGGGGTGACTACTGTACCATGTCGGGGTGTGCCACAGCTGGCTGCCAGAGTCTTGCTTAGATTTGCAGTAGGGTTTGGCATGGGACAATTTGCCCATGCACATGCAGGGAGTCTTAATGCAGAGGATAAAAACAATGCAGAGGAACCACACACGCAAATTTGTTATGACAGTTGTAATCACTAACAGGTTACGTATGTGATGCACCATGCTCACACACGCTCTGCTTTTCTCATTCAGCTTGAATCCTGCAAAACAAAGAAAAATGCAGTCGGGCTCAATGAAAGAAACCCATGTTTAGGATCCTCATCCTCACTTTCTCTATAGCATTACAGTTGTGCAGGTAGCATGGTGTGCTAGAGCTCTAATTCCCAGTGTTATGACCAAAGTCTGTCTCAGTCCATGCATGAATTATCCAGACCATTTCAGCTGCCTAACTACTGCTCTACCAGTGTTAATGCCTGTGGGAGCAATTGTTTGGAAAAAAAGAGCACAAAAAACACTTTTGCTTTTAATGCAGCAAAAAATAATTCTGAAAGGTGAATGACACGAACTCCATCTACAGAATACGGACTATCATGCAAAAGAAACAGAAAAATGATTTTAACACTAAGTTTCAAACAAAATCAGTAAATCCCTCTACAGAACATAAGCTGTTTTATTGCAACACAGTTTACTTTGATATTAAGCTGTCTTCAGATCATACATGTGTGAATGAAATGAAACAGAAAAAAACTATACACAAACCAGCTTATTATCTGTTCTTGGAATGAACTTCTCAAATATCCATGTGCTATTTCCACTTCTAAAGAGCCAGAAAAAACATTTAGAATCACTTTAGAAATATCAATAGATAAACAAATGAAAGCAAAGAGGATGAAGAAAAAAAATGAAGGTTCTGTATTGTACTTTGTGTCACTATAGTCTAATTTTGCAACTAATTTTGATGGTCTCACTAAGATTTATAATTCATATAGTAAATCCATGGACATGTTGTTTTACCAAGTGGCTACTAATTCTGGGTGTTTAGAAAGTACTAACAACAAAGCACCCCCTTACTGAAAAGCAGTTATGTCACAGGAGAAATCTCCTCAGTTATGTGAATCCAGCATGTGCATTTGCATCTGCAGATTCTGGGCCCCACCACCTTCCAATGTATTTAGCTCTAATGTGCCAGACAGTAAGGAAATAGAACTGGTTTTACTTTAAGGGTGCAAAAGTGAGTTTTAAATAATACATCTATGAGTGGAACAAAAAATGGGTGCTGAGTTAGGAATGGGTGCCGGTTCCCTAAATATTGATTCTAGCTTTAAACATCTGCTGATGTGCACACAACTGAAATTTCTCAGAAGCCAAAGCCCTCTGATTTAGTTTGAAGGTCCAGTCATTTTATCTAACGCACAAATAAACCAAATCTTAATGGCCTATCACTGACTGCGTACTTAACCTGGATCAGCTCCAGAATTTGCTTATCTAATTATTATGGCCAAAATAAAGTGTGAATGCAAGCCTTATAATAATTCATTATGGATCCATTCCAGAGTCAGTGACTCTTTTTGACTTACTTTCACTAGTCCTAAATGAGCATGTAGGACAAATGCAGTGAGAACAAAATAGGAGAGAGAATTACTTATATCTCTAGGGTTTGTAAACACTTTTGGCAACTTATCATCGAAAACTTTTTAATCTAAAGTACTCCTGACCGTCCCTTTTGGTGTGGCAAGAGATGTGGAATTTAAGTTATAAATTGGGTATAAGGATAACAATCACATTTGTCCTATAGTTATAATCGTGGTGTAACTGTGTATTGAGGCTGTTCCTGTGTGTAAATCCATGGAACAACGAACAATTTAAACACCGGACTAACTTGAGACAAAGGGGTGGACTGAACATCTAGCCCCAGTACACACAGAGCATGTTACTAACTGGTGTAGGACCACTCCTGGCAGCAATTTTGGGCAGTCACAACAAATCCTCTTGGCAGTTCATGCCTGCGCCTCTACCACTTTGTTTCTTCCCAGTGTACTGTTTCATATCCCAGGTGAATAAATGGCCATCCCAGAGACTTCCCAGAGTGTGCCTACACCAGAGCTACATAGAAAAGAGTCTTGTAAATGCACAGGAGGAACTTCTAAATATGCAGAAATCATCATGCAGGATGGTCTCTTTTACATAGCTAAGATCATTAGGAGCTGGTTGGAGATAGGTTAAAATAACCAACAGCAACATACTGGGCATGTGATGGAATGGTGACACAGGATCTCAGGCCAGCTGGATTCAGCTGAACAATGTTTGCTCAGCCCTGCTAGAGATACCATTACAAAGATACTTGCAACAGAGACTCCCATCACCACACAGGCAGAGGCTGACCATCCTGCTTGAGAGATTTTATTCCTCATGCAATCATTATCGTCTGCAAAGATGCCTCAAAATTAAGGGGGGTTTTTAGCAACATTCTTTCCATGAGTGTCTGTGAAACTTGTAAACACATTTACTTTTGTCTTGAGGTGCATGCCTTCAGTATGTTTCATGTACAGACACATCAGACTGTGTTCAGTCATGTGTGAAGTTACATTTGTAGTGCTTGATAGTGTTTTTTTTAAAGAAATCCATACAGAAGTTCAGATGAAGTGCAACAACCTCTCTCAGCCAGCCTTACTGTCAAATCAAAAGCTGGGGCACAGAAGAGCTTGCGAACAACATTCATTCCCTCTTTTCAGATACATGGGGTTTCTTTTAATTCCTTACTCACCAATTGCTTTAAGAATCTAACCACACATTTTAAAAAAGAATTACCTCTGATATTGCTATATTTTTTTTGTCTGTTATTATCTTAGAGTTTCAAAGATGGACACAATAAGAAATGTTAGCAGAGGCAAGGTGGAAGAATTTGCTCAAGTAATAGCCTTTTCAGATGTCATTACCAAGCCTCCAGATCAGTAAATGGAAGAGTAGAATAGAGGGTTACTACTGTAACCCGGGACTAGATTGCTTAAGAGGACAGTTCATGGTTGGTTAAAAAAGTGAATGAGAATATGGCTTTTTTGGAAGACCAGAAGAAAATTGGGAGCTCTATTTTTATCAATTTCATTTTGTTAATTTTATATTGGACTGAAATAGCTACTTTAATATGAATCTGTTCTCTTCTGCATTAACTTTTTTTGGTAGTTTGGTTCAGAAGCAACATTTTAATGAATTTTAATAGAAGTTGTATTAGGCCTATAATGACTACATAGTATAGACTTAATGCAAAGTATTACAAAGCATAAGTGACCATGTGCAGGACCTACAGTGAATAAGAGCCTCTAATCACTGCAAGATTGATCCAAATGATTTTTCTGTATTCAATATTAATTGTGGGTTTTTTCCTGATTTTTAGCTAATTGGACAGGGACTCATTAACAAAACTTTTCCTGTGGACCCTATTTACTGTTCAGTATTTTGTATTTTATAGAATCACATAAAATATGTCACAGCTTTCCTAGAGGGGAAGTGGACATCATTAATACAAGAGACATCCACAGAATATTGTTCACAAAAGACGTACAAATTAAATACCGTAAATGTTAAATAATTAACAACAAGGGAAAACAACAGCTTCTTTTTTTTCTCAACCTTCTATCTTATGCTGATAAGAAGCAGGCAATCAATTCAAAGAACAAAAGACCCATTTAGAGAATGCCCTGGCACCCACCATCTTGAGATTATAACTGGGACAAATCAATGCAGAGATGCACAAGAGGACAATTAGATAATGGCCAAGCAATCCTTTTTGTTTTTTTTTTTTTTTTTCCCCCCTATAAACACAGAAAATGAGCATATATTGGGACTATTAAGAACTTCTGAAAACAGTTACAGCCTTTTTGCTTTCTGATACATGGAACAGCAGCTCTCTGTTCAATAAATGAAACTCCCCTGCCTAGTTTCTTGGAATAAAGTTGCACAAAACATCTTCCATTTAATGCACGTCAGAAATACAAAATGTATCAGTCACACAGGCTTAATGATGACTTCTCCAGCCTCTGCATGGCAATACTTCTTTGATTATGCCTGTAACTACAACAAAAAGTAACCTCTCCACCCTCCTTTGCAGGGAAGTGAGAAAGGAAAAAATCTATGGCACCATTTCTCCTGGACTGGCCAGTGTGGATGACTGGTTGGATGGGGCGGTTGTACTTTCAAGTGACAATTATTCTCCAGTGTCTGTCAACCAGAATGCTGATGTCAAGATGATCTGTCCCTCTAAGTTGAAGTATCATTTGATATTAATCATGGGACAAAGCATCTTAACTTCACCTTTTTCTCTAGACTTTGACTAAAAGAATAAGGTAGCCCTCAGTAAATATGGCACAAAATTTGTGATTTAGGCGTTTTAAAACACACATTGCAAAGTGTAACCCAATTCCAGAACTGGTGGCAGCAAAGCCATACCAAAAGGATACTAGACCTTGGGTGTTAAATATCACTCAGAGTTAGCTGGTGCATAAAGCATCAAGTTAACATGGTTGTTCCTTGTCTGGTCCTTGGGTTAGCTGTCTAGGAGCACCCAGTGTAATATTTCTATGGCTTTGCGCTGCTTCCAGATCCCTGGTAAAACAATCCATTCAGAGCTGTGTGTTTCAATCTGATGTCTAGACATACGCTTAAACTATGCCATATAAAAAGTTAATACAAAAAAACCCCTCTATGGAAATATGCATTAATAGCATGGAACCAACATTATAATTCTTCTGAATTCCAACTATCTGAAACATACATTTAAAACAATGTGCACACACTAAAATGTACAGAAACACAACATTATATATAAATATGATACAATTCAACATATATAGGCAGTATAAACACACACATATTCTCTTCAAAATTTCTATGACATACTTAGGGAGGTTTTGGTACAAAAAAAAGCACCAAGGAGTATTTAGTCAGTCCAGAAATTTTCTAGTTTTATATACATTCCACTTTATAACATTTTAGGTGGGACTGGCTAGTGCCCAAACATATCTATTTAGTTAGTTACATATTTAAAGTGGAAAAAGAAGCTTATTGTAGACATGCAGATATATCAATAGCAATTTGCATTACAACCTGCACATGGAAACTGATATAGAGGGTTTCCTATATTTCACTGTCTGGATCATTGCAGGTGATGACAAGTCTCAGCTGTGTATGTAGAGATTTTCTGCATCCACATCTGTTTGATTCACTATCTATTCCCTCACGAGACTGAAGTTATGGACATAGCTGTATCTGTTTTCTCTCTACAGCCTCTGGGTATGAATTCATGAAGCATTCTCCATTGCACAGATTGGCTGCTCAGATTGTTCTCTGAGGACAGGATTTAGACTCAGCTGAACTTTTCATGCAGTGTGCAATTTATAAAAAAGAAATGGCTTTCAAAATAAATTACGGCTGTAGGTTAGAAAAATAAAAATATGGTTAGCTCTGATCTGGTCTGCCTATATATTAGTATGGCTTCTCTGGATATTTCTTCTGGATTAAACGGCCCTGTGTATGTAAAATGCTGGGATAGATATTACAAGTGAGACTTACATTGTATCTAGTAAGACACAAGAAATCCGATTATGATGGAGACAGAAATACGCATAAGGGTGCCCAAGAAAAACTGCATGCAAAATTTACACACAGATCTGTTACCTAATATGGGAAGTTTGACACACCCCCCTTTAGAAAACTGCTTTTTTCTCAAAATCAATAATGAAAAAAAATCTTAAATCACCTGTTTTATGCATATATATCTATATGTTATCAATGTATGTATAAAAGTATAGGATACATTTACACTGTTAAATTGTTTAAGGTAGGACTCTTTTAGCTATAAGACCTGTTTCATAGACCAGCCACATCCATAGTATGTAACATTTGGCCCCGAATGCCCTTGGAGCTCTTTTTGTAGGATTGTACAAAGTGTTCGAAGTAATCTAAAAGTGCAGTTGGAGCCCATATGTGTGTGATGATTGTCATAATATGAATCTGGGGCCAGTGTTGTGCACTCAGAGGAGGAGGCTGTACTAGATGACCTGAGGATAATTGCAACTTGAATTGTCATATGATCTCATGATGCTATTCCAGGATGACCTTCAGATGTCTAAAAGTACAAAGGAAGACTCCATTGGATGAAGTGAGACAAATTTAGTGCAGGTTTGTTTTGTGGGTTTTTTCCAGATTCTTTTTGGAAATGGTTCTTGGTGCATACTATTCCATGAATTATCTTCTAATATTGTCTTGGACAGGCTGGTAGCCATCTCCGTGCCTGAGAGAGTTTACAGTTAAGTAGTAGGGCTGATCAAGTTCCAATGTTTGGGCTATTATCTTTACCCTTTTTTCAGCATAGTAGGTTCAGGCATGGAGACTACTTTTCCATTTAGCAAAAAAACCAACCAACCAATCAAACAAACAAAAAAGTAGCATAAATAATACTGTTCTCAGTATAATGTTCTTGGTGAAATGTATGCTTTACAACATCACAAGAGGCAAGATAACCTAATGGTTCTTTCTGGTATGTAATGCTATGAAGCTATTAATGGAAAAATTAATATAGAGAATGTGCAAAGTAGTTAAAATTATGGTAATGTATTACTCTGTTCTCATATAAAATCAAATGCACTGAACTGCCAGTTTTTTGATGACCACAAATTTTAGGTACTTAAAAAAAACCCAAGTCTTTGTTACCATCATTCTCTTCCTGTACTTATTTTCATTTATGCTGTCTTAAACTATTTTTTTTTTGTGTGTGTAAATTAATGTTAGACTTTTTTTTTACCCATGTCTGTCAAAAGATGGCACCTTTGCCTAAAAGGAAGATGAGGTACAAGAGAAGACACTGTTGAAAAATCTGTTCTACACAATACAAGGAAGACAGAAATGTTAAACAGATATTTTGCTTATCTGTAACAAAATAAGAAGTAAAAGTTACCTATTTGAAGTATAAAAAAGAAATTTTCTCAATTCTGAGAAAAGAGATAAATATTTTCAACACAATCAGCTGACTTACAGGCAAAAGTCCTAAGAGAACTGACTGAAAGTTTCCTGAAATTAAGTTGTTCATTTTTAATCATATATTGATAAATTTGAATTAGTAAACTGGTAAACTAGAAATACCTTGAGGGACTGGAGGTCAGGCCCTACAAGGTCAGGTTGGATGGGGCACTGAGAAACCTGATCTAGTTGAAGAACTTCTTCTCTAGTTCAGAGAACTATAATCAGAGAACTATAAACTTGCTTATCTGGTATCAATACATTGAATAAAGTTTTGCTTAATTTTGATTCTACCAATAAAGAACTAGAGATTTAAAAAATGTTTAATGCTTGTGAGCACTGCAAACGGCATCTTTCATGGAGGAGAGGGTTTATTGCATCAATCTGTTGATTGACTGAGAGCTGGTTGAATAAATACACCAGTTAAATATTCTTCACTTCAGTTCCTCTGCTGCTTTCAGAAAATATCACATGACATTTGAATTTAAAAATAAAAAAGAACCCAAACTGTAGTATATTTTAGGGAATTACCACTTAATAAATCAACATTTTTTATCCAACTGTTATATTAATCCCCGTTTCCACTTGTCAAGTGCAGCTTTGACAGAACAGACTTTCTGTAAGGTGTACCAAGGCAGTTTTAATAGGTCATCTAAATAGTTGGGATTTAGTCCAACCATGTGGAACATTTTGTGTCAACAGCTGATCATTAGAAAAGGTAATCTTTGCTGATGGCATATGCAGGGGTTGTAAATCTTCATAACCTAATTGAAAGAAGGGCAGATGACTGTTTCAGAGGCTTAACTGATACACTCCTAATTCAATAAAAATGTTGTAATTTACCTAAGTGGATAGGAACATTAAAAAAAAAAAAAAAGCTGTGGAATTGTAGAAGAAATGAATTCATAGAAACCTTATCTAAGACATACTGCACAATGATAGGAAGCCTGAGCTAAACAACTTCACTCTTGAGATTAAGCAGAATTTCTTATCGGTGTGGGAAATTGGTTATTATGGGTAGATGCTGATATTATTTCATTCATCAACCATACATGAAAATGATGTTTCTTTGGGCAATACATGCTTTAACTCATCTCTTTCATGGATGGTCTTTCAGAGACATATTAAATTCTACCTGGACTTGCCAAGATTGCAGCTGCCTTTCTCACCTCTTAATTCTCAAGCTATCTTTAAGAAAATGTTAATTACCTTTATACTGCCCACTCCCAGTGTCATACACAAAGTCCAGACTCTCTACAATATCACAATGCTGTTAGAATTACCCTATATACTTTCAGGGTTTTGTGGTGGGGAGTGTTTGAGCATCTAGTACTGGTTGTAGATGATGAAATGAAATGGGATTTTGTTTAGTTAGAATCAGAATCACGGAATGGTTAGAGTTGGAAGGGACCTTAAAGATCATTGACTTCCAACCCCTCCCCTGCCATGGGCAGGGACACCTCCCAATAGACCAGGTTGCTCAAAGCACCATCCAGCCTGGCCTTGAACACCTTCAGGGATGGGGCATCCACAGTTTCTCTGGGCAACCTGTTCCAGTGCCTCACCACCCTCACAGTGAAGAATTTCTTCCTGATATCTAATCTAAATCTCCCCTCTCAATTTAAAACCATTACCCTTCGTCCTATCATCCAACTCCCTGATAAAGAGTAGCAAAATATCCTCCCTATCTCTCCTGTAGTCCCCCTTTAGATACTGGAAGGCTGTTATAAAGTCTCCCCCGAGCCTTCTCTTCTCCAGGCTGAACTACCCCAAATCTCTCAGCCTGTCTTCATAGGAAAGGTGCTCCAGCCCTCTGATAATTTTTGTGGCCCTCTGCTGGACCCATTCCAACAGTTCTGTTTATTGGAAAAAAAACACCACTATAACTTCTTTCGTTGAAGGCTATATCTTGTGCAGATGTCTTTGGTCAGAATAACAGCCTGATTTGGGATCAGAAAGGTTCTTCTTTCTGATCAAAATGTCCAAAATACTAAACATTTTTGTTGCAGGTCACTTTGCTTGCCAGGACCTTACCTGCTGATATCTTTGACTTCATGAATTCCTCAACCATCATGGAGACTTCAAAGCAGGAACTGATGGAAACGTGCCCAAGCAAGACCCTTGCTTCTACAGCCAGAAACTATACAATACCTTTCATACACTTATCAGGCTTTATCTACAAAGCTGTTATGTTTTGTGTCATATTTAGTGTCCCTAGACTGTCCAAAAAATCGTTTTCTGAAGAAGGCATAGTTAGAATTATAGAATCATAGAAAATTTAAGGTTGGAGAGGGTATCTGGAGGTCATTTAATCCAACTCCTGATCAGGTCAATAAGATCAGGTTGCTCAGATCTCTGTCTAGTTAGGCCTTGAATATCTCAAGGATTGAAATCCCACAGGCTCTCTAAGCCAGTGGTTAAATATTTGAACACTGTAATGATGAAAAACCAAAATCATTATATGGTTTAATACATATTTCTTGAACATGTATCACCAGAATTGTACTTTGTACTTGAGATGAAATCTCCTTTGAGTCTTGTACAATTATTCTTCTGCAATCTGTATTAAAAATTACTGGTCTGTCCTAGAAGCATGTTTGACTTTTTCACAGTTGGATCATATTGAAACTTAATAGTCTTTCATTGATGAAATCCTGTGACCAAGGCTCTTCTTTTCCAGGTCTTTCTAACTAATGCACTTCTAAATGATAGTGGACAGGTTTGAAACTAGGCTTCCAAGGTTTTTTTATACTGTTGCCTTGCACTTTATGAATTTCATCCTGTTCCTACTTTAGCAGAATATTTCCTTTGCTTATTAACAAATTTTCATTAAAAGCTATCTAGTGTGATATAGTCTACCCCAATAAGCTCATATTGCATTGCCTCTAATTCTTTTTCCATGCAGGTTTAGACTGGACATTAGGAAACAATTCTTCACAGAAAGAGTGGTCAGACACTGGAATAGACTGCCCAGGGGGGTGGTTGAGCCACCCTCTTTGGATAAGTTTAAGAGTCGTTTAGATGTGGTGTTGGGGGATATGGTGTAGGGAAGAACTTTGTAGAGTAGGGTAGATGGTTGGACTCGATGATCCCAAGGGTTCCAAACCTAGATGTTTCTATGATTCTATGATTTGTCAATTTTACTTCAAAATGATAGAATTGGTGGCTTGCCATCTTTCTATTTTCTTAGCTTATTATATTATGGAAAAGCTGTAAAAAAAAGTCTGTGGACTCAATATGCAGATATTTGATATATCAGACATAAAACTATTGATTCAGTAGTGGCTTTCAGATTAAATCTTGTGAAAGTTTGAGACAAAGGCTAAGAAAGGGTTTGGAAAGGTGCTGGTTAAGACTTCTTACATGAAAGAAAATAGGAGCTTTTGTGACATCCTGAAAAATTTATAGGTATTGATATATGACTGTATTTTAAATAAAAAAAGTTAAATAAAACTTCAAGAGAAGACTGGGTTTCTTTTTCAAAAGCTTTCTTTTAGCTTTCACTGCTTCCTAATAATTTTGTGTTCCAGCTTCAGAGCATATCTATGCTTCTTCCACAGCTCAGCAAAATAAACCTGCCAAAACACAGTCACAAAATATTTGAACAAAGACAAAATACCTTCATGCTGCACTTTCTCTGCTTCAGAAAACAGATTAATGTCAGTTGAACAGAATCACTGTTAGACAAGAGAGCAAGAGGACCAGGTTTCTTTTACATTCTCAAGACCATAACTTTGTAAGGTTGACATGCTAACATTTTGCCCCAGTTTATTGTACATGCTGTTAACATTGCCTGCTGAATCTTCAAGATCAAGGGGTACAAAAGTAAAGGAAATGAAGCACTTCGTCTTGTCACATCTACATTTCTGTTTCATATATTCAAGTATGGCTAAGTGAATAAGCAACAGAAAGTAAATAATCTAATTCATTTTCTTTTATTCTGATTGTGAAATTTCCATGATCAGTTTGTAAGATTTTTGAAAATAATCTTCAGTCTCGGGAACACATAAACTTAACTTTAAGCTTTTTAAGAGTCTTAGCGAAACCAGTGATACAATATTTTGGACTAACTGTGTATGTGTTTCTCTGTCAGATCTGTTATAGAAAGGAGTTAAAATGTCTTTGGTGTAGAATGCTTGTTCACTAAGTTACTTACTAAATTCAACGACATAGCTTATGCTACTGGTACACCAAATGACCTAGATGCATAGCCAGAGTAGCTTTAATTGCAAATCACATATTTTCCTCCACAGTACTTCAATTTGTGATTAAGATTGTGCTCATTTGCTATGTAAGGTAATCACAGTCTAAATCTCTTTCTGGTTATTTAACTCACACAAATAACCAGATAGCTACATAAACTCCACAGCAGGCAGAAACTATCATGCACATATATATAGCATATATATACCCTGCAGGGAATCTGGCCTTCAGTACAATGAAAGTACATGAAGTGCAAATCCCACCAAGTCATAAGGCTGATCTGTATCTCAAGAACAGAAGAACATTGACTGACTCACACATTGAAGTTATAAGGTACAGATTACTCCTGAGAGGCTGTGAATACAAAAATTGGAATTTGTTATTTGAACATTCAAATACTATATGCGCTTTCTCATGTATCCTGTTATTAAACTCTCATGCCCAGAACAGTCCTGGGAAGGGAACTGAGATTGCCTTTTGAATTTGAAGAACGTTCCCTCCCCTTATTATCCCTAAAACCCACCCTCATCTGCATCACCTATTTTCTACTCAGTCCTAATTATTCTTTTTCTTTGACCAAAGTGAGGGCAACAGGTGCTTCTCACACCCCTTTCTTCTAAAGTAGTACGTTTTGCTTCACATCTCACCAAAGGAAAGAGGGAGAGCGAGAGACAATTTCCAGGAGATAATGCATTTGACCTCTCTGTTAATATGCCAAATGCTGGTCAGGAAGGTTAGGAGCAAACATCAGCTTTCTTTCACACCTCTTAGCTCATTCCACAAATTAATAACTTCATACTGGGAGCAGCCTAACCCTGAGTAATGAATGTTAGCCATAGTTCCTGCTGGCTGCTTCCGAGGATGCATTTATTTTTCTCATTATCTTACACACAATCTCCCAGCTATTGTCTGCTACCCCTGCTCACTCAGGAAACCTCAGAAAGTGCTAAAGATGTCAAGAAGCAATAAGCCTCATTTATTTTTATGGCCTTCATCAGCACTTTCTTTTTTGCTTAAAGGCCTATAATAGAATCCACTGATTAGAATCAGCACCATATCAGAATATAGATATGATAGCCCTTTTCTGAAGGTGAATGGGCTACTGAAGGACACTTTCTCCATTTGATACTTCTAGAGGATACTGAAGCTAAACAAAATTAATTGTGTTATTTCTTTTTCTCTTTTTATTTCTTCTTTACTCCTTCTTGCTACTTTTCCAAAAGTAGCTACATTTTTGGAAACTCATTAACTAAAATGTTAAAGAAGATGATCATAAAATGTATAACTAATTAAAAGAAAATTAGTCAACTGATACAATGCCACAAGGTAAGTAACTGGATTTGATAGCTGTTAACAAAATGACATAAATGAACAAAGAAACTCCCATTTGTGAAGTGTCATATTTACCACAAAAAATAAACCAAGAAGCGAATAATTGACTTCTGCTAGACTTTTTTTTCACTTTACTTCATTCATGTAATAGTTACAGGCCAGTGCTGTCTGTTTTTTTCTTTCCACAAGTCTGACCTGAAAAATGTCACATTTTCATACCCCAGGTATATAAATCCCACCTAAACACTTAAAAAAGAGGAATTAGTTTCTCCCTAGTGCACATCTGTTCTCCATAGACAATCATAACAGCTGAAGACTAGCAGAATTGCAGCCCAGTTCTGGTGAACATTTTCACATTGTTACAAACTTAGCAGTAACCTTTATTTTAGAATTATTAGCACAAGAAAAAAGAGAGAGGTAAGACTGTACAAAACAGGGGGGATGCTTACAGTGCAAATATTATTCATTACAAAATTCTTGCGTTCTTACACCTATTTGCATATTTAATTTTTTTTTTTATGTCTGTAAAGAAAATTCACCCAAAGACTTCCTCAATAGATCGCAATATCCACACAAGCTGTTTATATTGTACTTTCAGTATACTCTTCTTATTCTGCTTTAACTTTCTTTGAGAAGCCATTCCTTCAGGTCACATTGTTTCCAAGAAGGTCAGGGTAAATCTGTGGTGTGCAGATTTGCTGGCGGCATAGGAAAGTTACTGCTTTTGGGTACCGTCTCATTTCTGAAGTAAGATTCATGATAATACAGGGACTAGTATTTTAAGAATAAGGCTTCTCTTCTTCAAAGAAAAGAGACAAACCAGTAGGTTATAACCAGGTTTTGTTGTACTAAAATTCGGCTCTAGCTGGAATAGGTTTTTGTAATTCTCCTGTGTTCATTACAGGTAGTCAGGTTTGCCCTTTCTAGATTTGAGTTGGAATATTCATGCCTAATAACATGTAAAAAGTTAGTAAAATAGTATGTAAGAAGTTACTAAAATTGTGCTGAGCTGAAACTAAAAAAATCAGGAAATCGGTAAATGCAACCACTCTTCATGAAAGGTGCAAGAATAAGCTGCACTCAGCATGATAGCACAAGGGGATCATTTCTCTCAAAACCTTGTTTATCCTCTGTGACAGCCTTCACAAAGTGATAAGGAATATTTACAGGCGGCTAATGGAAGTGGTCAAGCATACATGATTTCCTGGATCTCAAGGAGGCAGCCCATAAAGAGGTCTGGCCACATCCCTGGCATGGAGATCAGCAGAACAGATAAAAGACTCTAAATATCCCGTGTAGAAGCCTCAGTCGTCAGATGGACATGTAGAAATGCAAACCTACATGCACACACAGACAGCATTACTGTGGAAGGACAATGATGAAGAAATACAGTATCTTACTATACCAGGATGGTTTTCAGAGGTTATTATGTATAACAAACCTGGGCCCTTTGGCAAGGGTTAAAATCTCCTACCTTGCCACATTAGCAAGCCTTGCTTCTAGAAATAGCTCCTATTTCCTTGCTCATGAGAGCTGGGTCACTCAGGTCTATTGAGTCTACTGAACTCTGGTCCTCAGCTGACAGCTTCTTCTGGCCTTTTATTCTGCTTCTTGGTATGTCTTATACTTCTATTGATGATCTACAGCATGACATTTTTGAAGATGTTGGCAGAGCTGATGTTTATGTCTAAAGAGCAGTGATACGCCCCTTTCTTCCCAGTCTCACAGATGTAGTGCTGGACACTTGGAAATTGCAGATCATGTTCTTCCAGGTTCATTGCCCATTAGTACAACCAAGAGGGTCCTGAGAGCACTCCTCAAGAGACTGACACCATGCAGTGTAACTGGTTGGAACAGTGAATTCATCCTTATCCTACATATGTGGTGCATTTGGGGGTATTTTAATAGAAGAAATATTTATCCCCTACTCTGTTACATACATGGTCACACTAGAAGTGCGCTGTTGTTGAACCAATCTGCTTGAGTTCACAGCAAAATTTAAGTGCAGACTTTGAGTGCTAAAACCACTCACCTTTCCTGAACGAGCTACAGTTCATTAGTTGGGAGTATTAAGAAGCTCGTAAACATCCTACATGGATGAGTCACCTAATGGAAATGAAAAACCAAACTTTCAGTGTGAGATATTATTTTACTAGGGAAAACAAGCATTGTGGCTTGATACACTGCAACAGTGCTAAATAGAAAACTCTTTGAGCATTTTTGACCAGTAATTTTCTAATCCTCTGTAAGGATGTCAATTTTCTAATTCTCTGTAAGGATGTTATCCACAATTTTCACAAAATTTGCAGATTTGTGGATAATTTCAGTTTAAACGAGTCTTTTTTTTTTTTTTAATTTCTTTCTCTCAAGTTTTATTCTGGATAGGTGATTGGGGAGGAATCATAAAAACACACTGAATAGAGTTTACACTTTTACAAGTTGGGGATAAAAAAATCGCTAAATTCTTACTACCCCCATCTAGTGAACGCTTTCCTAGACAGACATATAGACAGACAGACAAAAAGACAGCTTTTCTGATTCTTTTAAGATAATAATAAATTAAACAGATTGAATATTTTAGAATATAACTGCAGGTGAAATAGAACTGATTAAAATATGATACATTCCAAGTTCCTCATAAAGTATAAACAAGAATCTGTAAAATAAGCCCTGTGGTTCAAAACTCTTGAAGGAAAACTAATAAATAAAGGCGTGAGATTCAGGAGCAGTGATTTTTAAAAACTGTATAAAGGACCCAGATTGCATGTAAATCACCTGAAAACACAGAGCACTACAACTGATGTCAGCCATCTCTTTCGTATTCAGAACCATTAATCTCTTGGACATGACAAATCTTTTTAGCAGAAGGGAATGAATTCAAGATAATAAGTTTTAAAGTAATGAATAACTCTTGCCTATGAAGTGCTTTAATGACTCTCCTTGTCAGAATTCAGATTTTATTATTAACTCTACGGAATGGCAGCAGCCTGAAGAGATACAGTTACAAATCAATTTCACTGCTCTTTCATAACGAGTCACTAATTGACCTCAATTTCTGATGGAGTCCCATATTTCCTCCCATGCTTTATTTTAATGATGTGTATATCAAGGGTTTAGTGACTGGTCATAAAGGAATTTATTTTAACACTGTGTTGCCTTGTACAGACTTTTAATGGTAGAAATATAAATCATTTAGAAAGCATTAACTTTAGTGGCTGGGATGTATTTTTGCAATCCTGTTATACTTAAGATGATCATCATTTTGTTAAAATATGTGCTTGATTTATCTACTTTAAAATAAGAAAGAATTATAGTGAAGAAAGAACATTCAAATTCTCCATATAACACTAACGATTGCACATTATAAAATATTTTACTTAGCTTTCATGGGATCTTAAAAAGAAATTACATTAGAATTAACAAATGGCTTTAGTAAAACACTGTTTACAATACCCTGTGTAGTTATGAAGTACATCTTTACAAAGTTTCAAGGTATTTGGGTAATGAATAATCAAAATTTATTTTTAAAATTCCATTGCATTAGATTTTTTTTTCTGATTTTTATTTGCCAGAAGCTCAAACACTTTTCCTCATATCATTGGGTGTTTGACATACTACAAAATCAAAATATCTGGCCTTTCCTAAACCAGAAAAAAAGCTAATGTATATCCAGATGTTTTAAATAGAATTATTGTACCAGTCACATCTTGATAGGAGAGCCAATACTTGAAAGATATAGGCTTTCAGAAGTCATTTGAGGGTGAGTATTCACTTCAGATCTCATTTTGGACATGAATTACAACAGAGGAGGGAAGAATGAAGAGGGTGGAGAAGAGTAAGGAGGCTACAGGTTTATTTGCTTATCTGGCCGTGCCTTGCATCTGGTGGCCGTGGACTGTCTCCATAGGTTTGGGGACACAAGCACCAGCTGGCCTTTAGGGGACTGGTACAGAAGGAACAGCCAACATCTGCAGCGGACCAGGAGGAGGAATTGTCTGGATGTTGAAGCACTACAACTTAGCAGAGAGTGCTGCTCAAGCGCATGTTATGAGACTGGAACTAAAGCATCATTATAAGAAGTTGTTTGCTTGCACTTGCTGTACATTGTGTCATGTAAAGCAAGCAAGAGAACTAAAATTGCACTAAATACTTACATTTAAGCCTAATTTCTGAACATGTATCAAATACATGAACATGTATCAAATACAAATATCTTATTCAGCCATGAAATTTCAGAGCTGATTATTTTTAAAAAGACTGATTCTATGGACCATTAAAAATTCAGTCCCATGTTACATGAAGTCAGACATGCAATGATATATTTTAACCATCAAATCTATGCAATTACTGATGCAACTCGCTAGTTTTGACTATGTAACTGTAATGAGGAATAACCAATTACTAAAAAGAGGGAGGAAAAAAACCAATAGACCACAAAACACCTCCAAAGCCAAGTGCAGATATAACTGATATACAGGCATCTTTAGAAAACAGTATTAACCCCTTCAACTTTCTATCATCTCCTAGTGACTCTAAAGCATACTTTAGTGTCATTCAGATAACCAGAAAAATAAATATTAATATAAAAATTCAGACGGAGGTAGTTTCAATTATTTTTGCTTGCCACAGTCTTATCAGACTGTTTTGTCTGTATTGGCCTATGTCTTAACTCTGATTTCAGTGATAGTAGTAAACAGTAAGGAAGGCAGTAAATCAGATTCCTTACTTCACTTGTGATGTACATAATATTGTTGTGTTTATTGGCACAAAGCTTCCTGTCCTTTTCCAAAAATTAAAAAAAGAAAAAAAAAAGCAGTAGCTAATAGCCTGGGAGATAATTCAGGCTTGATTGTCACACAGACAGATTTAACATGCAGTACCTCAGTGAAAAATGGGAAAATTTAATGTAAAGAAAAAGAAAGAACAAGAAAGACATATAAAGCACTCATTTGTGTCAGAACTTCTAAATTAATACAAGTTGGTGTGAAATAATGCAGCACCTGCCGCAGAAGAACATGGGAAAACCTAAGAATTGCCACAGGAGAAAAGGAAGAAAGAAACACGAAAGCTCTTTGGCTTTAAAGAACCCTATGAGAGTAAAAACTCTACTCACTAAAAATTATTGGGCCATTTTCACATAAATGCTTCTAGTTTTTACAGGATAAAGCATGGAAAGAACAGTTTTCTCAAGTGTAATAAATCTCTCTTCTCACTTATTCTTATGATACACTGGCTTAAGGATACTCCACTTCACACAATGCTGGGATAGCAGGAAAAAAGAAAATTGTGGCTCTGCTACCTTACAGTGACATTTGCAATACAAAGGAACAGTCAGGATTAAGCCAATACAAGCAAACTAATGTCAAGAGCTGGCCTATGCTGAATCTTTCAATCATGTTGGAGTTACGTGATTTAAATTCTTAAATGGAATAGCTGTTTACTCTTAGCTGTATTAAACTCCAGCTTAGATCTCTTGCTGCACAATATACACCATTAAAACCCATAAAAACGTGCCAGCTTTTCCCAGCTTGCAGCCAGCCTGGACCAAGCTCTTATGTTCTGTCATCACTGGAATTTAAAATGATTTTGACATGTCACATCTCTACTGAAAGCTGTAGTGCAATCAAACCCTAATTGTAAAGAAAAGCAGGTCCAAAGTGTACCATTTTACAGCTATAAGTATCTTCTAAAGATGCTTCAAGAGCCCACAGTTAACCTGAGATGCAGTCAGGTGCGGCTGATATTTAGGTAACTATTAAGTTAATTATATATTCATGTACATACATCTATTTATCTACATCACTGAATGCTCTTAATGTTGCTTTTCTTTTGTAAATGTTTTCCTTTCCTTTTCTATAACACCTTCCCCATATAAATACCAAAAAAAAAAAAAAAGGGTGTCCATACAACACTGTTTCATACACACATCACTTTTATAAATACGTGTGCTTGTGTGTGTGTGTACAAAAAAAACAAGTAGGGCACAACTTGTATGAAACATTCTTGGGTGCTACATCTTTAACAAGAACATAGGTTGTATTATGCAAAAAGTAGTAGTTTGTTTTTGCTCTATGCTCCCTTTTTCCTCCTTATATATTAAAAATGTATTAAGATATTTAAATTGCACTCACATCACAGAAATAATGTATAACATAAACTTCAGCTCAGCTCAGCTTCCATAAGTGTGTGCATTTGCTTGGTCTCAAGTTACACGTTCAGAGATTTATTGCCCATAGGACTTTGCTTCATTTAAATAACAGCCAGTTATTCCCAGTTTCTCTGTGAATCTCATTTGGTGTATGTGCCAAATGTTATTTCACATAAACAATTTAAATCTTGCAACAGTTCAGCATCATTAGTTTCTTAATGGGTGCAGGGATGGATGACAGACAGCAGGAGAAATGAATGGAGTAGGCAGGGTGATGCTGGCGGGGCCAAAGCAATGGAGAGGCAGAAGAGCACTGGCAGGAGCATGAGGAGCTTCATGTAAATCAAATCCAGCCAAACTGAAAGAATAGAATAGAATAGAATAGAATAGAATAGAATAGAATAGAATAGAATAGAATAGTTCAGTTGGAAGGGACCTACAATGATCACCTAGTCCAACCACCTGATCACTTCAGGGCTGATCAAAAGTTTCAACAGGTTATTAAAGGCATTGTCCAAAAGCCTTCTAAACACTGACAGGCTTGGGGCACCAACCACCTCTCTAGGAAGCCTGTTCCAGTGCTTGACCACACTCTCAGTAAAGAAATGCTTCCTAATGTCTTGTCTGAACTTCTCTTCGTGCAGCTTTGAATCATTCCCTGGGTCCCAGGGAGAAGAGATCAGCACTTCCCTCTCCATATCTCCTCCTCAGGAAGCTGTAGAGAGGAATGAGGTCACCCATCATTGCAGATCCCCAGTGAAGCAGGAAAACCTGCTCCTAAAAACAACCAGGTGGAGTGATGTATTGTTTCCTTTGTGTTTAAGAAGTTCCATCTAAACATGAGGCGGAACTTCTTCACTTTGAGGGTGGCAGAGCACTGGAACAGGTGGTGGTCTCTGGAATGACTCCATCTCTGGAGTCACTCAAAACCCACCTGGACATGTTCCTGTGCAACCTGCTCTAGGTGGACCTGCTTTGGCAGGGGGGTTGGACACATCTTCCAACCCCATATCATTCTGTGATTCTGTATCATTCTGTGATTTTGTGTTTGAAGATGACATTGGGCCACGGAAAGTTCATACACACTTCAGTGAAGATAGGTTTTTTTTAAGCACTTCTAAACACACATGCACACAAATGAATGCTCACACAAAGTTGCAAAATACATTTTATGTATTTATTTTAGGGTATTATTTCAGAACTTGTTGGTTTTGCAGGTCTGACTCATGGTTTTTGAACACATGGAAGTTACTTGCTGCAAGGTATGTGCTTTCTGCTCACATCAGTTCATACGACAAATTGACATCAGCAGTTCCTGCAGCATTGGAATTGCCCATGACCAAAGTGCCTGCACAAAAATCACATGTTCACTTAAACAGCACTGTTCTCAAATATTAAGGCACATTAATACCAATGAAAATAGTTATGCCAAGCACAGCTGAACATATTTAAATTGAATAAAATGTGATCTTATACCTATAAATTATGATCTTAAGTAAAATACTTTTGGGAGACCTTTTAATATTTTATTACTTAATTACACAAGGAATTAAATGATCTCTTTTTTTTTTTAAATCCTATATTTCAGAATTAAAGTAATACTGTTTTCATCTTTTCTCTTCCTGTCCCTTTCCTAAGGATTTGAAACTATTTAGGAATCCTAATTAACATGTTTGGAATTTGGGTGTATGTTTGTTTGCTCATTTTTTTTAATTTGGGTCATCCTCAGAGGTAGTATTTTTGTGGGATTTTTTTCCAGTTGTTTTCTAAGTACATTCATTGATATGTATCCTGTCAATGTCATTTGTATTGAAATAGAAATGTTTCATAACTGATATTTGCCCCAAAATCAAGAAAATATAATTTGGGAGGGGAATATAAGATATGGGTTACACAACCTTGTAAAAAAATCTCTGCTGTCTTGGAGCTGATGATTAGTCTGGCTAAACAGTCTGTAAGCACAATGGGTGGGATTCATCTCAGTTTTATACACCTACCACATACTTCTTGAAGACCTCCTTCATTACCAGGGCAGTGAAACAGGCACTTGCAGAACATATTGCATGTGTCTTCTGCAGAGAGCTATGTTAGGATGAGCTGAAGCACATCTTACAAAGCTTATTTCCTTCCACAGAAGAAGAGATTCCTGTGAGACTGCTTGAGATGTAGAAATCTGCACTAGGGTTAGATAAGATGAATTCTACCCAGCATCCTTAGAGTCCTTTTGGATCTTTAAGATTTCTTGTCTCTAAACAAAAAAAACCAACAAAAACCAAACCAAAAACTAACTGCTTCGAGAAACATAAAAACAAAAATCATTTCAAAAACATACTGAGTTTCTCAGCTACAGGAAAATTTTCCACTGTAACTGCTAATTTTCAGGTGCAACCAATGGCATGAACTACAAGTGAATCATTTGTGACTGCACAGAAGCATTTTGGACCAATTTATTGATCAACCTATATTTAAAAGGCAGTAGTGGAAATCAGGATTCACAGAAAGCTACACTCACCATTAGACCTTCCCTTAAAGCCTATGGCTTTAATATGATATAAGCCTTGTGTTATTGAACCATTTAGTTTGGTAATTCTGTAACTTCATGCACATTTAGAGCTAGTTGGACATCTTTCAGTTTGAGGAGCTACTGATTTGCATCAGCTCACAAGGTACCTTCCTGGTGTCCTGGTTCTCTGCAAAACCCATTGCTTGATACTACCAGAGAGGTGAGACCATCCTGTGGGGAAGGAAGGTGAGTTCACTCTCCATGAAGGAGAATTTTCTGATTTTTTTGTGAGCCACATCACCAAAGACCACCCGCAGGGTATTTGCTGAAGACACCATTCGTTCGTCTTTCCAAAACATTGTAATTGTCAGATCAGACACATGAAGGAGCTGGAGTGGGGTCAGGGCAAAGAAAGAGAGAAAGCCACTTCATAGCCACTGGTCATGGTGCCTTGGTTGTACATCAACTGTCTTGACATCTCTTGAAAACATCCCTGGACAAAAGCAAGTTATGAAGGCACTACCAGCTTCCACAAATATTGCTTCAAGAACACGTCTTGTGTAAGCAGACCTCAGACATGGAGGTGAAGAAACTAAGATCTTCACACAAAAAAAATAAATACCTATAATCAGTGGCAGGATGAAAAATAAATCCAGCTCATCTTCAAATATATTCTTTAGCTGTACATCACTGAGAAATCTAGTTGCAACATACATTCTAGGTAAAATATTGACCACGTGTATTATACAAATTTCCTATTTTAGCTAAACAGGTAACAAGAAAAGGACGGCCTCACATGCAAAGAAACCCACAGGCACTTTTTATATCTACCTCTTCAGGTATGGCAGACCAGCCTGGGAGCATGCTTGGCACTGAGGCCAGCTGACCTCAGTGTGACCAGTGACCAGAATAACCCAGATTTCTCTGTGCTAGTAAAATCTCAGCCTTCAGACAGAGATTCTGCATGTAAAGTGCCTCCTGGGTAAGGTCCCTGAAAGAATTCTGCTTCCAAACTGAGTTCAGGAGCTATTCAAGGGTGCACAAGCTGGCAAGGACAAAATGCCTGCAAGGAGCTGCTTGAGCAGTTTCACAGTCCGTGCAGTCACATTCCAGTGCCCAGCAATGTTCTCTAGTGCTGTTTAATTTACCACCATAGATACAGCCAGACCATCTTTCATCCTAAAAGGTGAATCAATCTTCCATCATTGGGGTGTTCCTGTCACGCAGACAGAGGGGGTTAGAGGATGTATGCTCTGTAAAGTGTAATAGCCACAAAGAGGAAGAGCCCTTGCTGGGACTTTCTGCAATGGAAGCTTTACTGAAGGAAATATCCTGCATTGTCTTAATGTTCATTGCTCAATCTTATTAGGCAAAAAAACCAAAATGATATCTTGCAGACACATGTATAGCTCGAAATGCTACCCAGACCATATTGCATCTTCATTAAAATTTATACTATGCTTAACACCCAGCTCAACCCCGTTGTACCTTAAGAGGACAGATTTTAATGGCATCTCCAAAATAAAATATGTTCCATAAGTAACATACTTATACCAAAGGTCTAAAAGGTCATACCAATATAACAGTCACTGTCTTACATTCACCCATCACACTTATGCTTATTGCAGAGAGGAAATAAAAGAAAATCACTTTTTATAGCGCTTCCTGAGGGTTAAAACATTGGTTTATAGACTGAAGAAGAGGGAAAAATGGAGTTTCAAAGTTGCAGGGTGAGAAAGAAGAAGCATTTATATGCACTGACAACTCCTTTATATAAAAGAAGTTCAGAACATGCCTCAGCTGGTCATATCTCCAGCAATAGTATCAGAAGCAGATTTTTTTAGCTAGCTTACTTTGCATAAAAAACTGTGCAGATTTGTTTGGTTTGCACAAAATGGATTCTTAAATTTATTTGATGCAATAATTTCTGAAGAAGTTGCATGCTCTCCCAAAGGCCCCATCACTTTTCATCCATCATATTTCTCAGTTAAAGTCTTCTTTGGTAATTTTTTTTTGGTATACAGCAAAAAAATGGATTGAGGCAATTCCCATGAACTTTTTACTATTAGTGCAAAAACAGATTTTAAGAGTTGATTTCAATCTTGTTAGACAGTAGCCATTCTAAAGTAAAATCCAGCAACTGCTTCATTGTCTCTGCAAGAAACTAAATAAAAAAATAATTAAAGAACACTAGAAACAAAACAAAAAACATAGTGAAGATTTACTGCATCATCTATTCCATCTCTGTTTCTGAAAATAATTATAATAGTATTTCTGCACAGATTACCGAACTCCACCCTTTCCCCTCAATCCTTTCCTTCCTTTTAAAATGTAGTTATGGAATTAAATGCTGAAATTATAGGAAGACATGTACCAAGTGACCAAAAGCAATTGGCTGATAGATGTTTGAAGGTCTCAACAAAATTAGTGTTCAAGAGGAGAGCTGGAAATATGCAGGTGGGTTATAGTCTAGCCAAGCAGCACTGGTTTATATCAATGTGGGTAATAAAATATCACAGACGATTTTCCTGTATAACAAGGTTGACCTATCATAAAAGGAATCTTAACACAATTCATTCATTCTGCTGAGGCAGAAAATTTCATTGGGAAGTGAAGAAAAAAGGTCAGGATGCAAAAAAGTCTTGGTCTGAACTGTGAGGCCCAGAAGGCTGCCCAGCTCCCAGAGCTGGATGTATAGCTGGTAACCTCCTGCTGGCATGCTTGGGACATGGAGGATGCAGGCCAGTCCCTCCTCTCTCCATCTTCTTCTGTTCCACTAGCTTTCCATTAGAATGTGGCTTGGGCAATGAGACATGCAGCAGTCAAGAGCACACCAAAGAGGTCCCCGAGATAGGCAGCTGAGGCCAACACCAAACACACACAGAGCATATTATCTTCCCCCTGATACTGTACTAGGTTTGTGTGGCAAGGTTTGGGTAGTGGAGGGGCTACAGGGGTGGCTTCTGTGAGAAGCTGCTAGAAGTTTACCCTATGTCCGACAGAGCCAATGACAGCTGGCTCCAAGCTGGACCCACCGCTGGCCAAGTTCAAGCCCATCAGTGACAGTGGTAGTGCCTCCAGGATAATATAGCTAAAAAGTGAAAAAAAAAAATGTGGAGCTTCAGCCAAGGGAGAGGACTGAGAATATGTGAGAGAAACAACTCTGCAGACACCAAAACCAGTGAAAGAGAGAAGTAAGTGTTCCAGGTGCTAGAGCAGAGATTCCCCTGCAGCCTGTGGTGAAGACCACGGTAAGGCAGGCTGTCTCCATGCAGCCCATGGAGGTCCACAGTGGAGAGATATCCACCTGCAGCCCAATAGAGGACCCCACATGGGAGTAGGTGAATTCCCAAAGAAGGCTGTGACCCTGTGGAGAGCCTGCATTGCAGCACGCTCCTGGTGGGACCTGTGGCCCCATTGAGAGAGGAGACCAAGTTGGAGCAGGTTTGCTGGCAGGACTTGTGACCACACGTGGGATCAACTCTGGAGAAGTCTGCTCCTGAAGGACTGATTAGAGGGCTGGAGCACCTCTCCTATGAAGACAGGCTGAGGGAATTGGGGTGGTTCAGCATGGAGAAGAGAAGGCTCCGGGGAGACCTTACAACAGCCTTCCAGTACCTGAAGGGGGCTACAGGAGAGCTGGGGAGGGACTCTTTATCAGGGAATGTAGTGATAGGATGAGGGGTAACGGTTTTAAATTGGGAGAGGGGTGATTTAGATTAGATACCAGAAAGAAATTCTTCACTGTGAGGGTGGTGAGACACTGGAACAGGTTGCCCAGGGAAGTTGTGGGTGCCCCATCGCTGGAAGCGTTCAAGACCAGGCTGGATGGGGCTTTGAGCAACCTGCTCTAGTGGAAGGTGTCTCTGCCCATGGCAGGGGGTTGGAACTCAATGATCTTTAAGGTCCCTTCCAACCCAAACCGTTCTATGATTCTATGACTGTACACCCATGCTGAAGCAGTTTATGGGAAGGACTCACATTAGAGAAGTTCATGGAGGACTGTTTCCCATGGGAGGCTCCCCACACTGGAGCAGAAGAAGATTGTAAGGGGTGGTGTTCTAAGATTTGTTTTTTATTTCTCATTATCCTACTCTGATTTGATTGGTAATAAACTAAATTAATTTTCCAGAGTCAAATCTATTTTGCTCGTGACGGTAATTGCTGAGCAATCTCTCCCTGTCCTTATCACAACCCATGAGCCTTTCATTGTATTTTCTCTCCCTGGTCCAGCTGAGGAGAGGTGTGATAGATCGGCTTTGGTTGGCACCTGGTGTCCAGCCAAGGTCAATCCACCATGGCTACATAATATATTTCACAGAATCACAGAATCACAGAATCTTAATGGTTGGAAGGGACCTTTGAGATCATTGAGTCTATCCAAAAAAAAAAAAGAAGAGAAAGATTCTTTTGTCCTGAACATCAAATAATTATTGCATCCACTTCATTCTGGTTACTTCACTCTCTATGACAGTCTTGCTCCATGAACACTTCAATGAGAGCCAGCCCAGTAATGAGATTTAAATAGTCACATATATCTTATCTTCTTCATTGTCAGATATAACCTTGTACTCTCTCATGTAACCATTTGTCTGACTTTGGGCTGGATCTTGAGCACAAGTGGTTAAATCTTTTGGTAAAGAGTATTTTTCTTCTTTTTAATATACTATCCTAGTTGCATTACTAGTTGTCTAAAACCAGTAACTTTGTCTTTCCAGGCAAAAAAGATTTTCATTCACCTATGGAACAAGATTACCCATCAATGCAAAAGAAAAGAGATTGTTGCCCAAATCGAGCGACACCTAGAACTGGAAGATGTCTGTAACAATGATGAAAATAAAGCTTCAGATGAAGACATAATGAGGCATTTATGATTTTTAACAGGAGTGAGGGCCTCTGTTTTTATATGCCATGACTCTAGAAGACGTCATTATTGAAGTTTTAAGCACCTTTTTTGCCTGCTTTTCAAATGTGTGACATGGAACAGGCACGAAGTTTTGAACAGGCACAAATGTTTGTTAATTTTATAATACAGATTTTGTAGCAATTTTCTCTATTGTTTTAACTTTTTGAATACAGACACGGGAAAAAATCCTCCAACTAAAAATTTTTAATAGCTGCATTTTGACAGGTGTCTTTCCAGACTGCACTGCTACAACATGTCAGCTCCAGGTAGGTGTCATTACCCTGGAGTAAAAGATATTATCTGAATAGCAGTTTGTGTCTGAAAATTCTCCTTGTTTGAATTTCAGGCAAGCAGGAATGTGGTCTCTTGGTGGCTGAGCAGAGTTCTCCTCCAAAAGTTCCAGCCCGCATTAGAAGAGAGAGCACTGGCCAGATCTGGAGACAAGATGTTTGACAGAGTCGTGCGGCAGGCTCACTGTGAGTAGCTTTGCAGAAACTACCTGCTGCCACCTCCCTGTTGCACTATGGATAATTTTCAGGGCTGTCAGTTGGCATCTTCATTTGCATTACTCACAGATGTCCCTGAAAAGCTATGTATCCTGGGACCATTTTTATGATACAGGATGTGAAAAGAATGTTCTGTAATTTTAAATTAAACATCTGCAAATTTTGATGGTTTTCTAGATTTCAAGAAATCCTGATTACATTTACAAGTTAATTCAGTTTAGTTCATTGAAATTCTTCAAGAACATTAAAGATCTTTATACCTTGTAAGAACATAAACCACCATAAATCAAGTGGAACACACAACGCATGACTCTTGCCACATTGAAGATGATTGGGAATAGCAGGAGAGAAATGAGAAGAATTATTTCAATATATTCTGATAAAAGCAGAAACAGAACAGCCTTATAGTTTTCAAATTACTGTATAGATTTATTGGACTTAATTTTTGTCTTTGCAGGAAATTTTAATGTTTAAATTTTCTAGTCTTTCTTAATTAGCATGAGTACAGTTTCTGTATCTTCAGACAGGAAACAAGCCTATATTTTTCCTTACTATATGGATTCAAATAATTAATGTTGATACATTCATGTCGATGTTTCTGGAGAATAAAAACTCACCAGGGTCCACATACTTTGTCCTAAACTACATATATTAAAAGCAATTCCTCGGAAATTTCCCCATTTTCCTTCCAGATTCCCTGCTCATGTTTATGTATTCAGATTACACCTAGGTTTTTTTATAGTTCAATAGGCTTCCAATATTCAGAGATATGTTGCAATGGGGCTTAAAGATTGTATTATTCATATTATTTGTAGTTATGCACAATACTTAGCAAACTAAAACTCGAGGCACATTAGTGCTGCTTTGCTATGCCAAAAAAAGCTCTGGTGACTGCCATAATTTGACTACAGGTGTGAGAACCACTCATTAAAATCTAATGTCAGACTCAAAACTAGCACAAATTTTCATTATGCAAACATGAAAACGACTGGAAGGGCTAATGAGGGTAGAAAGATACCCCAGATGTCAATAGAAAACAATCTACTTCTAAAACAGTCCTTCTTCTGGGAATTTCTCCATCTACAATAAAGATTTTGTTTACTGATATCCTAGTACTTGTTAAACTGAAGAATCACAAAAGCACAGTAAAATAATATGGTGAATCTCAGACATAACTCATTTCTTAATGATATGCTTAACTCAATGATTGCTATTGTCCTTGCTCTTCTCAAATTGAACACTTGGTTTTAGCCATTCTATACTAAGTCATACATAGACATTCTATAATAAGAAATGATATAATAAAGGAAACTGATTGGTGGTTTTAATGTTCTTTTTCATACCACTGATTTAGATTCCACAGAATTAATTATCCTGCTTTCTTTAAATCTAAATTCAGATGCAGTCATAGTTTAAATAGATATCCATGAAAAAAAAAAGATGGAGTAGGGGAAGATTCAGGTGGTGTTCCAAGCTCTGCTCTTTGCCTGCTGATGATCTTAAACCAGTTGTCTCACCTCCAAATTATCCATTTTTATCAATAAAATGAGAATATGGCCAAGTAAGGACAGAAATTGCCTCAATAGATCGTCTTCATTTTGAGAAAACTTCACCTGTATTTAGGAAGTCTCTGAGATATTTACCTAAACTGTTCTTTATGCTACAGGATTAAAAGTTTCTGAAACGTCATTTGACAATGCCATGATGATGGGACTTAATGTCTACTGGTAAAAGTGGTATGAAAGTTAGTAATTAAAGTTACTATAATCTTAGGTGTTATGATAAAGTTTATTTTACTAAGTGCACCAACCCAAGTGACAACTGTTGGATGTTAAAAAGATCAAAGACTTTGGAACAGAATCCCAAAGAATTCACTATCAGCTGCAGACTTTATTGTCATGTTTTTGTTCTTCCTCAGTTGCCAGAAAAGCTGAGGAAAATAACAAATTAAAAGACATGGTGAGTTTCAGAGTAACATCAGTTTATTCCACTACAGATTGTGATCTTGGCAATAGGGCGTTACTAATCCACATCTGTTCAGGATAGGAATATAATGATGATGGAAATGCTTTGCTTGTGTCTCCATTTGATATTTGCCTTGGGAATGTGAGAATGCATCTGCATATTCTAGAAGCACCATAACGTGAATAAAGAATAGTTTTCCACTAAACAGAGTTGTAAAATAAAGCTTAATAAGGGAAAGATATTTCCTAGCCATGGTACCTATCATCATGCAAGTGAGCTACTCTTTTAAGGAAAGGTGTACAACACATGTTCAAGCTATCAAACTGTCACATGTTTATTCTGAAACTTTACTACAAATCTGGCATAAATTGCTTTTCTGATGAGATAAGGCATGACCTCCATCTCCTGAGAGCCCCAAATGAATTAGTGGACAGCCACATAGCTTCCATTGCTGTAAGAGGCTGTAATTTAAGGAGCATTACACTTTGTTATGCTCATCATGAAAAATTAATCTGAGATTTAAAGAAGATTTAAGATAAATCAGTGCAGAACCAAAGCATAAAAAAATACTAACATTGCTTTCATAAGGATACTTGCCAATTATTATGGGGATTTCACTAAAATAGTGATGATTTTGATTGTTTTTGCAAACTATGAATACTGTGAAAAATTTGGGTCTTTTTGTGTCCAGTTTTGGGCACCTCAATACAAGAGAGATATCAAGGTGCTAGAACGAGTGCAGAGGAGGGCAACGAAACTGGTGAAGGGCCTGGATCATAAATCTTATGAAGAATGACTGAGGGAGCTGGGACTGTTGAGTTTGAAGAAGAGGAGACTGAGGGGTGACCTCATCATTCTCTACAACTACTTGAAAGGACATTGTAGAGAGGTTCGTGCTGGTCTCTCCTCTCAGGTAATTAACGATAGAATGAGAGGGAATGGCTTCAAGCTGCAACAGAGTAGGTTTAGACTGGACATTAAGAAACAATTCTTCACAGAAAGAGTGGTCAGACACTGGAATAGGCTGCCCAGGGAGGTGGTTGAGTCACCATCCCTGGATGTGTTTAAGAGTTGTTTAGGTGCGGTGTTGGGGGATTTGTAGAGTAGGGTTGATGGTTTGACTCAATGATCCCAAGGGTCTTTTCCAACCTGAATGATTCTATGATTCTATGAAAAAAAGATAGCATGAGACACAAAACTGAAAGCCAAGAAAGCCTGATACTTCTTCTAGTGCTTAATTTCTTTGTGGCCTTTATGTAAGTCCCAGTTTGATGAATAGTTAAATACTATGTGATGGCATGGAGGAATTAAACTAAAATCATTTACTGAAGCACTACAGTCTAGCTCCTTCACTCTAATTACAGCAGCTTTACTATGAATATCTGCAGCATCAATATGAAAGTGCACCCCTATGTGTTATTAAATGTCAACTTTCCCCATAAACTAGAATTTAAGTCTCACTTTAGTAAAGTACTTAAGCATCTATATAACTTTAAGCAAAAGTACTCTGACTGACTACATAGCAAGAAGCAAGCTAATCAAGTTTAAATATTAACTAAAATCTGTCTTGAAAGGGGTAATAATAGATTGCATAGCTTGCACGGTAGGTTTTTATTGGTAATTTCTAGTCACTTTGCAAAAGAGAAAAGTACAATTAATACTGTTACTGATGAGAAAAGTCACACAAAGAGACAAAGTGATTTACCAAGGTTATTTCTAGACCACTAGTAGGATTGTGGAAGAATGGCAGACCAATGTGCAAGGTCCAGGTTAGTTGTCCACCAGGTGGGCCATGATGTTGAACAAAATTATAATAAAATGATAATAAAATCAGTGCTACATATCTCTTATTTTATCCTGAAATTAATTTTTGGTAGCCTACCACGTGAGAAGAATATTTCAGCTGAGGCTAAGAATATACACCAGATGTAACCATATTTTGTCTACTACATGCAGAAAAATAACTTCTCATTAGTGATTATGTATATTAAATATAACCCCTAAACTATGACAGATTTGATCAATATTTCAGTAAGGATACAGGAAACCCAAATAGACTGAAGATCTAGTTAAAACAGATTTCTTGCTCTTATTATCCTATCCTTTGTAACTGTCTAGACTCTCAAAATCCCAGTGAGATAGAGAAATAGTGTTATTGCTTTTGTAATACACAGTTATTTAATTTTTACAGAAGAAAACTAAATTCCTTGGGGGAAAAAAATGGTGCCCTAGAAATTCAGTGGAGGACATGTAGATCTCTGTTACTGCTCTGATCATGGTAGACTTATTCTGGATTTCATGAAGGAAGAATAGTACTCAGTGGCACAGTGTGTCCCATCCTAAAATCAGTCAGAGACAGACCCATAAAAGGACCTATTTCTCCCATTTGAATGCAAAGCAAGCTTAAGGTGAAAATGTAGAATTCTCTACTGTATAAATCTAAAAGTAGGGTTGGTAAAACATCTGATTGTTACAGACATTTCAGACAGAGCTGAAATCTCAAAGGTTTTCCACAAGTACTTAGAGGTTTCCAAAAAGAACACCAGACTGTCACATGCTTTGCAATAGGTTTATAGGTTCATTTATAGGAATGTGTAAGGTCACACAGGAACTGTGAGATAGAACAGAAAACTGATTCCCAAGTCCCAGGCTAATACAACCGTCTTTGCCACAAGATGAACCAAGACTTGTCTCCTCCTGCAGTAAATGGCCTTTTCTCTCTTTAGAGCCCTGTTTGAAATGCAGTAGGTTGAAGGTCCTTGTTTAATTTTCTGCTCAGATTTTAAATTCAACTACAGAACTTGGTAATTATACTATTAGCAGGTACATGCAATGATGGCTTTAAGTGGAGAAGAACGAAAGAATCCTAATTCATCTAATTCTCAAAAATCAATGGCCAAGTGGTTTACTAATATTAAAAAATAATGAAAGAAGGAGACTTACCCTTTTCTCAAAGGAAGGTTGAGAAGTCAGTAACTGTGAATTTCTGCACTGAACTTTAGTCTGGGTTTGTGGAGTGATAGAGCCCCATATTTACCACTAATTTGCTACAGCAGTTTTATTACTAATTCCCAGGATAGCAGGGGGGTGGAGGGGTGGAAGGGGAAGCAACGACCAAACAACCAGATATATCTGCTGAAGTCTACACAGCACACGTTCAATCATTCCAGGATGTGAATATCAGCATAGATTAGATGTCTATTCACAGTATCATGTGAATAAAAAGCACAGATGTCCTGTATCTGATGGACTAGTTAAACAGGGTTTGAGCCTGGATCTTAGCAGGCTTATATCTAGCTCCCAGATCCTCTGTAATCACATCTGATGCTTTAGGAAGGTGTTAAGGATACACCAACACTACACAATAGAGCATAGTGCAAAACATATCTTTGTACTACTAAACAGAAACCTAGATGATACCATTTTTAACCTTAGTCTCATGTTCTAACACGTGGTTTCTTTTAGCAAGATTTATCAGGACACTGTGCGTCCTAAGTAGAGAACAGACTTGTTGAGTCACTCTAATTATATTAGCAGACGTTATACAGAAGCTGAAATAACCATCTTGGTCTTAGATCTGAGGTAGTCTTGCTGGCACTTGTTCAGCAGTGTCTGCACATTCGTTCATTTGTCCTAGAAATGTCATTCGGTTATCTTCATTTCATCTCCTCAGACTGCTTGTCACAGGGTAGTATCTGAGCATCCAAAAGGTATTGTCAAAATCAACCTGGAGGGTTAGATGTACTTAGGAACTGTGATAATGGAGTCAGTATAAATATCTAAAATAAATATGTGAATAATAAATTTGAATCTCTCACAGTAAAAGTTACCAAAGTAAAAACTGTATCTACGTTTACCAGGAGTTACTTTAATCCCTTCCTTCAAAAAATTAAGTATCTCATTTTTATATAGTTCAAAGAAACCTTCTGCTTCTACAGATTCCCTAACACAAACTATTAAAGAAAAGGGAATTAACTGATTTTTAAATCAGTGCATAATAAAATCAACTCAAATTCAGAAGATATAAATGTGGATATAATGCAATCACTGCAAACTGTTATTTGGCTAATTAAGATCCTTCAGAGATCATGTATCTTGCTTTAAATATTCCCACATATATATATATAAATATATACATATGTATACATACACATGTTTACGTACACAATATAGACATATGTGTAGATATTAGAAATTAAAAATTCTGTTTTAAATGACAAACCAGAGGAAAAAAATCTTACTGGAATTGCGTTTCAGAGTTTCCTTCTCTCTACAGGCCACATCACAATATATTATCACATATACTGAAGTGGTTTTTTTTTGGTGAGAAGCCATTGTTTTCTCACACTTTTGAAAATATTACTAAAACGAGGGAAAAAACCAAAAACCACAAAAAACGGCAACAGCAGAAACAACCCCCAAACATATCTGTTTTAATCCACTTTGGTTTCACAATGAGACTGGATAAACTCTGGAACAGTTCCCAGAGAGGTTGTGAAAACAACATCCTTGGAGATTTTCACTATTTGACCAGATGTGTTCCTGAGAAACCTGATTTAACTCTGCAAGTAGTACTTTGAAAGGAGTTCAGACAGAATGTTTTCTAGAGGTTCCTTCCTGTAGATTATGTTACGATTATTCTTATTCTATGATTGTCCCTCTGGCAGTCAGGTTCAATACATCTTAACACTTTGTGATCAAGTCAATGAATTTAAAATAACTCTAATTGAGAATCACATTTCCAATATCCTCTAAAGTCAGAAGAAATCCATGAAATTTTTTTTTTAAAAATTACAGAAGACACACACACACACCAAGATGGAAAATAAAGGAAAAGAGCACAGAGGATGAGACTGAAGACAGCAGTTGTAGATGTAAAAGTGTGTGGAATGCAGGGATATGTAGGTAACCTGAACGTAAGGATATCCATTCAGTGAGGCTGAGAACCATTCAACATGAAACAAAATCAAAAAGAGGAAACAACAGTAATCATAAACTAAACATTGAAGTATATGAACCATAACAACGTTGAGGAAATGGAGATTGTATGAAGGACAAGAGGTCTCAGGTCATGGATGAATACGCCACTAAAGGAACCACTAAAGTGTAACTTGACTACCATGGATCTTGTGGGAAAAAGCAAGTTTTAATTGGGATATAAACCCAAACTACTACTGGATGGTTGAGGAGGCTGGTAGAATAGAGTAAAACTTGCTATAGGATGTTTTGGGACTATGGGAATGTGCAAAACTTCTGGGATGTTTAGGGAAAGGGCCAAACGTACATAAAGGATTGGATCAAAGTCAATTAGGCAGGACCACCCATAGAAAATATAGAGGAAAAGGGAATTAAAAGGAGTCATCTGTATGGAAACAAGCTGCAGATCAGACCAAGCCCCACATCTGATTACTGCTGCCTGAATTATCATATTTCCCAGATGACCTTGACCTATTGGATGTGTGGGTATGTGGGATTAAGGTGGGGAGGGATTCTTTATCAGGGAGTGTAAGGATAGGATGAGGGATAATGATTTTAAACTGAAAGAGGGGAGATTTAGATTAGATATTAGGAAGAAATTCTTTTCTGTGAGGGTGGTGAGACACTGGAACAGGTTGCCCAGAGAAGCACTGGATGCCCCATCCCTGGAGGTGTTCAAGGCCAGGCTGGGGCCTGGGCAACCTGGTCTAATGGAAGGTGTCTCTGTCCACAGCACGGGGGTTGGAAACAGATTAGATTTAAAGGTCCCTTCCAACTCTAACTATTCTAGGACTCTATGATTCTATGACCTGCTGGTGAAGTCAAACAAGATTAGCTAGCAGGTAGGTGGAGACCAGTCTTAGGAAACTCCCAAGACCAGAGCTGACAGCTGGAAAAGGGACACAGAGTCTGGGCATGGATTCAGGCATGATTTACGAAGTGGTCTACTTTCAAGAGAAGAGAAATAGGATCAGATATCTGTCTTGTCCATGTCTGTGCAAGTGCCGTAGGTGATTTACGTGGGTGACAATAAAGGCATTGCTTCCTGTCTTTGTTTATTTGTGTGGCTGGACATGTATGTATCACACGTCTTGGCAACTCTAGAGCACAGGCTCAGCCTCGTTTGTGTCCAAACCTGCAAAGAGATGCAGTAGCACATAAACCAAGGTGGAGAAATCCCTTGGGCCTCAGAAGTCCTCAGATTTGCCTGTTCTTAACAATAGCTATAGGAAATAGAAGGCAGACTCTGTTGGGTTTTTTTGACTGGTACAAACTTCTGATAGAAAATTATACAGACTTTGAAAAGCAGTAGTATGCATACTATGTGTCTTCCAGTAACCTTGCTTACATCTCTGATGAGACTTGATGTTTTCACAGTGTGGTTTACTGTGGCACCTGCAACTTGTCTTTGTCCTGTTAACAAGACACCTGAATGACATCACTTGCAGCCACGGTCAATATTCAAGGTCTTGCAAGTTGCTTCNCATTGCTTCCTGTCTTTGTTTATTTGTGTGGCTGGACATGTATGTATCATACGTCTTGGCAACTCTAGAGCACAGGCTCAGCCTCGTTTGTGTCCAAACCTGCAAAGAGATGCAGTAGCACATAAACCAAGGTGGAGAAATCCCTTGGGCCTTAGAAGTCCTCAGATTTGCCTATTCTTAACAATAGCTATAGGAAATAGAAGGCAGACTTTGTTGGGTTTTTTTGACTGGTACAAACTTCTGATAGAAAATTATACAGACTTTGAAAAGCAGTAGTATGCATACTATGTGTCTTCCAGTAACCTTGCTTACATCTCTGATGAGACTTGATGTTTTCACAGTGTGGTTTACTGTGGCACCTGCAACTTGTCTTTGTCCTGTTAACAAGACACCTGAATGACATCACTTGCAGCCACAGTCAATATTCAAGGTCTTGCAAGTTGCTTCTGTTAGCAGAAAACACACTTCAATGACTGTTAAAACTAATGAAGCTTGCCTTCCCCAAGGCTTGTCTCCTATATTTCTTCCAAGACATTTCAAACTTCCCACACTTTCTCAACAACCCATATACTCCAATAAGTCCAAATTTATCCTGGAGTCCAGGAGATCTAATAGCTTCAGTTCTCACCTGGGTCCCATGCAAATACAGAGCTTCATTAATGTTGATTTGCTGTCTTGACCTTGCCAAATATGCATATATGTGTATAAGGTTGATTTCTCACTACTTTTTTACTCAGCAGGACCATAAGATAGTCTCCTATTTGACTGCTGATGTTCATGAAACTGGTAAAAAACAGTATCTTAATGAACTCTAGCCATCTATTAAATTTATTTGAAAATTACCAAAGAGCTCAGAAAATAATGGGGTGAGAAGGAAAGGGAGGCAAAAATACACACACAAAAAAACCACTTTTTTTTTCTTTCCAAAAAATAAAAGGGCAAAAATACCCTAGTGCAAATAAAGTAAGGTAGTTCTTCTATGTGATCCTACTTATAAATTAAAAATGTCCACAAAATTCTTCTTATGGAAACATGTGAGGGTTTTTTTCCAGATTTGAGTGTCATTTTAGGCCTCTCTTTCCACAAAACTTTAGACTCAAATATGTCTTAGTTAATTTTACAAGCATACAGTTTCACGAGGAATTTTCTTCATAACTGTGAATTCACCTAGAATTGTCTTACCCGTAGGATGACATTATCATAGTATCATAGAATGGTTTGGGTTGGAAGGGACCTTAAAGATCATCGAGTTCCAACTCTCTGCCATGGGCAGGGACACCTTCCACTAGAGCAGGTTGTTCAAAGCCCCATCCAGACTGGTCTTGAACACTTCCAAGGATGGAGGATCCACAACTTCCCTGGGCAACCTGTTCCAGTGTCTCACCACCCCACACCAGAATTTCTTTCTGGTATCTAATCTAAATCTCCCCTCTTCCAATTTAAAACTGTTACCCCTTTTGTCCTGTCACTACACTTCCTGACAAAGAGTCCCTCTCCAGCTCTCCTGTAGGTTCCCTTCAGATATTGAAAGGCCGCTATAAGGTCTCCTCAGAGCCTTCTTTTCTCAAGGCTGAACAACCCCAGCTCTCTCAGCTTGTCCTCATAGGGGAGGTGCTCCATCCCTCTGATTGTCTTTGTGGCCCTCTGCTGGACCCATTCTAACAGGTCCATGTCCTTCCTGTGTCGAGGACTCCAAAGCTGGAAGTTTTCATCACCCATTTGTACAGTAAGGAATTGCTTTCTTTCTCCTCCAGAGTTAAGCAATTCATCCAGTCTACCTTATTCTTCTGGTGTAGTGTCTTTCTATGCACTGACCTTTGAGACATGAGCTGAAAGAAATTCTGAACAGAGGAAGGGGATGTTATATTTTCTATGCTATACTTTCCCAAGCAGCATTGGAAGTTATTACTTAGGGATCTCACAAATCAGAATACCTCACAATCCATAGACATACACACTGTGGTGTTAATTCACAAACACTGTCAGACAAGCTCATGCACCAAATTAATGATTCCATAATCTTTGCTACAAAAGTGCTGATCTGCTCTTATTTACAGACAGATATTCCGTTTTTGGTAGAACACCTGCTATCAAAAGTTAATGAGTTTGAACCTAGTTTCTGAAATGTACTAACACAGTCACAGGAGGTAATATTATAATGTTTAGTTTTTAATTTGTATTTTAAGCAGATGGGAAAATGTTTACCTTCCTCATATATATATAAAAAAATTGCCTCTTTTTATTTATATATACATTGAGTGAGGTTTGGAAACAGCTTGTAGAAGACATTAATGTGCTTTGTTAAGGCCATTAGGAAGCAATATTGAGACAATCCCTTATGACCGGAAATGAATATTCTGGAATAAGGCATGGCTGCCTCAGTTCTCAGACATGCTCTTGACCAGCTGATTACACTATTTGATGCACTCCAGTGTGTGGTTTGCTCTCTTGGCTGCCAGGACTCACTGCTGACTCCTATTGAGCCTGCTGTTGACCAGCACCCTAGAACTCTGCAGGGCTGCTCTCCAGCCAGTCCTCTTCTCTAACCTGGTGACAAAGGACACGAAAAAGGCCAGAGAAAAGGCCACATCTTCTTCGTTTTGGTTTATACTAGTAACAGTGGTCTTCGGGAAGACAAAACTTGAACAAGGAAGACTTACTTTTGCTGGAGAAGGATCATATTAGGGAACATTTAAATTACCAGGACATTTAAGAGAACCTGAGACGATGCACCCACAGGGGCTGATGGGGCTGATGGAGGTCAGTGCCATTGCAAATCTATCTTTGACTATCTTTGAAAGATTATGACAAAAAAAAGGAGGTTCTTGAAGACTGGTAGAAAATAAATACCACCCTGTCTCTCATCTCTGAGACTTTGAATAGGTCTGATCACATGGAGGTCACTCATTCATTCCTCTCTCACCCACACAGAAAACTGAGCCCCCTATGAAAGAGGAGACTACAGAGAATTATTTTTTTTTGAGCCAAAAGTCAATGTCTGCACCTGTGAACTTACCTCCTACCACTAATTGAGGCAGCTCTTAAAGCTGCAATTTAACTCTTGTAGCTTCTTGTAAACCATATCCCATTTGAATACATTTTATCTCCTTTGATTTTCACCTTGCTGTTATGCTTTATCTTATGCTTTCTTTTCAGTTAGACCAGGAAAAGAGGAAAGATCACTTGAGTGCTCATTCCTAGGAACACTGTTATCAATGTCAAAGGGATTTTGATTCACACCGCTGCAATAAAATCATCATATCCCTTCTCCATTGTCCATGTTGCAGTTATTCACTTTGCAAAAAAACCTACCAAGAGGTAATGAGGTGACCCTCAAGGTCTTCATTTTCATTATGAGAGAACAGTTCAGTTTCCACCCACGTATAAAGACATACAGCTTTGCATGGAGGTATTTTCTTAAAAATCAACCCACTCCAAAAGAGAGGGGTGGAGGGTTGGGAGGTTTTGTTTTGTTTTGTTTTGTTTTTCTCTTAGAGATTCACTTCCATCTTAATTTCCTCTACCTAGGAACTCCAGAGTGACTAAACATAGAGTTCAGCTAGCAGGTTGAGAAATGCAACACACACAAACATTTTGTCAAGAAATCAGGCTCTGCTTCTCAGCTACTTGAAGGAGCAGAATGATGGTCCCTGTACAGCTGAACAATTCCTTATTGAAGCCACCAGTGCTACTTCGCACAGGGCGGGAGTTGTTCCAGTCAAAAAGTCAGCGGAAATATGGCTATTTAGCCATGGACACTAGAAAGTGTCTAATCACTCCCTTTCTCCCTCATGTAGACTGCACCAAAGCCCATTTACCACACCAAAAAAAACCAAAACAAAACAAAAAAACAAGCAAATAAAAAAAACACCAACCAAGAAATCCCCCCCCCAAAAATAAACAAAGAAAAAAAGGCACAAACAAACAAAGAAAAAAAGGCACAAATAAACAAACCTAAACACAGCAATACAATTTCATCCTTAGGCAGAGAAATTGTGTTAGCAGTATATTACTATTCCATTGCATACATAATTCAAGTGTGAAATGCCTTTAAATGCAATTTAATTAACCATGCTACAGCTTAAGGTTGCTTGGTACATAACAAAGTCAGGCAGCTTCAGAATTTTTAAGTCCCAAGGTATTGCCTTCACCAAGCCTGAAACAATTCACTTGTCATAGAAAATCACAGACCATAGCGGATGCTAAATAGGTATTCAGAGGGATTATTACTCCAGATAGCGTAAAGAAAAAAAGAGGTAAAGGGGGAATTCGCACCAGGGAATGAAATTTGTCATTTTCTGCAGAATATCTGTTATTGTTCAGAAAGCTTGGCATTTTGTCTGCTGCTTTTTGTGCATCTTACCTAGTGTGAATCCCTCTAAATGAGTTTTGTTAAACAGCCTTTTATGCAGTCTCAGAAATCCCCCAAACAAAAACAAAAGCAAACATCTGCTTTGAGAAACAAATAAGATGCCAAATAACTTCCCAAAAATTGACCTTTTGATTCTTGTTCTCATTAGTGCTTTAACATAATATGTACATGAATGTATACATATATACACACTCTTTTTTCTTTTTTTAGGTTATGTCCTCACACATTTAGCAAGAATTTTATACAACAATACAGAGCAAATTTTAATAATGTTTAAAGTTTTTTTGACATGTATTCCAGTGTAATGTGTTTTTCCTTTATGGGAAAATACCATCGGTTCTTTTTTTCTTGGAAGGAAAATATCCCCTAAGTTACATTGCCAACAAAAGCCCATGGGTTAACTTTTTTTAGGAATTAAAAAATTATAATTGCTTAACAAAGAGAAAAACTATGACTAAGTATTGAGAGCAAGATCTCACTATATAATAAAAAAAGAAAGAAAACAAACAAACAAAACAAACAATGGCTACATTTTCACCTTGGTAGTTTTAAGAATTTCCATTTTCCTGGTGACACTATGCTGTCACCTACTGGTTACAGAGTCACTTTTTAAACTACAGTAATTTGAAGAAAAATATAAAGCAATAAGGTTTGCTTTGGAAGATCTGGAACAAATTTTCAACTAGTGAAAATTAATAAAATCTTCTTTAAAGTCAGTGGAATTTGGCTGGTTTACAGCAGCTGAGTGGCTAATGATGGCTGCAAGATATAAGCTTTGGTCTACTCTACCACTGAAGCCCTTGGAGCGTGCCTCATCCTGAAATCCATCATGAGGTATAAGATTTCATATTAAAATGGCTCGCATCCACAGATTTTTCCAGCTGTGGATCACTATTGCTTTGGAATGGAATAAAGCTCATCTTGGGACTGTTTACTGAAGTGCTGTCTCTATTCATCAACAGCAGAGTTAAAGACTAAAACGTCTCCACACTTCTTTCATAGTTACCCCACTGCTTTACCAACCACTTTGGCCTTGCCTTTCTTCGTATGTGTGTGTTCTTTACTACATAGAGTCACCCTAACTGGCTGTCACCTGCCTATTTCAACCCTGACATTCAGCCAAGAGCTCTCCTTTGCTGGTTCAGCTCCTGCTTGTGCCGTATGCTTCTAATTACCAGGCAGTCTTATCTCGTGTTCAGCATGGTCCTGTGCTGGACTCACTGTCCTCTAGGAAGAGGACTGTTAATCAGCCCATATAAATTCCCATTGCTCCACAGTTTGCATGTGCACGGGGCTCACAGTGCAAGGCAAGGTGAAAGGGTTCAGCCAAAGCACTGGATTGTGGTTACAGTAAAGAAAAACAAAAGTTGGGTGGCCAGTAATAAGTGAACACTTGCAGAGTTTGCAGTTACTCTGAGGAGCTGTACGTTTGTTGTAGTTGATCCTGTTCAGCTGCTGTACGTTGTAACCCACATCTCTGTCAACCTACCATTGCCAAAAAAAAAGGATAGAGGAGACTGGGCCTGAAGTCACCTTATGGAATTACTAGTGTCCATCCTTCTATCTTTTGGGCTTTTGCCCCACCCGTTATTACTCCAGCCGCTCTCTCCTCCACTACTCGTTTCTCAAAAAAGAACATCAAATTTGCACTGGAATATCGGAAACAGATATTCATTTTTCTGTATAGTATTAGAATATTAGAATAGTTTATGCCGCACTCAGCTTCATTAACGTGATGAGCTTTGAGCCAACACAAAACACTAGGTACACCTGCCAAGTCATGCACACTTCCAAAAGAAAAATATTTAAGGCATTAAAATAATTTATCTCCCTTTGTGTTAGTAAAAAATTCTATTTATTTTACAGTACACTTTATATTATTCCTAAGGTGCAATAAAAGAAAACTTAAGCCCAAAACAGAGATATAATCTACACAGAAATTGCATGGCAATGAATCTTATTCATCAGCCAAATACTTGTGGTTCGCTACCTTTTTTTTGCCATCTGGGGTATGGTTTCCTGGTTTACACATTTAAACAGACTCTGTCTCTGTCTTTGGGGACACACCTTAGGGTACCAATTCTTTAAAGCACTGAAAGAACACACAACTGTAACCATTTTTAGATGGAACATCAGCGCTTAAATATTGGCTGCATGTCCAGTCTCTGAGGCAAGCAAAGGAACACAGCTTGTGGCTCGATATATACCAGTTTATCCCACCTTTCAAGTATGTCGACATTCAGAAAAGAAGGAGAAAAAATCTGGAAAGCAGACAGCGATGAAAGTTCCTGATGAACTTTGCCTGGACAAATTACAGACTTCTTGGGTGGGGACAATGTTCTAATTTGTGTTTCTGGTGTAGCCCTATTTCGTATTCTAGCTAATATCTTTCATTGCAACATGTTTAAAAAAAATATAAATTAAAAAGTGCACGATCTGTTATTCCCCTTCTACAAGTAACCCTTAAAATACATTTCTTTATTGAAAACCTTTATAAAATAAGTACTCCAACTTAAAATTAGGGTCTTCCATCTATCTTCCTTCTATATTCTTCAAGAACAACAAGAAATCAGCCTAGAAGCATTTTTCAAAGAGAAAGACTAAGAAAACAGTTGATCTATCTGAGGGAGAAAAACAACTACTAACAGGAGATGTTTGAAAGGCTAAGATGTTTGATCATGTCAAGATCTCTAGGGAGACATAATATCTTCTATAGTACCAATGGATGAAGTGATCTGAACCAATGATTATACTTTTTTTTTTTAATTTTATTTTTCATTTCTCTTCTCAAGTCAGCTACAGTCCAGAGGGTGTCACAATTAATAGTAATGACAAAGAGCCAGGACTCTGAATATGAAAGGATTGGTTTTTGGTGTGGTTAAATGTACTAGCTGAGTTCAGAACAATTATTCCTGGTATATTTAATGATCTTAGCTGGTGGCATTTCAGAGCTTCTGAGAATTTAGCAAAGATAGGATAAACACTGGAGTACTGGGAAAGGGTAAGCACAATCCCTGGCTTCAAAAAGGGAAGAAAACAGGAAAAGTCAGAAAAAATACAAAACTCACAGTGTACCTTCAAGTCATATAATATATTTTCACAAAGAGAATTTCCACTTTGTTTTGACAAGGTCTTTAATGGAAACCAAGGATTAGACCCACGACCAATTAGACTTCACGACCAATGAAAAAGCCAGGCTACGGATATTCATTAATAAGGTTCAATTACATTCCCAGGCTTAAGTCCTAGGGGATGCATATCTGGCTATATATACCTCAATAAAATAGCTAACCTGTTTTTGAAGACGACCTGTGTTGCTATCCTAATTCTATCCTTGACTTTGGGAAGCTAACACCTACTTTTTTCTCTATGTTCTCTGCTTGGAGTTTTGTAAGACGCTTGACCTTGTAAGGAACCATGACCTGCTGGTCAAACTAAGGGGCAAGATGGGGTTACACAGGAAATGGAAGAAGGGACAGGCATCCGGGGAAGAGTATAGGGATGTTGCCAGGATGTGTAGGGATGAAGTCAAGAAGGCCAAGGAACAGCTAGAACTGAACTTGGCAAGGGATGTAAAGAAAAACAAGAAAGGTTTCTACAGGTACATTAACCAGAAAAGGAAGGTTAAAGAAAACATACCCTCCCTGATGTGCAACAGTGGGGAATTTGTATCAACAGATGAGGAGAAGGTGGAAGTTCTCAACAACATTTTTGCCTCAGTCTTCACTGGCAACCCCTTTCCTCCTAGCTCTCGTGTTGATGGCACACAAGTTGGAGACCAAGGTGACAAAGTCCCTCCCACTGTAAGTGAAGACAAGGTACGTGATCAACTCAGGAGCCTGAAGATATACAAATCCATGGGACCTGATGAGATACATCCCAGAGTCCTGCAGGAACTGGCTGATGTAGTTACCAAACCACATTCCATGATATTTGAAAAATCATGGCAGTCAGGTGAAGTCCCTGCAGACTGGAAGAAGGGGAATATCACACCCATTTTTAAAAAGGGTAGAAAGGAGGACCCTGGGAACTACCGACCTGTCAGCCTGACCTCTGTGCCTAGGAAGATCATGGAACAGATCCTCCTAGATGCCATGCTTGGGCACATGAAGGACAGGGAGGTGATTCAAGATAGCCAACATGGCTTTACTAGGGGCAGGTCCTGACTGACTAAACTAGTGGCCTTGATGATAAAGTCACTAGGTCAGTAGACAAGGGACGACCTATGGATGTGATCTATCTGGACTTCTGTAAGGCCTTTGACATGGTCCCCCACAACATCCTGCTTGCCAAACTGGAGGGGTACGGATTTGATGGGTGGACTGTTCAGTGGATAAGGAACTGGCTGGACGGTCACATCCAGAGGGTAGTACTCAATGGCTCAAAGTCCAAATGGAGAGCAGTCACAAGTGGTGTCCCTCAAGGGTCCGTGCTGGGACTGATACTGTTTAACATTTTTATCAGTGATATAGACAGGGGGACTAAAGCCACCGTCAGCAAGTTTGCAGACAATACCAGAGGGATGGAATGTCATCCAGAAGGACCTGGACAAGCTAGAGAGGTGGGCCCAGGTGAACTTCATGAGGTTCAACAAGAGCGAATGCAAGGTTCTGCACCTGGGCTGGAACAATCCTCGCCATCAGTACAGACCAGGGGGTGAGGTATTAGAAAGCATCCCTGAGGAAAGGGACTTGGGGGTGCTGGTGGATGAGAAGCTGGACATGAGCAGGCAGTGTGCAGTTGCAGCCCAGAAGGCCAATCGCATCCTGGATGGGATGAGGGAACTGGGCTTGTTCAGCCTGGAGAAAAGGAGGCTCCAGGGAGACCTAATAGCAGCCTTCTAGTACCTGAAGGGAGCCTACAGGAAGGCTGGGGAGAGCCTGTTTACAAAGGCCTGTAGTGACAGGACGAGGGGCAATGGCTTTAAGCTAGAGGGGAGCAGAATTAGATTGGAGATTAGGAGAAGGTTCTTTCCTGTGAGGGTGGTGGAGCACTGGAACAGGTTGCCCAGGGAGGTGGTTGAGGCCCCTTCCCTGGAGATATTCAAGGTAAGGCTTGACGAGGCCCTGGTCAGCCTGCTCTAGTTGGGGGTGTCCCTGCTGACTGCAGGGAGGTCAGACTAGATGACCTTTGGAGGTCCCTTCCGGCCTGGACAATTCTATGATTCTATAAGAGAGGGACCTAGCAGCTTATCTAGCAATTCTTCACTTCTGCTCAGCAGAAGGGAAAGGCCTCTACATATTAGCATCTTATATGTGTCAGATAATCTCAGAATGCCTTAAAAAACTCCAGTCTTCATTTTGATATAACAATATTTGTATCAGTTCTGTTGTGAATCTAGAAATGAATATCCTACCAAAGGAATAAAAAAAATATTATTTCCATCTTCATTCAGTCTCTTATGTCTACACAATAAAAAGAAAATTACATCAATCAATCAATTAATCAATTAATCAATCAAATACCTGTAACAGAAAAAGTACAGAGTTATTATTTTGTTAAAAATATAATACATGTATCAATTAGGTTTACAACACAGTAAAAATAGTTGGAAGGCAATAAATGGTGAATTCATACCCACAAGATCTACTAACTAAACCTGAGTTATAAATAATGGAATATGTGATAGAGTGACTTTTTCTTCCTCTGTCAGAGAACAACACTGAGTACAAAGACTACCACAACTCACAAGGTTGTGCTGAATCTCAAGAAAAAATGGAAAATGCACACTACACCTAATTTTGTGCAAATGTTTTCTAGGGATCAACATGGACTTCAAGTTTCAAAACAAGCCCTTAATCTTGGAAATACATAGACCCATTCTTTCAACGCAATATATCATTTTGAAATGCTTGCTCTGAATAACAAGCTTTTTGTGTATACGCATTTTACCAACATTTCTTTAAATGGAGTGTCACTTTTCTGAACACAGTGCCAGATTGCAGTGGTGGGTGTTTTTAGGCACCTATTGCCCTGCTAGATCATTTCTAATGGGGTTACATGGAACTCCCCTAATACGAGACAAAACCCTATTATTCCTGATTTTAACTGAAGATTTGAAGTTCCAAAAAGCAAAATGCTAGATCTAAAAACAGTTAGAAAATGCAAATTTTTTCAAGTGCCCTGTTCCTGGAGCAGAGTCTGTGGAGTATCACTCACTCAGACCCCTGTAAACTATGCATTAGAGATGTGAAATTCCCCGTAACGGAACTCACAGCGCCCAGCACACTCAAAGTACTCAAAATACTAGCCTAAAACCAACTTATTCATGGGCCAGCTAAAATCTACAGCTATTCAGTAGGGAAAACTTGAAAAAAATGAATGAGTCCTAAATACTATTTTTCTGGAGCCATAATCTGATCAAGTTGTTAAACTTCATAGAAGAAGTACTGGATGAAGTACTACAGTCTCTTTTACTGACAAACTCAAAACTAGATCACCTTAATGGGTGCTTCTGGCTTTTATAGTCCATAAATCTGTTATATGAGAACAGAAATGTTTTAGCTCACATTGCCTGATAAAATACGAAAGTCCTTCTATTAGCACAGAGACTTTATATGAGGAGTTTTTGTGAGAGAAACGAAAGATGGATGGATTTTTACTGAGGTGATGACCAGGTTTAAAACTAAAGAAATGTTTATGTTTGAGACAGGTAATGTGAATCGGGGTTTAGCTTTTAAAGTTTAAAGCTCGAAGTTCTGTGTATGAGGGGTAGAGAACAGCTATACTTTCATTCTGAAGTTATGGCGTACTGTGCTTTTGGGAAAAAATTAGAGGGCAAAAAAAGACAGCATTTGATCATTTCTAAATTATTTAAAAAGGAACTAATATGTAGTCATGAATCTTTCAGAAAGTGAAGAAATTTTCTATTGAAGAGCTGCAAATCTATTGTAATAATGAAAGGCTCTAGTCTAGAGAATGAGGTATCTATGAAGAGGATGCTACTTCATATAGGGCTTCAAATAGGGCTGGAAAATCCAAATGTCTTCAACACTGTGTTGCCAGCTAAACACAACACTCAGAAATGCTGACTTATTGAGAGCAGGTAACTGAGAGAAATGGTCACCACTTTGTTGTTCTGACCCAAAACCAAAACTTCTGATTCACGAAAAGTACTGAAGTTTTAAATTTGAGGGGGCTTTACTCACATTTGCAAGGAAACAAACCTTTAGGCAACAAGAGACAGGGAGGCCTCAGAATGGACCATATGAAGCAGCAGAGCCCCAAGATAGAGTTTCTACATTGCCTTATGCAGAGCAGGACTTGGTCTTGGAAACATGCAAAATCCCATGTGACTCTATAACTGTATATGTTTTGGTGCTGTATCTGTCTTTGTTTCTCTTCTTCCATGGGATAGGTATTCCATCCCCAATTTCAGAATAGAAAAAGTTATCCAAACAAGCACACACTCATAAAGCCTCCAGTCCAACAAAACACTTTTTTTTTTTTTTTTTTTTTTTTTTTTCCCTGTCTGTGGGGGAATCTGAAAAATCCCCTCTTGAAAAAATGTCTTGGATAACAAGAGATGTTTCGATAAGACTGTGAGTGTACACAGCAGATACGAACATAGTATCTGAAACTGCCTGAGAAGGTGTTTTCCCCAAAATTGATAACTGAGAGGAAATTTAAATGACAAAGTTTGCACAAATCCACTGCCAGCCATATTAAACCAGATTACCAAGGGACTCTCAAACCAAAGGAGACCACTTGAAAAGACATGTAAAAGAAGCATGAAAATTTGTGACTCTGAGGAGATACATTGCAGTACAAACAGTCAAGCCAATCTTGATACTTCCAGAAGTTATCCCATTGTCATCGCGACTTCCACCCAAGGCCTGATGGAACTTTGTACCTGCCAGATGTGTGAAGACCCTGCATCCTGTTGACGTGCTGAAAGTGCAGAGGCAACAAGTAGGGAGCCACACCTTGGGCAGGAGGGTGTCAGTGTATGAGGGGGGCTTGCTTATCAGCAGGTACAATAGCAAATTGTCAAAGCAGCACAGTTGCACATGAAGCTCAAGCATCCATGACACAGAGAAGGGGTGAGAAAGTGGGAAACTTGCTTCCAATATATGCTTGCAACCTGTGTTTTTGTTGGGGTAGCGTGCACGTAACCCTGTGTGTGATTACAATTTATAGGGATTAGTGCTTATTTTAACATTTTGTAAGTGTCTGGTAATGAGGTATTGCTGATATTGATCCTGAATGCATAGTTCACTGATTGACAGTTAATTAAGTGTTGCTAATATATTGATACAGCATTTTGATCCTGATTTAATATGAACCACATGAGTTGAGCAGTTTTGACTGCATGACCGATCTTCGAAGTGCATGGAGCAGTCAGTGCTGTGACATGACAGCCTTAACAATCTGCTTTCCCACAGTTGCAGTTTTGATCTCTCCCAGGAGGTTAAAAGTACTTAGCTTTGTTGTTAAAAAATGACTGCTGGTTTTCTTGCCTGTCTTAAGTCTTTTGGCAAGCTCCTTTCAGAAAAAAGTATTTCAACCCTTTTTTAAAGTTGTAGCATCCTAAACCAGATGCTTTTTTTTTTTTTTTTTTTTGCTTCCCTTGCAGTGGTGCAACAGAAAATAAGACACTGGGAAATTCAGACCACTGTACAAGTAGTGTGCAGTTTGCAATAACCTTACAAGAAAAGCTAGCCCAATGCAGCAAGCAATGTAACATACACTTCTTTCTGAAATTATTCTTCACATAGCTTCCACCGTCTTCTCTTTCTTAACCAGAAGGAAGTTCCACTTCCAGCAATGTTGAGACTAGTCAAGAGTAAACATGCTCATGTGGAGAGCTGGTGAGCACCTGCATCTCTTTCAAAGGATCTGTGGCAACCCAGTATTACAGGAAGAGAGGACTTTTCTTTAGGATATTAATTTAAGCTAGTCAAATTGATTAAAAGTACAGACTACAATTTTCTATCTGCTACAGATCAAAGGTGTAGCTCTTTTGAAAAATAATGATACTGGAGTCCATGTGTCAGTTTAATTCTATTGGCTTGGACCCAACTGTTTTGCTGGAAACACACCATTTTTCTGCAAGCAAAATATAAAGAAGATGTAGATCCTTGCACAAAGAAATGGCAGCTTTCTGACAGCAGTTTTCATTCTCTGCACCAGATCTACTGCACTCAGCACTTTTTGTAGAAAAAAAGCAGGCGGTCAAAGGGTTGATGCACAGAGAACTGACACTGTTTGGTAAAGCCTCTGAATTAATAAAACCTTAATATTCTTCAATGAATCTAATGCTCTGATTGCAGTATGACTTCTAGTGTTCTATTTTTGTTCAGTTGCTTCATTGTACATCATCATTGGGCTAACATCAAATCTCTGAGTTAATAGCAATTTAGCTGGGCTGCCAGGACTAGAACTAAAATATGAAATGAACACTTTCTTGTGCTTATGAATCTCTGAGATTGGAGTTTGCCCTTGCCATTCTCTGTGGTTTTTTTTGTGACTCAACAAACTTGAACTACTAAAGCAGCAAAAAACTTTGTGACCCGAGCTGAACTGTCTGTGAATAATCAAGGCAGTATGAAGACAGTAGTGTACATCAGTCCCACAACTGCTTCATTAGCTTCTTACTTGAATTGATGACAGTTAACAAACATAGAATAGATCCAGCAAGGCTCGATTACAGAATACAGTTAAGCATGTGCCTGCCTCCTTTATAAAAATGAAACATAAGGCACTACAGAATGAGAGTTGAAAGATTTCTGTTCCCCACAGCTTCCAAACATTTTAAATTTATCATATAAGTAGTGTATGTGTTCCTGCAATTATCCAAAACCCTTTTTTTTTAAAAAAGTAATTTCATGCATGTTAAATTTTATCTCTTATCTACCTAAGGAATATATGAATTTGGGGAAAAAAATATTAATGGATACTCTAGAAGCATGATCTTTTTCTGTATTTAACATGAATTATTGACACATTATGGAAATATTCAAGTTTAGAGAATCATAACGGCCTTAAGACAACGTACAAACTGTTTTAAAAAATTAAACTTTTTTGTGTTAATGTCATGCCATACTCTTTGGAGCAACTTCAGCTGCAAATTATTAAAAATAAATGCATTATGCATCACAGGTTATGAAGTTGAGCCCACTTCTGGAGTCATATTCCCTGAAGAGGCATCCATCCTCTCCTTTCACGGATGATCTTTTTTCATCCCAAATCTGGAGTTTCTGTGCAGTGAAACATAGTAGGTCTTGGTTGAAGTTCCCCTGTAATTGCACAACCTGCTGTTCCTTGGCACCTAATGTGTTTTTCGACAAGATGTTTGATGACAGAATAAATTGCTTGTCACATCCATAAGAGCAAAAGAAAGAGGTATAGGTGGCTAGTTTACACTCCCACCAGACCTTCCTGCAATTTTAGGCTGCTGGGGTGGTCCACCATGTAGTCTAGCAAATGAGATATTTTTTTTTAATTACCAGGAAAAGGCCACACAGTTTGTATTGACCTAACAATGCAGGTTCTCGGGACTTTCTGGGCTTGTCTTAGTCTTGACTCTGTTTAGCTTGTTTTAGCTTTGACAGCAATGGTTTAGCTGTCAGGCTGGCTGGATTTAGTTCACAGTGATAACAAGTAGTTATTCTGTGTAGATTGAATTATCTATGATTCTAGAATAAAATATGGTTTTTAAGATGTTACCAAATGTCTCAGACTGTTAATACAAATCACAGTGGTCAATCAGTAACCCCTACAGGAGTACAGTCATAATAAACTAGCTTAGATATAACAAAGAGAACAAAAGAAATAAATAACCGAGATTAAATTAAGAGAAACCACACATAGAGAATGTGCAGTAAAATGATAAAAATAAACTCAAGTGTCCCTCAAGATGCAAGATGAAAGGACACCCCACTGCAATCATCAAAATCCTCCCAATAAATAGCTTGTGTTGCGGGCCACCTGCTCAAATCCCATCCCACCTCTGGCTTCATCATTCTTGGGTCTGAGAGGGACACTGTGAGAGTGTAAATAACATCAGAGAAAAGGTGTGGATACTAGGAAGGTTTTAATGTATAACTATTTTACTTGAATTATTGAGGCTTTTCTGTATTATTTTTGACTATGAACGGGAGCATTATTATGGCTGGACTAGCAACAATTTATTACTGAATTTTAACTAGATGGAAAAATTAAACTAACAATAAACTCTTGGCTCCAAATATATATGGTGCATTTCCTTTTGCCACAATAAAATTTCTGAGTGTTATAACTGATAGTGATGGGGAGAGTCATAAGTGGCTAAATCTGGTGTATAGGGAATACCTTTTGGATTGCTAATGCTGGAGAAAATGTCTGTACTGCTTTTTCTGTGTGTGCCTCAAGCACCTGTATCCCTGCCTCCTGTTCTGCGAAGCTTCATGAACCTGAAGGTACATAAGTTCATGGGACCTAACGAAATCCATCCATGGGTCCTGAGGGAGCTGGCAGACAAAGTTGCTAAGCTGCTTTCAACCATATTTGAGAATTAGCAGCAATCTGGTGATTGTCAGTTCCCACTGACTGGAAAAAGGGAAACATAACCCCAGTATTCAAAAAAGGAAAAAAAAGAAGACTCAGGGAACTATAGGCCAGTCAGCCTCATCTCTGTGCCTGGCAAGATCATGGAACACATCCTCCTGGAATCTCTGCTAAGGCACATGGAAAATAAGGAGGTGATTTGAGACAGCCAACGTGACTTCAACAAGGGCAAATAGTGCATGACAAATTTGGTGGCCTTTTATGATACTGCCACAGACTTGGTGGACAAGAGCAGAGAAACAGACATCATCTACCTGGGCTTATGCAAAGCGTTTGACACTGTCCTGCATGACATCCTGGTCTCAAAATTGGGAAGTCATGGCTTTGATGGATGGACCACTTGGTGGATAAGGAACTGGCTGGATGGCTGCACTCAAAGGGTTGTGTTCAATGGCTCAATGTATAAGTGGTGACCACTGACAAGTGGTGTTCCTCAGGGGTCAGTACTGGGACCAGTGCTATTTAGCGTCTTTGCTGGAGACATGGACAGTGGGATAGAGTGCACCCTCAGCAAGTTTGACAATGACACCAAGCTTGGTGGCATGGTCGACACGCTGGAGGGAAGGGATGCCATCCAGAGGGACCTGGCCAGGTTGAGAGGTGGACCCATGCAAATAGCATGAAGTTCAACCAAGCCAAGTGCAGCGTCCTGCACCTGGGACATGGCAATCCCAGGCACAAATACAGGTTGGGCAGAGAATGGCTGGAAAGCAGCCCTGAGGAGAAGGACTTGGGAGTGCTCATAGATGAAAAGCTCAACATGAGCTTCCAAGGTGGACTGGCAGCCCAGAAAGCCAACCGTGTCCTGGGCTGCATCAAGAAAGGCGTGGCCAGCAGGTCACGGGAGGTGATTCCACTCCTCTAGTCTGCGCTTGTGAGACCCCACCTGGAATACTGTGTCCAGCTTTGGAGTCCTCAACACAGAAAGGACATGGACCTGTCAGAACGGGTCCAGCAGAGGGCCACAAAGATGATCAGAGGGATGGAGCACCTCTCCTATGAGGACAGGCTGAGAGAGCTGGGGTTGTTCAGCCTTGAGAAAAGAAGGCTCCGAGGAGACCATATTGCGGCCTTTCAATATCTGAAAGGAGCCTATAGGAGAGCCGGAGAGGAACTCTTTGTCAGGAAGTGTAGTGACAGGACAAGGGGTAACAGTTTTAAATTGGAAGAGGGAAGATTTAGATTAGATACCAGAAAGAAATTCTTTACAGTGGGGGTGGTGAGACACTGGAACAGGTTGCCCAGGGAAGCTGTGGATGCCCCATCCCTGGAGATGTTTAAGGCCTGTTAAGGCCTGGATGGGGCTTTGAGCAACCTGCTCTAGTGGGAGGTGTCCCTGCCCATGGCAGGGGGTTGGAACTCGATGATCTTTAAGGTCCCTTCCAACTCTAGCCATTCTATGATTCTATGTTGATCGGTCAGGACCACTATGAGCTGATCACTGAATAGACAGTGTTCAGAGCATGCAGAAGTGGATTGGATCCTCTTTCTTGCCTACACTGAGCTGTGCAACATAGAAGCTGTCCTTCCTTTGGCAGCAGCTCTTCTAAGAAAGTCAAGGAAAGGACAGCCTGAACTGGAATCATCAGGAGCTGCACTGGGTTCACTGGAACTTGCAAGTATTTCTAGAGTTCATTATCTAACCAGTGCAAGTACCTACTGAAGAGAAGATGGAAAGAAGAAAAGATAAAAAGGAGTAAGAGGGATTAAACTCTATGAGAAAATATAACTTTTGTTCTAGAGTAAAATGGCTACAGACTGGAATTTTTGCACTGCAATTTCTCTATTTTAAATTCACATTTATTTTAATCTTTTCTGAGTCCCATGTCATGACTAACTTTTTTTTTTTTTTTTTTTTTGAATAAGCAGATTAGAAAGCTGCTTAGCAACAGCATGCACAGCTCTTATCTCTCTCTGCCTTAAGAAAGGGAAGGCAGTGATCTCAACTACCATAAAGCTATGAATTTGACCTCAGTAGCATGCAAGATAGCAGAATACTTTCTGAAGAGATAATGATTGAAGACAAGGTAATGACTGAGAAACAGGCTCACCAAAAGAAGATTGTACAGACTTAATCAATATTATGGATAAATACCATATTTTTGAAATATATTTTGTGTAATATTTTGACAAAGTGCAGTAGATCTAGACTCTTTGAAATCAGTTAACAGAAAAATCCACTTATTAAAACAGGAGACATTGGAACTCTTAGTCATACAAAGGAGCTGATCACAAAGAAGACTAAAAAAATTTTGCTGAAATGGTGACCTAAGTAAAAGGAGATTACCAGACAAGCTTGTCAAAACTCACTTTTTTCTGATGATATGGGTAAAAAATGCCAAAGTTACAATAAAATTTATCGATGATGCCAAAGTGTGTATCAATATTTTCTATGAGGGGAAAAAATGGCAAATGCTAGAGAAAATATCAAAGCTTAAGGACAAGTTTGACATGAGAATTCATTTAAGTAAATTTAAGCTGGAAGTTAAAGACAGACTTATATCCAGTGGAACATGAAACTGGAGTGGAACACCTCTTTCTACAGTGCACAGAACCACCAAGCCCATCACATGTCAGACGTCAGAGGAGGGGGAAAAAGTAGCAATTGTATTTTAACTTTTCAAAACTTCAGGCCCAGCAATAATGCATCATTAGCACTAAAAATCACACTCTGAAACTGCCAACCAGTGATTAAACCACTCAGGTCATTAATAACCTGCAGAATGTAAGAGAAGTTTCCCCATTGGGCTGTGATTAGGAAGCACCTGTGCTTGCATAGTTCATATTAGGTTCATAATTCTGAACTAGCGCAATTGTAACATATTGCACAATGGATTAAAAACAAAAATGTCTTTGCTCCCTGTTCTCTTTTGACATGATTTCAAAGATTATTTTCTTTTTTCCTCCTTCTTAAATGTAAACAGGACTCACAGAAGAGAAAGAAAATATTTATTGATCTCTGAAGATATTCAGTGGGGTAGGTGGAGAAAGAAAGAAAAATGGAAACCCATATATTCAGCACTCTCTGGATTGTTCTAGGAAGTTCAGGTCCTTGGAAAAAAGTTAATATTTATCAGGTCTTCAGTTACTGCATTGCACTGTGCTCTGACTTCATATTTCTTGTGCTACTCCTCTCATTTGCTCCTTACCAATCTCAGTGCCGTAACATGAAAGGCAAAAGGGTAATGACCCTTCATAGCCATTTCCTCTTTTTTTTTTTTTTTTTTAATCTCAGAATACTTGGTTTCTTATGATCTTTACACTCCCTCCTGTTTCTCTGCCATGTAAAAGATACACAAAAATTCCAAACACTTGAATATGACCTCTACTAGATAAAGGAGTAAACAAATGCATCTCCTCACACCCTGTGATTCTGCACCACTTCCCTGATGATAAATTACACTACAATGGACTTAGGGCAAGAGGTAACTGCAAGGCTTACATCTGAAGTTCAAGTTTTGAATTAACATTTAAAAGATGCTCATGCGAATTATCAGGTCTTGAATCTGCAGTCCTCAACCTGGCAATCTTGTAAGAAATGAATCACTGATAAAATTTCTTGCATTTCTGTTTTTAGTCACAGCTGGAAGCTTAACAAGAACAGCATCTCCTACCAAGTTATTTTCATGTGTTGTTCTGCCCACAAACTGAAATAAAAATAAAAAAAATAAATATATATATATACTGCATTTCAGTATCAGCTTAAAAGCTTTGTTTTAAAGACAATTCTAAAGCTTGACAAACTTTGTTTTGGTTGGTTTTTTTTTCATTTTTTTCATTTATTTCGTTTATTTAATTTGCATTTATTTAAACGAGCCAATAGAAACAAGCTTTTAACAGTGTAGAGGGGGAGGAGACATTCCAGGGGCAGCAAATCCAGGGAAATCTCACAAAGGAATCTAGACTTCATGTTTCTCCAATCCAGTGCAAGTGATGCCACAGGGTAGCTCGAGCGAGGAGTCACTGGGGGATACAATGGAAATTTGGCTCCTCCTCATATTAAAATGCCTGGGGTTGGCAGGTACCTTCCAGTAGCCCCTTTTGAGTGTGGGTCTCACTGCAGGACACCAGCTTCAATGTAGAGCTCTGCTTTTATAGCTCATGGACTCCCTCATGCAAGGTCTACCACAACACACAGTGGAAGAGAGACTGCAGTGCATGGAACAACAAAAAAGACCTATATATGTGTTTCCCTAGAGCATGTAGCACCCTTGTAGGCTTAAGGAAAACTGCAAATGACATCAACTCACATCTGTTTCCTCTTTCAGGCTATGAAAATTAGGAAATTAACTGTAAATCTGAACACACAGAGATCTATGGGACGTGATGAGATGCATCCCAGAGTCCTGAGGGAACTGGCTGATGTAGTTTCCAAGTTGCCCTCCGTGATATTTGAAAAGTCATGGCAGTCAAATGAAACCCCCGGTGACTGGAAAAGGGGAAACACTGCACCCATTTTTAAAAACTGTAGAAAAATAGGACCATGGGAACTACTGACCTGTTAGCCTCATCTTTGTGCCTGGGAAAACCATGTAACAGATCCTCCCAGAAGCTCTGCTAAGGCACATGGAAGGCAGGGAGGTGATTCAATAGATCTGGCATGGCTTCACCAAGGGCAAATCCTGTCTGACCAACTTAGCAGCCTTCTATGATGGAGTGACTCTATCAGTGGACAAGGGGAGAGATATGCATGTCTTCTATCTGGACTTCTGTAAGGCCTTTGGCATGGTCCCCCACAACATACCTTTCTCCAAATTGGGTTTGATGGGTGGACTGTTCAGTGGATGAGGAATTTCTTGGATGGTCACATCCAGATGGTAGTGGTAAATGGCTCAATGTCCGGAAATAGTTGGCAAGTGGTGTCCCTCAGGGGGCTGTATTGGGATGAGTGCTGTTCAATATGTCATCAATGACCTAGACAGTGGGATCAAGTGCACCCACAAAAAGTTTGCAGATGACACCAAGCTGAGTAGTGTGGTTGACACATCTGGGGGATGGGAAGCCATTCAGAGGGACTTAGAAAGTCTCGAGGAGTGTGCTTGTGTGAACCTCATTGGGTTTAACAAGGACAAGTGCAGGGTCCTGTACCTGGGTCAGGGCAATCCCTGATATCAATACAGTCTGAGGGATGAGGGGACTGAGAGCAGCACTGCTGAGAAGGACTTGGGGGTACTGGTGGATGAAAAGCTGGACATAAGCAGGCAAGGTTTTCACTCAGCCCAGAAAGCCACCCACATCCTGGGCTGCATCCTCAGCAGTGTGGCCAGCAGGCTAAGGGAGGGGATTCTGCCCCTCTACTCCACTCTGGTGAGACCCCACCTCTAGACCCCTCAGCACAGGAAAGATATGGACATGTTGGAGAGGGTCCAGAGGAGTACCACAAAAATTATCAGAGGGCTGGAGCACTTCTCCTATGAAGACAGGCTGAGAAAGTTGGGGTTTCTCAGCCTGGAGAAAAGAAGGCTCCAGGGAGATCTTATTGCAGCTTTTCAGTACTTAAAGTACTTTTCAGTACTTCTCAGTACTTTGTTTTAAGAAAGGTGGAGAAAAACTTTTCAGCAGGCTCTGTTGCAATAGGATAAGAGGTAATAGTTTTAAACTAAAAGAAAGTAGATTTAGACTAGATAGAAGGAAGATTTTTTTTTTTTTTTTTTTTTTACAATTAAGGTGATGAAACACTGCCCCAGGTGCCCAGAGGGGTGGTAGATGCCCCAGACCTGGAAATATTCAAGGTCAGATTGGACGGGGCTCTGAGCAAACTGGTCTAGTTGAAGATGTCCCTGCTTATGGCAGGGGTGTTGGACTAGATGACCTTTAAAAGTCCCTTCCAACCCAAACTATTCTATTATTCTATGAAATATAGTACCCTAAATCTTATCCTCTTGTCAAATGGCTTTTTTTGTTACCAAAGTAGTAGACTTGTATAGCTGTGTGTGCTTGCATACATGCCTTATATTCTATGTATGTGCATTCAATGTTCAGAGTAGCCTTTTTTGGTTTAGCATAAGCATCAGAGGATCATTGGATAATCTAATTGTAAGATGTTTTATAAGATGTGAGACATATGCTTAGGACTTGAAAGGTGCTATAAAATATAAGCACAATTATAAAAATTATTTCTAAGATATGAAGATCCAGACAAAATAACTTTTAGTGGGATCAGAGTTTCCAATTCCCTTCAGCATTTAGGATAACTAATAGGAAAGTTGATTCTGATGGCACTGAGGATCTCACCGCTTTGAGGGAGAGGAAGGGTGGAGATGGGGAATGGGGGAATGAAATAATAATTTTTTTAATTTAATGACAATGTTAATGTGTAAAACTCTGAGAATCCTGTTTCTCTTCAGAGAGAAATATTTGCAAATAAAGGTTTATGCTTCTACCTTTTGAGCTCAGTTTATTTCAGATTTCAGTCAAGATTCTGCCTGTTATGTTACCTGAAATGCTAGGTTAAAAAAAAAATAAATTACATCCCCATAATCTATTTGCAATTCCAATGTGAGACTTCCAACAAAACTGCAGTGCATCAACCCAGAACAAACAACTCATCAAACCCCATAAACATGGCATGATCCCAGTAATGAAAAATGAGCTTTGCAACAGGCTGTAATTAGCATGGGAATGACAGGCGCATTCTAAACCTTTCCGAACATATGGGTAATTATTGAAGAGCTATGACAGTAATGCATCAACAAGCCTATCTGTCTTACTGTGGTTCTACGTTCTGGCTGCCTCTCAGTGGATCTTAACATGCCATTCAGTAATTTAGTGGAAACCTCATCACCCAAGAGCAATGATAGGGTTCCACCGATAATGAGAAGGAAAATTAAAAGATCTATCTATTAAAAGGAGCGTAAGATACTAGATAAGCACCCTAAAACATTTTCTATTCCAACCTGCAATCTTTCCAATCTTATAATTTGCTGGTAGGAATTTTCAAATTTCTGCAATAAGGAGTATTTACCTATAAGTCTATAATAAGAAAGTGGAGGAGGTGAAAGATATGTACAAAATAGGTCAAAGGAAGATGACTGTGGACTTCATCAAGAGCCTTACAATTGTGAACCTATTGTCCCAGAAGCATTTAGATCCCCAGAAGGTGAAAATTATTATTAATATCTTGTATTATGGTAGTATCTTAAGGCTTTCCCATGGGGAAAGAAGAAACCTTATTGACAAGTGCCGTGCCCAGAAAGATAATAAACAGAGGAAGCCAGTTTGAAAGATCTGAATGAACCAACCAAATAAAAACTAACAGAAAAGCACAGATGCTATGACTCCCTATTCTGAAAATGGTTATATTTACATTGATAATGGTTACATAAATAATCTTATCCTGCCACCAACACTCAATTTTTTATTTATACTTAACAGCTAAATTTTTTTACAATGATATTGGAAGATGGACATGAAACTGGATACTGGAATAAGAATGCCTAAGGCTAATTAATCAGGCTTTTCACCCTAAAACCTCCTTTCTACAACCAGTAAAGCTTGAAAATGGCTTGCAGTTTGGCTTTCATTTTAGATACATAGAAATGGGGGTGGGGACGGACAGGGAGAGAAAAGAGAAGAAGAAAGGCTGGGGATAATGTTCACCTTCACACTGAACCACTTCTCCTAGCCTAAGTTATATAGCAGAAGAAAAGACAGGAGTGAGCTAACATCAGTCATCCTTATGGATCTTTACTTTTTATTCATTGTTCTATTGATCTCTTTCAGCATTATTTCATAGGAAGATTGCAATAAAAGTCATTTCTTATTATGTCTCCATTTTAACTCATAAAGCATATGACACAATAGTTTTTGAATGAAGGACAGGTTCCCTAAGGGAAAGAACAAAATCCTGGGTAAAAGCACAGATTTATTGATCTCTCCTTCAATAATAATGATTAAAATCTAACCAAGCACTATTGCCTTAATAAATTATTCAGCTCTCTTTCTCTTTTCTACATTCCAACTGGATGCACTCCAAAAAAAGAAAAGTTCGGTCACAAAATGCTGAAAATGCTCTCTTCTTCATGCAGTGAGCCATGACAATGTTAAAAACATGCTAAATAACAGCATCTTACAGACAAGAAATACTTTGGCCCAAAGCCCAGCTGACCAGCAACTGGGGAAAGAAAACAACATATGTCCTAGAAAGGAGGGGAAGAGATTTTGCCAGCTCTTTCCATTTTCTAGGCAAATTTAGGGGTGCTGTTTTCCCTAGTCTATCACGCTTTCTTTTGCAATGGAGCAATGAGGACTGTCTCCAAAACCTTAACTCTCTCTTCTCTATGAGAGTACATCCCCTGTGTGTTAAGCTGGAGGCTTACACTCATCCATCAAGTGTCTTCACTTCAGATCTGAGGAATATTTAATTGTCAAGGCATTTTCTGCCTAGGACTACTCTTGGGATACTCAGCTGTGAAGCAGAGAATTCCAGAAAAGGACTTGCTTTTCACAGAAATAAAGCTGGCAAAGGACGCAATTTTATCGGTTAGTTTAAAATCTTGTCTCTTCATCATAATTTGTTAAAACTTCCATACTAAGCTTTCATTCAAAGTTCCTGATAAGATTAACATATATTGTACATTCACAAAGAATGAAATAAATGCCACAGATAGTAAACCTTCATATTCGGTATGCTTATACATACTATACATCTGAGTATTTCCTCCTTTTTGAATAAAAACTTGATGAAATAGTAGGAAGAGCAGCATAAAATAGATAACATTTCTAGACAGTGATGGTGCATTAGAAAGAAATGTTTCATATAACCACTCTCAAATTAACCTCTATGCCACAGCTATAGTACATAATTATGTATCTGGATTGATAGGGAAATACTTGTCTATCAAGATGACACTGGCTATGGATAGGAGTGGATAGAGGTGTCAGTCATCTAAAAAAAGATTAATGATTTAAACTACAAAGATATCATATTAACTTTCCAGAAAGGTCAAAAGAATCATATAAGTAATCATTTTCTCTTGTGATTATAATTCATACAGTTTTCAATCAAGGACAACGTTTAAAAGCATACATGCCTAGTTTGATATAACCTGATAATGATCTTTTTAAATAAAAGTAGTTTTCTTTAAAAGAAGTTACCTAGCTTTATGGAAAGAATTACCTGGACATTTGATAGATTAATCAGATGAGATTATATTTATACAAACTTCTCTAAGAAAAGTTTGCTATTGGTAGACTTTGGTGTATTGGGTTTGTGTGGCAAGATTTTCATAGTGTGGGGGCTACAGGGCTGGCTTCTGTGAGAAGCTGCTAGAAACTTCCCCCATGTCTGGTAGAGCCAATGTGAAACAGATCCAGGATGGACCCACCCCTGGTCAAGGCCGAGGCCATCAGCAATGATGGTATGGCCTCTGGCATAACAAAGTTAAGAAGGGGAAAAAAAAAAAAACAAAACCAAAATTGGGCAACTGCAGCCAGAGATGGTAATATGAATATGTGAGAGCAACAACTCTGCAGACACCAAGGTCAGTGAAGAAGAAGAAGGAGGAGGTGCATCAGGCACTGGAACAGAGATTCCTCTCCAGGCCCTGGTGAAAACCATAGTGAGGCAGGCTCTCCCCCTGCATCCCATGGAGGTCCGTGGTGGAGCAGAGATCCACCTGCAGCCCTGGAGGACCCCATGCAGGAGCAGGTGGATGCCCAAAGGAGGCTGTGATCCCATGGAGAGCCCTCGCTGGAGCAGGTTTGCTGGCAGGACCCACGCTGGAGCAGTCTGTTTCTGAATGTCTGTACCATGTGGAAGACATCCATGATGGAGCAGTTCATGAAAAGCTGTGGAGGACTATGTCCCATGGGAGTGACCTCACACTGAAGCAGGGGATGAGTGTAAGGAGTCCTCCCCCTGAGGAGGAAGGAGCGACAGAGACAACATGTGATGAACTGACAAGAACACCCATTCCCTGTCCCCCTGTGCTGCTCTGGTGAGGAGGTGGGGAAATTAGGACTGAAGTTGAACCTGGGAAGAACAGAGGAGGGGGGAAAAGTGTTAAGATTTAGGGGTTTTTTTTATTATTTCTCATTATCCTATTCTGATTTTATTGGTAATAAATTAAATTAATTTCCTTAAGTTGAGTCTGTTTTGCCTGTGATGGTAACTGCTGAGTGATCTTTCCTGTCCTTATCTTGACCCATGAACCTTCCATTATATTTTTTCTCCCCTGTCCAACTGAGGAGGGGAGTGATGGCTTTGGTGGGCACCTGGTGTCCAGGGGTCAACCCACCACATTTGAAAACTATTTTTTGGTGATTTGAAATCAGTGCTATCAAATGCAAGCATAGTTCCACGCTTCAGGTGTCAAAGCACACAAACCAAATCTACTTTTTCATTGTTTAAAGACACTCAGAACCTACTCTTTCAAGACTGACCTAAAATAAATCCAAACTCATCTTAAAGCAAGAATACATACAGTTTTAAATTCCTCCTTTTGAAACAATCTCAGCACCTTTATGATATTCAAATCAGCACAACATAAATAACAATTCTCTCCCAAAACCAGATTGTATGAGTGTTTTATGATCTGTTTTGATGGGTGCTAAAACAGATTGACTTAGAAAAATAGGCACCAAATATGCACCAGGTGCTGCTTTACAGTGTGAACATGTGCTCCACGTACAATTTTACTGACCTTTAGGTCTGTTAGAATTGGTCTCAACTTTATACAGATGCTTATAAAACACCACAAGGGGCTAAGAAATATAGGGCCAGCTCTAATTTACTATAACATATTCTGGCTTAGCTGGTGACAGGTACTAGATGACCGAACCGTACAGCCTACCTGCATACTATTCATTTACCCAAACACCTTCAGCTAGCCCCATATAAACACCACCTCTTATTGAAATAAAATAGGCTACAATCAATCCCAAGTTGCTCTCCAGCTTCATTTCTGGTGGGGACTGCCAGGGAGAAGCAATGACTTCCTACATTTATAATGATAAAAAATGGAAAGGATAATAATAAATAAATAAATTTCAATATAGTTGTTCCTCTGCAAATCCAAACCCCTTTGAATTTGCAGATGTTTTCCCATACTCCAACCTGGAACAAATGTCTTTGCAACACTGTGGTTACTGTTTTTTTGTGACAGTCTCTCTCATACTCAGAGTAGGAGGAAGGAAATATCTGATTGTCAGACACTATAGAAACCCTAATTAATCAGTGGGCAGATTATATATATCATCTATTTTAAGACACAAAAAATGTTTGCCTCTCCTGGAGCAAACAACAGCTTCAACATATAATCCAAATAATTAGAAGCATTAGAGCAGTCAGGATCCACTTTAGCAGTAGTCAAGGCAGAAAAACCATGAAATTATTTTCATTTATGAATAGGAATATAGGGTGTGGTGGCCTGTGATAGCAGAGAACTGAATTTGTTGACTTGTAAGTTTTCTTCTCTAAAAACAGAAGCTTGATTATTGGCTCTGATATGTACCTGTTGTGTGTTGCATAATTTTACTACAAGTCAAAAAAAGATTATTTAATATAAATCATAGCATATTTGAAATTTCATAGGCTCTGAATTGGTTAGGTTGACACTCCACATTTTATTTAGAAAAAGATACATATATATCCACATCCAGGTAAAATTAACACTTAAATTAAGACTTCCCAGTACGAATTCAAAATGACAAAGCTGTTATGTGAATCTTCTACAGTGAAGATAGTAACATTACAAAGCTGGCTACTTCTACACACATTTTATGTCTTTTATTCAGTATTACCTCATCCCCCAGAATGTTCTTTCAAAGCCAGCTCTAAAATGCATAAAACTGCATCTTAGATATTCTGAGCACTGAAATACAAAACAGAGCCATGGAGAGGTACTGGCTGGGGGATTCCTCAGGGAGAGAGTGTAATTATCCAGAGTGAAAAGCAAGATAGGAAGATATTGACAGACCAGGACTATTGAATTTAGGAGTAACTGAGCAGGCAATGATATTGACTCTCAATAAAGTTTTCACTCAGGGCAAGATTTAATTGGTGAGAAAACCAATCTTAATGTAAAAGCATATAATTTAATTGTTTGCCCAACAGAAAACCTCAAGGAAGAATAAAGTTAACATCCTGAAGCTTCACTGAAGGAGCACAGTTTCAATGTTTGAGTCACTATCTGTTACTCTCTCTCTCTCAAACACACACCTTCTCAGTATAAGTGTCTTTCTCACCAGCAATTAGGCCATAGATTGCAAATGGGACTCTGATTCCTACATACAATCTGGCACCTCACAGTAAATATTTAAAATTTTGCATATATTTGTTTCTAAGAGAAAGTACATAATAAACCAATATTTTAGAACTGAAATATGTATCATATTCTAGCACATTTTGCCCATAAAATCCAAATGCTTTCTAAGTGGAGACGTTGGTTATCCATACTGGAAAAGAGAGAAAATCAAAGCAAAGTTCCTTGTCCTGGTTAATCCTTCAGGCTTGCAATGGTGTTGGAATGGAGAACGGACCATTTTAAACATAACTTTAGGAAATTAAATTCAATAGCTGCATGAAGAACAATAACGATATACACATAAGCTCATCCTCCAAAGACTTGACTTCTCCTAGCTGTCTCATTGTAAGGAATAGCTGTCTAAGATTGCAAGGAACCAAAGCAGTTCAGTGAAGAAATTTCGTCTTTACTCAGTCAACTAAATTTCAAAAGATCTAGAAGGCTTCATTGAAGTATTCAAGATGACACAGAGCAGAATCAAAAGGGATCATCTTATCCACTTGTCACAGTCTAGTAAACAAGATAATTTCATATTATTATTTATTTTAGCAATAAATTTATAGCAAATAATAGGAAATATGTATTGATGTACTGAGAATTTGGTAACTTTGGGGACTTTGTCGTTTAGACTGGTCAGAAACAAATGTTACACATGGACTGAAAATGTGGGTAACTGAAGACATGTGAACAAGATCTTTATATTTTATACATTCACTGGAAGAAACTTCAGGTGCAGACTTACTCCTAAGGGATTCAGGAAGAGTATCTTCTTTCATGAATACTCCTACTTCTTTCTTCTCCTGCCTCATGTTCCTCAATGAGTTTTCACAGATTGATAGGAGCCAACTCCCACTGCCAAAAGCTGGTATCTGAGTTGCAGTCATTTATAACAACATTATTCAGGTCTAGCTAGATGCAGTACTGAATGTCTGAGCTAAATGCAGTTGATTTAGAAACTTCTGAAAAACATGTGCTTCTGCCCTTAAGGTGCCATATACAGCAGATTCAAACCACTACAGGTTTGTTTGCACATTACAGGGCAGATTTGCCCCTGAAAAGCAATAAAAGTGTGCCACATGCATGCATTTCCACGCCCAAGTCTCTGTTAATTTTATTTTTTGTTTTTCAGAATATACTTCTAGCTCTTAACAACAATTGGGTAGGGTTTAATAGTACAGCCTCTCTACCTTTCTACATCAGAAAATATTACTAGCATTTGGCTACATTTGGAATTCCTGAGCATATAGAGGAGGTTTGAATGCATCTGTGTTCAGGTATAGCAGGGAACAACTAGAAGAAAGAGGTAACTTTCAAGAGAAAATATAGTTAGACTTGACAGGAAAATGGGAGTCCCACTTCAAAGATAGTTTCCTCCTGAGTTTTTTGATTCGTTCACTCCATTACAGAGACCACAGTTATGAGTAGAAAAACATTTCAAGATTCTTCCAAGACAAATTTGCCACTTCAATGCTTTCTAGATCTAAAGAGTTCCAATGTTGGCTTCAAATGCCATTTACCTGAAATTTATGTTATTCTATTTTATGCAGTTGTCAAAAATATAAAAAATAGCCAATTTTTAAAATGAAATTATTTGATTTTTTTCCTTCATGCTTAGATTCATGGCGACTTTTAATATGGAAACTCTGAAAATCCTTAAAGTGTAAGAAAACTTTATTCTAACAGTAAGTTAAGACAGTTTATAAGTGATGACTCTCTCTTGAAAAATGCAGTTTTTTCCCTGTTATATTTACCCCCAACACACCATTTTTACCCTTGATGCAATCCTAATTTTTTTGAAAATATTTTCAACTGCAAGTTCATACTGTATATTGATCCAGATAAATGACCAATTAGATGTATTACTTTCCATTTATGCACATACATAACCTCTTTTCATATAATTGCAAATTAAATATTAACAGCATTTTTACCTTAGGGAGTCAACAACACCATGTAAACAAATTTAAATCTTAGAAACTAATAGTGTGTTTAATAGAAATAATCAGTCTTTTTTAACACTGGCTATGACCTGCAATTTGGAATTCAGAACAATAATCTGTTTTTGTTTTGTGGGACAGTTCTTTATTGCTCAGAAGCATTTACTATAATTATTTCTATTTTTACAAGGACTACTGAGAAAATAAATAAAACAAAATGTAATTGTACATGTAAAAATGATGACACAAAAGCCAAACTCACATAAAATAAAGCCTCTGGCATCTCTAAAAGACTAATTTAACTTCCCATCCAAGTGGAACTTTCCAAAGAAATTCTGTTCATGTTACTTTTCTGAGTAAAGTCAACTTGAATGATAATTTAATGTTTGGAAAACCCTGTTCATTTACAATTCAATATCTTAGGTTCATGCCATATTAGTTGATTTCTCTATGATTTACGTATTGCAAGTAAAAACATGGGGTTTCCATCCGAAAGGAGGTAGGAAGATTTAGTGACTAGAGAGGGGGTGTTGAATTGTTTCCTTTTTTTATGTGTATCAGATTTTATTATTTGAGCTGTTCTTATCCAAACAGAACTTCAGCATTGATATTTGTTTGTGCCCAATACTCCAGAGCAATGAGCGTGGAGGGTGGTTAACAGTGAGGCACCCCTGCATATCAAACCTTGAAATCTTTTGCTTGAATGCATAATGCCAATAATTTATTTTCATTTTCTTCCAGCTGAGATGGGGATAGTTAGCATGGAAATCAGAAGGTCAACTTCTGCTAGTTATAAGCCTGGAAGCAGCTTTCCCATCACAAACATTGCAGGATATTATCTTATCTTTAGCAATTAGTCATTGGATAGTATATAGTTAATTTCTGTAGTGTCTGTCACACTGTGACCGTTGTCTCAAATCAAAAAAAACCTCACATGTTATCGGCTCTGGCTTCCTTAGCCCTTAGGAGTCTGGCTAGTTTCCATGCCCAACACAGAAGAACACAGGGACTACACAGGAATATTTTTTTTTTTCTAATATGGGAGCAAATTTATTTCACGCTCCCTCCAGTACACCCCACTCAGAAAATGTGCATTGTCTGGCTAATGTTGGCTGCCTTTATGTTCTCCCATTTCAATGCCCTAGAAATTATTGTGCTTCAGGCTCTACCTATTCTTACCGTGTGGTCAGTGAGGTCCTTTTATCCCTCTCTTTTTACAGATGAACATTACAGTTTAGAGGTTTTAATGAAAAATGACCAAACATATCAATTTTCTTGGCTTGCCAGTTGACATTTATGTATTTACTTTATCAGCAAATGTAGCTTTTTTGCAGTGTGACTTGTGTTCAGAGAGCTATTCCAACCACCTCTAGATGCAGCTATGAGTACGCCATCAACATAGACCCAGAATATTGGACTGGGTGTCTAGAAAAGGCAAACTCTCCTTGTAATACCAAACTTACATTGGTTTAAATATTTTTTTTAGTAATCCATGGAAATTTTACTTCCAATAGGAATCACTTCTTCTACTCTTCTTTATTTCATTTGTTATATGTCTTTTAACCTCTGGATGAATAAAGCTGAGAGAACCAACTTGTCTGATCACCTCATATCATCTACAGAGAAGATGTAGCCTATAAAACAAGCAATGCTAGGACAGGGCAAAAGAAAGGGGAAAAACTCATAATGCAAATACACAATGGGTATGAAAAGAACACTGAATTACGTATCAAATTTAAAGGGAGTTAATAAATCCTCACATATCAGCTCTGTGCCTGTGAAATCTTCCTAGATGAGATGTAACATGACTGTCATTAAAGCATTTTCATCATAGAATGGGCCAAAGGGAATTATTTCACATTTGTCAGGGCCTAGTATCATATGTGCAGACTGTAGCAACAGGTAAAAAGATATAGGAGGCTGGAGCACCTCTCCTATGAAGACAGGCTGAGAGATTTGGGGTTGTTCAGCCTGAAGAAGAGAAGGTTCTGGGGAGACCTTGTAACGGCCTTCCAGTACCTGAAGGGAGCCTACAGAAGAGATGGGGAGGGACTCTTTATCAGGGAGTTGAATGATAGGACGAAGGGTAATGGTTTTAAACTGAAAGTGGGGAGATTTAGATTAAATATCAGGAAGAAATTCTTCACTGTGGGGGGTGATGAGACACTGGAACAGGTTGCTCAGAGAAGCTGCGGATGCCCCATCCCTGGAAGTGCTCAAAACCAGGCTAGATGGTGCTTTGAGCAACCTGGTCTATTGGGAGGTGTCCCTGCCCGTGGCAGGGGAGTTGAAACTCAATGATCTTTAAAGGTCCCTTCCAACTTGAACCATTCTATGATCTTATGATTCTACATGGTAACCCTTTAAGAGGATTAGGACACCCATACTTAAGCATGTGTCTAAATTGGCTGCACAAGGAATCTTAAGTATTGCACATCTTTGCTTTGGAAACCCTGGTGTTTTTCTGAATTGAGAAAAAATACATATTGTATATACACACAGTTACTCATTTTATTACTGCTGATCAAATGGCAACACTTAGGAGAAGTAAAACAAATCAAATGCAATTTGAGAATTCATCTATTTCTACTCCACTTGAATCAAATCAGCCTGTTGAGAATTGCAGTGATCGTATGGATAATTAGCATTGTGATTGTTATATTTGTTTCTTTATGAGACTTTAATGTGTTATTTGTTTCTCCCCCTCTTCTTCTTTCCCTCTTGATATTTTAATATGAATTATTTAGTCAAAAATACTTTTGTGAATCTGTGAGAGTAAATGAATTGTAAAGTATCCACCCACATTGTCCCATTGTCTGTATTATTATCTATGGCTGTATTTGTTAATGCAGATTGTTTCTCTGTGAAGCAGAATGACTGATATTGCAGTAGCATCTGTAGACACTGAAAAGGTTTTAGGAATAGTATAGAAAGCGGGTCCAACCCCAGAAGACATTCTAGGGAAAAGTATAAAGCCAAGGCATATCAATTAACTGTGTATTTCACACAAAATTTTCACCAGCAACTTTTTTCATTTTTGTTTCAGAAATTCTGGTGTTAACATCATTTCAGCCTGGAAGAATTTTGTTGGCTTATCCTCTCAATGCACTGCAAAAGAACTAGTTCTTTATGCAGAAAGTCCTCACTTCCCTCAAACATCTTTCGATAGTTCAGAAGCTGTTAAGTAATTTTTCTTAATATTTTTGCAAATGAAGTTTAATTATAGGATGATGTCATACAAGTGTACAACTTTCAAAAAAGTGTGAGAATATGAAAACCAACATTTCTAGTGGAATTTGTTTCCCAGAGATCCTAGGGACTCTGATTTTGAACTGTGAAGCCTATGTGTTCTTCACTGCTTCTGTTCTGGAATACGGTGGAAGCAAAGGATGTGTAAGTGGTGCTATAACACAGATGTTTACTTGGTCAGGTATTTCTTTTTCATTATAGAAGAGAGAAAAGACTGTGCAGGAACTTGGCGGTTCAGCTTTGTAGGAGCTGTTCACATCTTACAGTTAAAGCAAGCAACGTAAAAACCTAAGAGAGGAACTCAGCAGGTTAGAGCTGCGCTACAGTTAGGCCTGCCAAGCCCCATGTATGGCTCATTCAGCTCATTTTCACTTCCACAGATAAGCTCTGACGCTTCCAGTCACCACTCCAAATGTTCCTCTTCTTTTTTCTTTTCTTTTTTTTTTTTTCACATGATCACATAAATAGTACCATTCACAGGACTTCAGTTAAATAAACAAAACGCTCACAGCACTGAAGCCTAAAACAGTTTTTATTGAGGATGCTGCTGCAGGGTCCCATAATATCTCATGTAGAGTAACAGTTTTGTAATGGTTTGAGAACTATTCTCTGTTCTGCTATTGACCCTGAAAATTATTCTAGCTCCTCGATATCTGTGGCTCCACACCATGTGTAGGTTTAATGGTGGTAATTCTTGGCCAAAAATATAGATGTGCCACTCATTACAGGTCTTTCTCCTCTGTGTTTCTTTTCTGTTTGCACAACTGCTTGTCTTTTTTTTTTTTTCTGATTTTACCACCCTTCATGTGGCCTCTAAATGTGATGGGCCTGACTGCAATAGAAAATTTGATGCTTAAGTATATCAAAAGAGCTAATCACTGCCTTGGCACAGAAGCCTATTGACCTCAGTCTACCAATCTGGAATGACAAGACTGCATTTTCTGTAGCCATGCAATTTCATTGCCGTGTTCCTTAATAGTTAGCTATACAATATCATAAAAATTGAGTCCAATGAATTTCACTGAAATGCATTATAATGGGGCCAATAATCATATGAACTCTAAGTACTTACTGGCTAGCATTTATTTGATTTTTACAACAAGTAAGCAGGAAAAAAAGGCTTACAGAAACCAGAAAATTGTAAAGGAGGTTTTTATGTCTCATTAATTACATGGAGATAAAACGCAAATTCCTCTTCAAACAGAAAAAATCTGAACATAACAGACAACATTCTGTCATCCCATCCTGTCTGCAGTAATTATTCCTAGAATGTTTTTTGACCATCATATCTTAGTTTATGCCAAATTTTTAGGATGCAGATAAAATTGCTGTTTATGTTAAACTCAAAATCTTGGACTGCTTTCCTGTATTTCTCACTCCAACAGCTCTAGGAAACTTTGCTCCTACAGGCTTTTGTTCATGTAAGTTTGAGGAGCACCTTTATGATGACCAAATACTGGACTAAGATCTCCAAGACAGAAAGCAGGAGCCTCTTAAGTCTGACCGATGTAATAAATGTTCAGACTCACAAAAAGAGAGCTAAAACAATGCCAAAACCTCTAGCAATTACTGTCTGCTGCCTTGTGAAATCTGCTTTCAAGCTGATTGAGGATGAACCAACCTAAAATGTTTAGGAGATTGCAGTCTCTCCTATGTGTTCTGTCATTTCTAGATTTACAATCTTCAGGTTTCCGTTGGAGATTGGAATATAAACCAGTCCTTCCTTACAGATCATATGTGGAAGATAGGAAGGTAGCCATTTCTCCTAAACTGGTAGTCAGGTCACCTAGGTTGCTTGTCTAATACATGTCTATTAGCTAGATTATTCTAAAATACTTCCTGCCCTACCCAGCCTCTACAGTTTGTTATGGGGGGAGGGGTGGAAGGGTGGGTTTGTTTTTTTGGGAGAAGTAAATGCTCCATGACAGACAGAAAAATGGAGGAAGCCAGGAAATATTGGATATTTGTGGGTTTATGTTAAGTATTTACTGAACCTGAACTGACCTCTAGATCTCTTCTCTCCTATATACTTTAACTAAAAGGCTATAGAATTAGCAACATTGCCACATTTTTTGTCTTCACAGATGTGAATATTTATTGCTTATCCTGGGCAATATTTTCATCTGGAAGAAATCAGCAATACAAATATCAGAATACAGATTAAAGCATTTACCTGGATGATAGCAGATACAAACACAAATATCTCAGGTGGAACTAAGAACTAGTTCTACAGTGTCTCATGTGAATTACCAATCTCTAGGACACTGGACAATGGACACGAGGAAGGCTCTGGTGGTGGCTTACCAGAGTTCAGTCCAGAGGACACACCATGATGCCAAGGATTTGCATCCTCCAGGTACAAAGTTGAAGAAACATCTACTGTATAAATGCCCAGAGATCACCAACTAGACTTCTCTGATGTAAGCATTAGACATCTCAGAAAGTGCCCAAAACAGATCTATAAATAGTCAAGGAGACTGACTGGTAAAGATATGTCTCCCTGGAGACACTACCTGCTTCCATTTTAGAGTATGGAGAGGACCAAAATTTTGGCTTTGTCATCTATGGGTACGCAAGATGCTGCTATTTTTCATCATGTGGAGCTAACAAACTTGAGTTATTTAGCTAATAGCAGAGCCTGAGCACCAATGTAGAAAGGTACACCTTGGCTGGATGAGACACTAGGTTCGGCATGGGTCAGTTAAGTAAAGTTCGTGGTCTATGACCATGAAGCAGAGGTGCTCAACTGACATTTACTGCCTTAACTATATATAAAACTATACATAAAGCTATATGTGAAGTTGTATGACTCCATGGCTATATAAGGAGTTACAATTATTTTCATGTAGCTGCTCACAGCAGTAAGAATGAAAGCCCTGAACTGATTTTTAAACCCATTCCCTATCTTCCCCAAAACATCTTGAATTAAAATTGCAAAAGACTGGACACCTGTTCACCCTGAAATGTAAATCACAGCTATCAAATTTAATAGGAAGATTCCTATTGATTTCAAAAACTCATTTGAGACTTCAAGGTTCTTTGAGCAGTTCTACCTCTAATATATTCATAACAGTAACTTCAAAAGAATCTTGATCATGATTATCAATTTTTCTTGAAGAAAAAACAAAAGCCTGCAGGAACTACAAGATAAACCTTCTTGGAGCTGTTTTATCTTTTTGATATCATCATTGATTTGAATCAGACAGCAAAAGGCTTTTACATTTCTCTATAATTTATATGTTCCATTCACTTGAAAAAGAAAAATTTGGTTTACTTCAAAAAAAGAAACAAAAAAAAAGAGAGGGAGAAAGAGAAAGAATTACTAGTGTTAATTGTCACAACTTTGATGCTGGGCTTATTATATCACAGATTCCTTCATCATTTGAATTAGAGGAGGGACAGCAGTAAGTATGCCTTCTAACTCTAATGACTAATAATAATATGCTTTCTCTTAGCTCAATTAATATGAATAAGCATTTAAAGGATTACTAAAGTGTCTTTTTGAAATCATTACCCTAATTAGCATACCATTAGTTCACACACAACTTGAAAAATAAAATAAGCATAAATGCTTGGTCAAAAGAAAAGCCTACATTTCTGCATAATAATGAAAGAAATAATCAACAGCTGCAGGAGTCAGGTTTATTTGCTAAATGCATAGATTATAAAACTCAAATGACCTTAACTACTTTATCTGCAATAGTCTTGCAGTCTTTTGTCAATCAAAATTTTTCACTCCAAAAATCCTTATGCATATCAGAAATGAAACTTTACAGTTTTTAAACCTGCAGATTTATTTGAGTGAAAAATCTTGGAGATTGTGATGGTCTTTAGGTTACATGAGGTGGACAATACTTCATGTAATGAGGCCCCAATCTCCAGCTGAAAGCTACATGTACTGTTAGAGATCAAAGATATCTTGTTTTGTGTAAAAATAAATTTCAGTAGTAAAATATGTGCTACAAAGAAGGTGAAATGAATAGATGTGGAGGTAAAATTAATATCATCAAAACGTAGCTCGATTGGTTTCCCTTCTTCATAAAACTGAAAATCGCTCATGTGATTTGTTTACTATCTATACTAGAACTAAATGCCTGCTTTTCAGCAATATAGGATTTATTGTGCATTTAAATAGAGATTTGTTCAGGGTCTGTTGAACAGAGCATGGTCGTTAAACCATGTTTTTAATAGGAACTTGGATTTATTTCTTTGAAATACACCTTTTGCTCTCGGTGAAATTTGAAGCGTATTTTTCTCTTCCTGACTAACTAATTATCCATTTCTAATTTTGTCAACAAATCAACGTAATAATAGGCTCAGCTGTTTGCCAAACCAAGGATGTAGTTCAACAAAGTCTCTGACATGGTAGTCAGCTTGGAACATGTGAGTAATAAGAGTCTTAACGATTGTTTTATGAGAAAATAGATTGGGTAGGTTAGAAAGAGAGGATGAAATTTTGCATGAAAGCAGAGTAGGCTGAATTTTATCTCTCAGAGGAAATAAACAGCATGTGTCTAGTATATAAACAGAGTAAGTCTCATGTCTTCTTTTCATGAAACTAGACAAAGTAATGACAAGAGAAATGGTCACATATGCCCTTGCATAATTTTTGCTGAACTATGAAAGTATTGATGTGCTTAGATACTACTCCTGTACTCCGGACCTTTGCCTCCAGATATTATGATTTATTTCACAAAACCATGTGGATTGGGAGAGATCCGCAGAGGTCATTTTGTTCAACTTCATGCCCAAAGTAAGTCTGCTTAGGGCAAGTCACTCAGGACCCTGTTCACTCTAATTCAGGATGTCCTCAAAGAAGGAGATGCCATAGCCTTAGTCATATGAGCTAGTATTTTGGGGTTTGAGGAGTAGGATTCACTTTATCTCACACGTCAGCTAATTAATGGGGAATCTATAATTAGTACAAAACATTAATAACTTTAAGGATTTTATTTTTCTTATTTTAAGAAAAAAAAAGTCTGCAGTATATCAGATTAATTATTTTCTGGATTTACCCCCTCTTCACTTACCATAAAGCCATCCCAGGTTACTGGTTCAGATGGAGTAGATGTATCATAAAAACGTAAAGTTAGTTTGGATGAGTCTTATGCAAATACAAGTAAATAAAAACTAGTATGTCTAGATTTTTCTAGGAATGTAAAAGCATAGTTTTAAGAAAGATCTCCTTGTTGAAATTACCATCCTTTACTAAATCTGGAAGAAATATTTCCACTGATAAACTAATAAAAGAAGCATGGTAATTCCTAAACTCACTTCAGCTGCTTTAAAGAACATAAAGCAGACAATGACACTGTGTTGTCTCTAGGGCAACAATCAACTTTGATAGTGAATTAATCACAGGAACTCATATAAAATAATCATGGAGCAAATCCAGTCATGTTTGACCATCTAGCTGCTGCAGGCTTCACCTTTGTTAACCCATTTCTCAGTGCCCTGGCTGCTGTAGTTAAGCAACATATTGGCCCCTTGGGTTTCCACCACTTTCCTTAGGAAATACCATTAGGAAGATTTTATTTTGAATGAAGGTCCCTTCTCTGTTATTCCAATTACATCCCTCGTACAAATATCGTGGGGTTTTTTTGCTTATCATTCATAAATGTCAAAATAATATATGATAAGGTGATGGTAAAAATAATGGTCAATATCCTCCTCCTTGATAAATCTTCCTTCACAGTTAATATGAAACTGCCATTGACCTACATCATCAAAATTAAAGATTTAGTCATAAATTAGCCTTTTAATTATTCCTGATTATTCAGTCATTTCAGCCTCTTAGTCATGAACTGTTTCCAGCCCCTTCCACGAACAGCTGCTAACTTCATTAAGGGTTTTTTTGTTGTTGTTTGGTTCCCCCACTGGTTATTGACAGCAACAGTCTATACACTGTGTTTCAGATGCAAAGCACTACCCAGAGAAATCCAAAGAAATCTTATCAAGGACGTGACACCTCAGTATACACAGCTCTCAATCATGTTTTCTGTAGTGACACACTACAAGCTACTGCTCAATCTAATTTACTGCTGATGCCTTTTGGTCTCCCTTGGCAGCACTGTGGCATCTAGATTTCTTTTTGTCTCTTATATACCTTAGGGTTTTTTTGACAGACCTATCATTATCTGTTTTCCAAACTAAAGACACCAATTTAAGAAACAGTTAAGGAATTGCATACATGAGCACAGATCTTGCCTCTCAGCATGAATTAAGCAAATGCCACCTCACTGTGAAATTTATCATGATTCAGCCTTTCTGGCCACTTTTAGGGCTGGGCTAAATTGCATTTAGGATTCTTTCATGTGTTTGCAAGGAAGGCAAATACCTAATTTATTGTTTTTATTCACTTATTCCTTGCCGTAGTGTTAGCACATTGTCTGCCCAGGGTTCAGGAGATTTAAGTTAGAAATACAAGCCAGAATTATACCTGGAGGCTTAGAAGCCTACAAAAGCTTTTTTTCCCTCAGTGGCACACATTCTGTTTTTCATTGTCTGACAGTGTTTTTTTAATTTATGTGATATTTTATTCTTTACTGGAATTTTGCCCTTTTCATTTTGCACTGGTGGCTGTCCTTCCCATCCCGTTCTTCAAAATATCAATGAACATGTCCTTGTAACAGTAAAAATGGGACTGTTTTCATATTAAGAACTTTTACCCCAAACATAAACACTCATGTTTCCTGAAATGGCAGTACCTTATCCATAAACAGTGAACCTACACAAGTTAGTGCAGCAAGTTACGAATATCATATCTAATTGAAACCACAGGTGAAATTTAGATCAGGAAAATGTAATTATCTGAAGTGAAACTCTTCCAGGACACCTAGGTTATCTCCTCCTCTTACAGAGGCTGGCATGGGATCATTAGTGACCACATGTAGTCAGAATCTCATTTTCCATCTCATCTGAAAGACATCACCTCCAGCAGTAAAATAGGCAACACACATGCTGGGGCACAAATTGAGAGACAGTCTATTAACAGAAATGTTGACAGCACCTCTTATAGCACCTTGCTGTTTGTTGGGTGCCTCTTCCAGCATGACCCTATTTATGTGGCTGCAGGTAAATAATGTATGTTCTGTCTTGGATTTCTAGGCCTGTGTCTGCATCAGCTTCTGACTGTTTTTTTGAAATAACACCTTTTAAACCTATTCCTTCTGCTGTTCTATCCCCCACACTAACTGAAAATAGGAATTTGACCATTACAAAGAACCCTAAATGAATTCCTGCCATGTGAAGATGTTTTATAAATTATTCCACAGTTATAAAAATATGGCCAAAATTACATGATCTTGCTAGAACATAATTACTTATTTGAAAGCTGTCTTTAATTGATAGAAAATCCATATTCTCTCTTCCAGTGGATTCCACATCTACTGGCAATCAAGTAGTTAAACATAAGAATTAGGGCTAGATTTTTACAGTCCTCATAGACCTATGAATTCCTGATTTCAGTCTGTGACTACCAGTTACCCAGTTATTTGACAAGTCATATGTTCCACAGCACTGTGTTTAATTAGGGTTATTCAAGCCATTAGTTATTTGCACTCGTAGGGAAAGAGGAAGATTAAAAACCCAAAAAAGGCCATGCAATGCCCAAGGCAGGTTGAAAGGATTGAATGAAGCACATATTTTTCCTTACACACTCCTGTGCTTCTGTGAATTTGACGCAGTTGTCAAACAATGTCACTTTGACACATGGTAGCACCAGATAATCAGATTACAATGAAAAACAATAAAAAGGGAATTGAGCTGGGTCATTCTTGACCCACTGTGTCATTCACCCTGGGGATCTTTCAAAGGTATCTGATGACAGTGCAGCCAGAGGGTGATGTCCTTGAATAACTCAGCAGCTGCATCAAATAAAAGTCAGTTCTTCTTTCCCTCCATTGCAGTATTTTCCATGCAAATCTCATGTTTGCTGTATATTTGTCTTTTCCTGCTACTTGCATTTTGTTAACTTTAAAGAGGAGGAAAACTATAGGTGTGAGAATGCAAAAAATATTCTCATCATTGGGAAAACACATGACAGTTTTGTTGCCTTAATAACTGGGTATCAGTCTTTAGGTTATTGGACAGAATTTAAGACACCTTTGCTAACTCTAGATTTGAATGGGTCTGCAACCGAGGTGGGGTATTTCACATTTTTTCTTAAGAACTGAGCTTGGGTACTTTTTAACGTGTCAATTGAATCTCATTCCCAAACCTGGAATTTTTCAAGTAGTTCTGCTTGGAGCCCCACACCTCCCACAAATAACACATCTGAAAACCAACGTCCAACCATCTATACAAAACCCACTCTGCTACTACCTCCAGCTGCCTATGTGAAAGTCATCCTTATGTCTGAGATTTCTGCATAGTCAAGCACCTAACTGTCCATCCATAAAGCTGCGGGCATATTGAAATGGTTGCTACTGCACATGTCCAGAAAACCTGAATTATCTATCCAAAAAGTACTGACGCTGAGTCTCTGGGGTAATGCCCTTATTGCACAGTGATTTCTCCTGACCCACACCTGAGTGTCAGAACTGCCTGTTTTAACTTCAGGTTGAAATTGCCTAATGCAATTTGGGATGATCCTTGGATTTCCAGTATAGTCAACAGTTTGCAAAAAAGACTGAACTTACAAAGCTCTGAATGATCTAGGATCACAGGAGTGAAAGGAAAAAAAACCACCACCACCAAAAAAAAAAACCACATGTGCTTTATTCCCCAGACAACACTGAATTGTTCTTTCCAGTCTATGATCTTAAGGCTTTATTTCTCTAGCTCAAGCTAGTTACACCAACAGCACTCTTCTAAGGTCTATTTTATTTCTTTTCCAGATAGTCACATACAATTTTTGTACATGCTACAGCTGCGTGATGGTTTTCAAAGGAAAATATTGTTTGGAAAATAGTTTTATTTCTTACTTCAAGACTTTAGTAAGATTATTTTCTTTGATAAATTAGGGGGTTTTGTTTGTTTGCTCCTTAATTATTTTTTTCTAGATCCTTCTGGCAAGTATAGAGCTTATGTTTTTCTGGCAAGGAGCACTTCCAAGTCCCCACTGTTTCCTACAAAATTCTCTTGTGCACTTCATAAAGGAAACTCTTCCATGTGTAGCATACCTGGGAGATGCTTCAGGTGAGCCTTTTCTATTTAGAAATTACTGAGGGAAAAAATGTTGGATACACCAGGAGGGATTTAGTAGCCTCTGGAGAGCCTTAATAACATCTTAATTATTGTTCAAATTGGAATTCAATAAATTTTTTCAAGAGTTAGGTATTTGGACAAGCCTCACAAATTTCAAATTTTCCCTTCCTCAGTTTATTTAATGAGGATACCTTTATACATAACTAATGACTAACTTTTAGTTGGATTAATTTAACAATACAACACAAAATGTAAATCACTAGAGACTCTCCTTCATGCAGAGATGTCAGTCATATCAATGCACATCCTGACAAAGAGACAGCTTCTGGCCAATGTTAGATCCTCTCAAAGGCACTTATAAAAGTTGGTACTGAATAGGAGGGGGACTATCCATGGTGTCCTTGACGGGCTTGACTAGCGAACCCATCCGAAGCTCATGTTTAACAATGCTGAGCACAAGGTCCTGCACCTGGTTAGGCGTGCTGCCTCCCACAGAGGGCTGTGCTGCCATCCAGCATGACCTGGACAGGTTGGAGAGGTGGGCAGAGAAGAACCTAATGAGGTTCAACAAGAGCAAATGTAAGGTCATGCAACTGGGGAGGAAGAACCCCAGGCACAAATACAAGTTAGCGGTGGATCTTCTGGAAAGTACTACTGAGGGAAAGGATCTGGGAGTCCTGGTGGATGGCAGGCTCTCCATGAGCCAGCAATGTGCCCTTGTTGCCAAGAGGGCCAATGGAATCCTGGGCTACATAGGGAGAAGTGTGGCCAGTAGGTTGAGGGAGGTCATTCTCCCCCTCTGCTCTGCACTGGTGAGGCCACAACTGGAATACTGCCTCCAGTTCTGGGCTCCCCAGTTCAAGAGACAGGGAGCTACTGGACAGAGTCCAACCTAGGGCAACAAAGATGATTAAGGGATTAGAACACCTCCCTTACAAGGATAGGCTCAAAGAGCTGGGGCTCTTTAGCCTTCTCTTTAGCCTCGAGAAGAGAAGGCTGAGGGGAGACCTCATCTATGTTTACAAGTACCTAAGGGGTGGGTTGAAGGAGGATGGAGCCTGATTCTTTTCAGTGGTTTCCAGCAATAGGATGAGGGGCAACAGGCACAAGCTGGAACATAGGAAGTTCCACTTAAATATGAAGAAGAACTTCTTTATGGTGAGGGTGACAAAGCACTGGAACAGACTGTCGAAAGAGGTCATGGAGTCCCCTTCTCTGGAGATTTTCAAGACCTGCCTGGATGAGGTCCTGAGTAATGTGCTCTAGGCAATCCTGCTTAACAGGGGAGTTGGACTAGATGATCTCTAGAGGTCCCTTCCAACTCTGTCAAATCTGTGAATTCATGAATCCCTGATATCAATGCAGACTGGGGGATGAATAGATCAAGAGCAGCCCTGTGGAGAAGGACTTGAAGATACGGGTGAATGAAAAACTGAACATGACCCAGCAATGTGCTCTTGCAGCCCAGTAAGCCAATCATATCCTGGTCTGCATCAAAAGAAGTGTGAACAGCAGGTCAAGGGAGGAGATTCTACCTTTCTACTCTGCTGTTGTGAGAACCCACCTGGAGTCCTGCATGCAGTTCTCAGATCCTCACTATAAGAAAGACACAGACCTTTCAGAGCATGTCCAGAAGAGGGCCAAGAAAATGATCAGAGGACTGGAATACCTCTCCTATAAGTACAGACTTAGAGAGTTGGGATTGTTCAACCTGGAGAACGGAAGGCTCTGGGGAGACCTTATTCCAGCTTTTCAATATATAAAGGAGGGTATATAAGATGGAGAGAAGCTTTTTACCAAGGCCTGTAGTGACAGGACAAGGGGCACCAGTTTTAAACTGGAAGAGTAAGATTAGATTAGACATAAGGAAAACATTTTTTGCAATGAGGGTGGTGAGACATTGGAACAGGTTGCCCAGAGAAGCTGTGGGTGGACGCCCCATCCCTGGAAGTGTTCAAGGCCAGGCTGGATGGCGCTTTGAGCAACCTGTTCTAGTGGGAGGTGTCCCTGCCCATGGCAGGGTGATTACACTTGATAGTCTTTAAAGGTCCCTTGCAACCCAAACCATTCTATGATTCTATGATTCTATGACTAGTCTCACTGCTCTGCCTAGTCTAAAGGCATGTGTTGATAAGAGTCATGCATTTTCACATGCAGTCACCAAACACATTATATGACTTCTTTCTGCTACAGTGTTTGGTTGTTCTCCTGAGAATTGATCCTTCCTAGCCCTAATTACTGAATAACTTTGTGCATTTGTGTTGACTTTTCAGTCATCTATTAAAATGTTTTTTCTTGCTGTCCTCTGCCACATGAACAAAGTCTTTCTACTAGCACACCTGAAAACACCTAGTGCTTTACAAAAACTGTTATAATGAAAAAAGGGAAGTAATTTCATATTTTTGTGGTGCTTTAGCATCTTATGTCCTTTCTTTCATAAATTGGTTCAGGAAAATTCAAAATAAATGAATGCATAAACCTATTCACACAGATTCAAAAAGGAATTCAGGAAAGTTTGAAGTGAAGTGAATCCCACGTGGCAGAATTATAAGATGGTTGACCTAATAGAGTCTAGTGTTTCCTAGGAAGCTTTTATGTTTTATTATGCAAATCTACAGTTGCATGAATTGTTGACCAAATAGACTCTTTTGAAGCTGCTATCAAGTCTATGAATACTTAGGAACTCTTCATCATGCACATGATTGCTGAAGCAGACAATAAGAGCTTGTTTGGAACGCTATTGTCTAGTGTGTCAAGGGATATTGGTCCTCATACATGCATAAGTTATCTTTTTAATTTACTCATAAATTCATACGCTATCTTTTCTCAGAAATTTGTTTTTCTTTTCAATAATCTAAGAACTCAATCCACTTTCATTTGTTTCTAGTAAACTATCAACAGAGGAATGGCTTGATACAGCTCCATTTAAACAAAAACGCTCTCAGAAATAATGACACTTCATTTTTTCATAGCAGAATCAAGAAGAAGTTTCAAAGTATGTACTCCAAGAGTTCCGGAGACGATTACATGATAAGTGTTATAATTCAACATCACAAGTTATCCAACTATATACTCAGAGTATTCGGCATGCTAAGTTAGAGGTGACAAAGGCATTACTTCTTTCTCATATAGCATCTTGAAAGGTTTGTGGTCATTTGCTCATTGCTGCACACAGTATAACATGTAGTGTTAAGAATAAGGTCTTGCCTTCAGGATGTGACTATGCAGCAAAGAGCTCCTCATAAAGGCCACAGAACATGCCCAGATGGGGGAGGATCTTCAGAAGGTAGAGTTTGGGAAAATATAGTAAGGAAGAAGGTGATAGTATGAATACGACTAGGCTTCAGATAAGCTAAAATCTTTCTTCCTAAGGTTGCAGAGGAATAGCAAAGACTTTATTGCAAGAATTTGAGCCCCAGAGAGCTGTCAGTTTGATGTCATGGTTTCAGCTGGAATGGAGACACTTTCTTATTAGCAGTTGGTAAACTCCTATGTTTTGGGATTAGGATTGGAATATTGTTGACAATGCACTAATGTTTTTGGTTGTTGCTAAGCTCTCCAGGCCTTTTCTGCTCCTCACACTGCCTTGCCAGACCCCAGCTGACCAAAGGGATATCCCATGCCATAGGAAATCATGCTCAGTATATAAAGCTGGGGGGAAAAGAAGGAAAGGGAGGATGTTCAGAGTGATGGGATTTTGTCTTCTCAAGTAACCATTACACATGTTGGAGCCCTGCTTTCCTAGAGGAACACCTAGGCCTTTCCTAGGCTGAACACCTGCCTGCTGATGGGAAGCAGTGAATTAATTCCCTGTTTTGCTTTGCTTGTGTGAGTGGCTTTTGCATTACCTATTAAACTGTCTTTATCTCAACCAACAAGTTTTCTCACTTTTACTCTTCTGATTCTCTTCCCCATCCCACTATGGAGTGAGTGAGCAAGTGGCTGCATGGTCCTAGTTGCTGGCTGGGGTTAAACTGCGACATTTGAGAACAAGCTTGAAGAGAAGAACAAGGTTTCATCATTTCTGAGTGGGCACAAAGTAAAATACAAGAAACTGTTTAAACATACAAAAAAAAGTTTTTTTATTGTACTGGTCATTGACCATTGGAACAAATTTCCCAGCAAGGTTTGTCAGGTCTCCATCCTTGGAGACAAACAAAGCCTGACTGCACATGTGCCTGGGCAACCTGCTCTAGCTGGGCATGCTTTGAGCATGGGTTTGGCCTAAAGATCTTCAGAAGTGCCCTCCACCCTTAACTATTCTGTGATTCTGTGATTAGCACAGCAAAATGAGGCAAAATGCTTTCCCTTGAATATTAAGCTGTCCCTGTCCTATTTGCCTTATGTCAAGGAATTGTGGGCAGTTTGTATTCCAGTAAGACTTAGTTTTACAGATTCACAGCCCTCTTAGGAACAGTTATGTTAATTTCTGAATGTCTTATACTATTGTTTAGAATATTCTTGTTGAATTCTGCTTCAGGGTTATGCAGATCAGTTTTAAAGATCTGCTTTATAATTTAAAACATTTTTTCTACAGTGCAGCTTTGTATTTTAGTACTGTAATAGAAAACAGCAACAGATCTTTAAATGCATCAACATTATCTGGCACCTATAATTAGCTACCACAGGGAGCTAACAGCATTATCATTACTCTAATTAATAAACTATGTTTTTCGTACCTAAGCCCACAATGTCCATTTGCTAATGCTAGTAGTGCTAATCTGTGATGGTCACCCTAGTGGTCTTTCAATATCTATTGTAATAAGGCTCTCCATTGAAGCCTGCTGTTACTGTTGACATGCATTATAATGCCAGCTTAATTACTAAACTACTAAAATGTACACGTTTATATATGCTTGCAACTCTGAAGTGCTTCCTTTATGTAACTGATAGCAACAAAAATCAAATGCTTAATATGTACTATCAAAATAAAAGGAGCAGGAAATTTGAAGTTTTCCTTTCAGTCACTTTGTAACATTTGAAGGAATTCATATTTTTCACTATAAACTCCAATTCTGAAACAAGTGAGACATTTTTTCAAGACAAATCAATGCTTCACATAGGAATTGCTGCTACAACTCCCCTTTCTTCTCCTCCATTTCCACATTTCCACATTTCATTAATAGACATATCAACAGTCAAATGCAGACAGGAAAGTCAGATTTTACCTATTGTTTATACTATTATCATTAATATGTTAAAAACAAAAAAAAAAGGGCACTTTACAGGTAATGACAGGGTATTCACACATGCTTAGGAGCATAATTTTGATCAATATGATCAACCAAAGACATGAAAAATGCTTATTGGTCTATGCAACTCACGTTTTTCTAGTAGTATCATGGCATTAATGGGATACTGGGAGGTGCAGTGATGGATTGTGTGAAAGAGAATGGGCACATTGACTTGTAGCTTAACCCTGATGTATTTCTAATATTATTTTTTTTGCCTCAGAAGTGCACTCCTAAGCACTTCTTGTATAAACTGATAACTTCCAGGCTGAAAAATATATAAAGAGTTATATGTAAAGAGATGGAAAAACATGATCTTTGCCTGAAAAAAAATAAAACTTAATCATATGGTGTAAATAAAGACTTGGTATAAAGGTGTATTAAATGAGCAAACTTCTTAATGGATGCACTACAACTATCAGCAACAAAGCTAACATGCTGTATGTTCTTCAGCAATATATTACAATTCAAAGTATGAAGCAGAACCAGGTAATACACTGAAAAGAGTTCTTCTGAATGCCTGATGTTTTGGAATTGGCATAATAAATTTTTCCCTACACTTCAGCTTCCATAGTGAATTGTCCAATTTCAATCTTTATTTTTCATGTCCAACAAATTAGTTGAAGAGAAGGGAAAAAACTTTAAGGGACATTGCAGAGAATTTATGTAAATCCTACTCCACATATTTTTGTTGTTTTATTTTGACAGAATGACGATCATCTTTTCTTTTCAATTCAGAAAATGAAAACTATATGCACAATTCATCAAAATTTCAACTGAGTACTTAATAACTCTGTCAGTGATTTCCTTGTTTACTAGATCCTCTCAGATGCTTTCAGTTTTTTCCTGCTTTAACTCCATCCCCACCCCTTCCCCTCCTAACACAACATAAAGAGTAATTTAGCTTATTTTATCTAATGATTTTCAGTCATTTACTCATGAGCAGTCCTTAATTGCAATTGGAGTAGCGATCCCATAAAACTGTGAATGCTACTACTTATAAATCTTTCTTTGTAATTACACTATCGCTATTTGGAAACTCACTCTTTCCTTTTGTGTTAAATGAATTTCAAAATTAAGTACTGAATCTCAAACTGTATAAACTCAGCAAAGACATGTTTGGTAAAGTAACTAGAGGAAATATAACAGCAGACTGAACATAATTTTGGCCTGACACCTTTCCAATTAAATTCCAATTTGCTTCACTGGAAATTCTGATAAATTGCACTGCTGCTGAAGAACCACCAGTTAACATCCAACAGTTCACAGTTAGGCATAAAGGACTAAGCCCGGAGGTTAGAATACACACAATAAATGTCTGTCTTCATCTCTGAATGGTTAAATGCAGAAAAACATTAGTCAAGTATGTTTTTTAGTAAGACATTAATAATTCTGAACATTGTCAAAACATTAAAAAATTAGATCTGTTTTTTTTCTTCCAAATATTCTCTTATTCTTAAAAGAAACTGAACCTTAGGCAACATTTCATTATGGGTTTTATAAAAGAAAATACATCTTGATTACTCTGAAACAGCAAACTATACCTTCAGAGAGTACCATCTGGTGTTAAAAATCCAATACTGAAAAGACTGACACCACTTTCATCTGGTTAAATGGCTTTAATTTTGTGATTTTTTTTCTGACTAAACTTTTCTCTTTTTTTTATGGGCTACTGATGATGACAGCTTCCTTCTGTCTGTTGCAAGGAAAATGATTTCATAGAGAAAGTAATATGTATGCCCACTCTGCTGGTGTAAGAGCCTGGAAGAGTCTGATTAAAAGCAGGAACAGATATATCAACATACGTCTATTACTGGACTAAAAGTGAGGTATTTAACTGCCCCCTTCATTTAGTTGTACTAAAAAAAAGGGAGTGACATTAATGGCTTTTTGTCAGAATTAGATTGGTTGGTTGAACTAGATGATCTTAAAGGTCCCTTCCAACCTAGACAATTCTATGATTCTATGATATGTAATATTTAGGCTTACAGTCACAGTTTGGTAGTTTAGAACAGGTTTCTGCTCAGGAGGAAGGGTCTTTTTACTCTTTGAAAACAACATTATCAACCACTAAAATTGGCTGGTTTCTCTGTCCTGTCCACTCCAGAGTTCTGAGACCAACCTTGTTCTTGCTCCTAACAGAACATGTATACATGAATGACACTCATCTCTAACTACGGGTATTTGCCTACTATTTTTCTCCCATTAGTGAGGACATCTAAGGCACAGCGTATATGAGCAAATTATATTTTTCCACTGAGAATGAAAGGTACGTAGGACTCTAGCTCAGGTAGGGATGTCTGCAACTGTAGCCTCTATATTTACTACCCATGTTGTCACTGAATCGTTAGGCACCCAGTTTTTCTTCTGTTACCTTTCAAGATGGTTATAACAGATGGCATTATTTTTCGTCTGTGTTATGTTCCTATTCTATTCCTGTCAATATGCACACTTATGAATGAATTTCAGCCTGTCAACCTTGCAGAACACTTTGCGAAGAATGTGAGTATTGCAAATAGGTACTGATACACATTGGCATCGCTTGTTCATTTATCTCAGAGCAATCATAGTGCATTCAGCTAACATGTACGTACATACCAAATAAATAGGCGGCCAGCCACACATCAATCAAAACTTTAATATATTGTTCCCTCTCAGCTACTCCACTCTCCCACAAATCTGTTCCCTTACTTAACTTGTGCCACAGACACATCATGGAAACACATTTAAAAGTGAACCTGATGTTTGAAGACCTGTGTTGCATTAAAGTAATTTTACAGCAGGCTAAGATTAGTTTCTTCTGATTCTTAGGACCTGCTCAAGCAAGAAATTCCTTTCCTGTGCAGTAAGGAGCAATACTTGTTTGAAAGGTAACTGTCTGTTCAACAGTATAACCATGTTTTCTTTATGAACATACTTCTTCTGAATATTTTATTTCTCTTGCACTTAGCTGAGAAAACAGATACAGTTATACAGAACATGCCTTCCCTGAAGGCATGTACTGAATAAGCAAAGCTGCAGTTGTTGCTGAAGTATAATAGGCAACACATTTTACTTTCTGCAGTTCTAAGAGCAAGATTGTGTTGCTGATCTATCTCGTACATCACCCTACTATTTCTTAGTAGCTTTCCCAGGAGGAAACTGCAGCTCAAAGAATTATTGATCATTTCTTTTTTCTCTCTATTTGTTTCACACAGTCCCTACTCAGTGGAAATTCTGACCAAATGGTGAGTCTAAGTTATTGTTGTTACACCTACAAGTCAAGCATCCTCCTATTCACCATCCCTCATACTTATCTCTTACAAAGGAAAAGTACACTGATATGCATCATGCTGGCTCTAAAAGATTTAAGTACAAGACCCTTACTTTTCCTCACAGTCTTGCAGGAAAATGCTAGTGCCAGAACAGTTTTAAATTGGCTCCAGATACTTTTGAAAGACTGTCTGGCCATCTGGCATAGCATCAACCCAAGATTCAGGAGATATCTAATGGGATTTAGATAATCAGGTACAGATTTATACATCTGAGTTATCACCTTTTTATAGTCCTCAGAGACAAATGGGCAATTCTGTGGTAAAATTGACCTTAGCTCCCTAAAGCAGATATTTAAAAATCTCTTTGTTGACTGTGGTGATATACAAGAACAGGCAACAGAGGCTAACTCACAAATAGTCACAACTTTGTAATATAAATCCCAAACTTACCACATTTTCTCAATTTTGCCCTTATCAAGCCACTTTGATCCTGTATTTCCCCTGTGATTTGTAGCACCATTTTTGCTTAATGTGGAGTCTCTGTTCCTCTGAATTTTCAACTAATAGCACTATCATAAATACCTTCAGCACCCTTAATCTGTCCTTGCTTTGTGGAACAGTGTATATTTTTATTTATAATTACTATAATTTATAATTAGAAGGGGCCCATGTTTCCTTCTTTGGATTTGCTGTTACAGGAAACTTTATTCTAGTGCTAGATAAGTTTTGTGCATCCTCCTGGATCAAAACTCTCTTCTCTAGTCAGATTCTCTTGCACATTGTTGAATGACTTGGGATGTCTTCTTTGATTATTTTCTTCCCGTAGCATTAATATGGTACAGCTTCAGGCATGGTTAGATCCCTAGGCCTTATCTAAGACAAATGCCAAAATAATAATAGAACAGCTTCTTATGTCACTTTTCCTCATCTCTATTAAAATGTCATCCAAAACCATATGCTTTTCCCCCCTTTCCTATCCCTCTTAATTTTTCGCTATTATTTACTCTATGACTAAATACTTAATTAATTCTGGGTACATTGTGTTTACACATTGTTTTGCTTCTTGCTGCCGTCTGTCTTGTTCTGCTGGGTGAAGCACTTGGGGACAAGAGCTTCTATCAGAATCCACTGTTTAGGAAAAGGCTGTGTTGTTGTGTGGTCAATACACAGCTTGTAAAATATAGTATTCTACAGAAGTTATACACATACCAGGAAAACAGAGGTGTAGACATTGATTAGCAAAAACCAGACATTCATATCAGTATGTCTGTTGCAGGGAAGAGCAGGAAGCTGAAAAAATCCTTGCTTATTTTTTAGGCCATTAACTGAAATGAGATTTTTTTAAGAGCATTGTAAATGTGACTGAACAGGTTTAGGGTTCTAAATAAGCTTCCTTTTGTTACTGACTTTTAACCTTTAATAACTTTTGTCAAGTTTTTCCATGACATGGCAACTGTTGCCCCCTACCTTTTCAGATTACGTTTGCTCACAATTGCACTGCTGACCTTTAAAAAGAGCTCGTTTACAGGAGTGCATTAACAGCTTATATAAAGAAGTACTACCATTCAGTCGTACCCATTTCTAGTTCTTTAGGAAGCCATGGATAATGAAATAAGTGATGGATTAATGTTGCTCATGATAACACTTTAAAGAATTCCCTTCCTCTCTTTCATGCCCTGTCTCTTTCCCCTTATGAAAATGTAAATAAGGAAAAGTTTTCATAGGCTATCACTCTCTCTCCACTGAAAGGAGAAGAGTTTGACCAAAAGTTGATTCCTCTACAGTCAGAATTCCAACTGCCTGGTCTGACCTTCTGAGCTACATATGAGCAATGACTTATATGACCCCATGCTCAGGTCTCCAGAAGGAAGCCTTTGTTTGGGAGAAACAGAGCAGGACTAAGCTTCAAAAAATCTGGCTTCCCTTCGCACTACTGGAAGGTAGTGTAACCTCAGGGAAGACACTTCAGTTCTCAAAACTTTTGCTTGCACTCCATCTACACTGTAAATTCTTTTAAGCAAGTGGTAGTTCTTTATAGCTTTTGCACTGCACGTGTTTGGATGATACTTCTGCGGGTCTACTGGCAGTATGATACTTCAAATGACAACTGAAAAGAGCACGTATATTTCAATTTTATTTTCTCTTTATGTTCTCAAAAGCCTCAAGGGGAGGTTAACTATTGTTTTTATTTGTTCTTTAGAGAGCATTCAGATTGATAACTGCCATTTGCACATGTGTCACTGTAGAAAACTAACGTGACAGTTAATTAGCTTTGTGAACCTCTCCCAAGTTTTTCATCATTTAAAACTATATGTGTATTTTGTGCACTTGGAGCCTGAAGATATTCAGCTGAAGTGTTTGGGGAGTTGGAAGCTCAGGAAAAACTAAATTTATAACCAAACGTCAGCAGGTCTAGTCTGTTTCATCATTGCTGTTTGACTGTAGGTATAGATAGGAGGACAGAAATCAAGGATGGGATAGAGTGTGCAGATGGAATAGCGCAAGGGCAGACTGGAAGGGATAAGACTACTCATAGCCTTCTTGCAGTCATTAGGATGGGGTTGAAGAAGATCTTTCAAGGTAATTGGGTACAAACAGAACAAAATGTATGGCTGTACCCTCTAAGGGAGAGAACTGAAACCTGCCTGTCACATGGCTTGAGCAATTTTAAGTAGTAAGAAATAGAGTGAGGCAGGGAAGACAGAAAGGGCAAGTTCTGCTGAAGAATATCAAGATCAAGAGAAGTTGTCTAAAGCAAAGAGACAGTCTGTCAGACGCTAGCAGACAGTATTTGTGACTGAGTTACTGCAGTGGAGAATAAAATGCTGTTGAGGATTAGGAAATGTGTAAATCAGAACGGAAGCAAGCAGCTCAAGGGACCAGAGATAACTGCAGCCTAAAATGTGAATAGCTAAAGAGAAAGCTTTCAGGGAGACCATTTTTGTAGGGCTCTCGCAGGCTGTCTGTACTGGTATATTAAACAAGGTGAAGGCTAAGACCTAAGCACTGATACATTATTGCATGTACCCGGGTTCTATTTTTATTTAAGGACAGAGAGGATAGCCAGCAAGTTCAGAGTAATGATTGATATTTTTAATGGTGCTATGGAAAATAATTTCAATCAGATCTTTCAAATATTAAATACAGAAAGAACCAGTCGCTTATGTGGAAGAATTGGGATTATTTGATAATTTAAGCTATCTATCTGAACTGCAGAAAGTCCTAGTGCTGAGGGGGACGGTAAGCAAGCCATCTTTGCCAAACAAGTCATTATGTTGTGGAAGGCAATAACTGTGGAAAGTATATATTTTGCCATTAAGAAACTAATGTGGTTTCCTTTTGTACTGCTGTAACAATCGGGGCTAATGCCTTTCTTGGAAATATGAACAGGATTTGATACAAAGATGTTTTATTGTAGATATCAGTAATACCAAAGGAAACTTTGCTGACCAAGCTCTTCAAAGCATTCTAATTAGATATTTTTTTTTTTTCCTTTGCACACTGAAGTCAAAATGTGTTTTTGCACAGCTATCTGATGAATAATCAAAGTTCCACACAGTGATTTCTATGGTAAGCATCCCTCAGTCAAACTTCAGGGGATTTTTCAGTAAAACATGTAAGATTTAGTGTTGATATACTGAGATGATGGAGAGGAGTTCATCCTGGAGAATTCTGTCACAGCAGTAGTTCTTGATAAAGTGATATGAGAAAATCAATGTATGGGAATAAATATGAATTGTTACTAGGTTGGAAAGTAATGTGTTTAGTAGTAGGACTCAGGTCATAAAGATGTGTACTCCTTTTTGTTTTACAAGGGGAAGATTCAGAAACAGCAGAATGTTCACCATCTACCCAACCAGAAGGAAGCTGAAACAAAAAAAGAGGCCAACAAATAGTTAAATCATATCTCAGTTAACAGCAAATAAAATATGGCAAACTATAGCTTGGATTTTGCACTCATTGTTGGGAGTTAATTATTTTCTGATGATCTGGAGTCTTAGTCTGAGTGCAGAATTATAACTTGTTGAGCTTAAGAAAACTCAAGCATCAGGGTCTGGTGAATCATTGAAAACCTCGGCTTTAACTTCTTGATGCCCTGTGCATTCCCACCAGAATTTTACAGCCCTCAGTAAAATCTTTATGAGTCTTTTTTCCCTCCTGCACTAAGCAGAAGCAACACGACTATTAACATCAAACCCAGCACCTCAACATACCAGTGCAGAAAGAATACACTAAAGCAGAATTTACACTGCTTTTGCAGAGTAGTTTGCACAGGGATTTCTCTGGTTATCCCCGAAGTTGCAGAGAGACATGCAGCAATTCAGGCTGAACACAAAAAGCAGCACACAGGAATCCTGACATTCAGCTTCTCAGTGGCTTCAGTTGTGAGATGAGTGGTGAGAAATTATTGTGAAACTACATGTTCCAACCCTTCTTTTCTTGTTGGGGTTGTTTGAAGCAGACTTGATTCAATAAATGTGTTGCAGAGGTCTTGTGCATTAATGTACCTATGCAGTGGTGGTCAGCAAGGATTTCACTTGCTGTCCTCAAGCAAGCGAAAGTGGTTGTGCGGCAGCTTGGCTGAACATAAAAAGGGATGTTACAGACTGTTTTATAAGGTTACAACTTTTCTTTTTTGTGTGTGTGTCTATATTTTCCAACACATAGTAGCAAGAAGAGAACATGTAGTTCTTACTATCCCTGGAACAGATAACCTATACTGCTCTCTCTGTTCTTATCCCCATGAGCTAAAGAACAGTAGTGTTGATACTGTATAGAATTGACACTGTCAAAGCACTGTTTTATTGCTAAGTACTAATGATGTCTGTAATCCCCCTAATTAATCACATGAACCTGTAACTATAAATAGCATTAGGTCTTTTTCTGCTGCAGTGTTGTTTATAAAATGCTTCTGAATTTTCTTGCTTTTCAAACTTTGCTGCTTTGGGTCAGCTAGATTCCTCCTATATGTGAATATAGTTTCACTGAGTTTGTTGGAATTTCATCAAATCTTGTAATCAGAGAATCAGGCTATGCATTTGGCTTTCATTCAGTCTGGAAAGACAGTCTGGCTTTCATTGACTCCAGCTAATTTTATGTAGAGCTCTGGAATTAGAACAGTTAAGCATTTACACCTTGCCCTCTCAAAACCTCTGCTGGTTTCTCAAAGTTTTAATTATCATCTGACTCCTGGACTGTGATAGGTACAGTATTTTATGCTCAGCATCTCTGCAAATGTTATGAACGCAATAGTGTGAGATCAAATAATTCAGTATTTGAAGAGATTTCACTAGTTAATTGCCCAATAAAGATATGGATTTACATTCACATTGGAATGTGCTCTATAAATGCAGCATTACCTGTATGCATAATAGGTGAATGAAATATAAATGCAAAATTCTTTCCTCAGAAGTTTAAGACCAGAAATCTCTGACCAAAAAAAAAACAAAACAAAAAAAAACAAAAAAAAGAAAGAGAAATATGATGTTATTATGCATTTCAAAAAGCTTTTAAAAAAACTAGAATATGCTAATGCTATCAAAGGATATTTCACTTGAATAAGGTTGCTTCCATGCAGTAAGCAGACATCCAAGGATGTCTTTGTATCAATTCCACCAGACTGTTTAACAGTCTCTACACAACGTGAAAACGTAGCCAAAGATAAACCAAACTATTCTCTACTTTTCCCGTGGTCTCCTTGAAAGCACATCAAAGCAAACTTTTCTTTTGGCACTCTTTGGATATGAGTAGCAAAGTACTTTTTTTTTTTCTTTAACTGCATGCAATCTGTTCCTTTTATATGACCCTTCTTTGGAAACACGAGTTTTATTAAATAAGTTGGAAGTTAATTGCAGTCATTATAATCTCCTTAGATTCTTAATAGTTTAATTTATGTTTGTGCATGCAGCTGTTGGGATTGACTGAAAAAGTACAAATCCACATGGCCTTACACAGCATTCTTTTGATTAAGAGCTGATGTCTCCTAAAGTAACAATAATGGATGAAGCTGGGGGCATCTGCGGGGAAAAGGCCATATGCCTGAGATGCAGGCAATGCTCAGAAGACACCAGAAAGGTTTCTAAAGTAATGAAGGAACAGTTTTATTGGCAAGTAATTACTTAAGAGAGATGAAAACAAATTCATGCTACTGAAGCAAGTCAGTCACTCGTGCGACTAAGTAGGTGTAGCAGACATGCCATTTTTGCTTATGCTTTTTCACAAGAAGGGAAAAAAAAAAGTCCTTTACACAGTGACAAATTGCTGCGAAGCATAGAAAAGATAAAAGAAAAAGTAGCAAGCAGCATATGCAGTGTAATTAGGAAAAGTTCGCGTTGTACAGAGAGTAAGCCAAATTCTACCCTTAGTGACAGTCATGAAACTCCTCTGGAGGGTAGCCAGCAGTAAATTTTTAATGCCTCCAACCTGTACCTCCTGTCTCAGTCTGCAGTACCACTTAGTCATGACAACTTTTCCCAGCACATTTTTGTCTTCTAAATGAAAGTATTCTTGGACCCTGCATTCTGGACTCTGCTTTCTGTTGTCTCCTTGTTAACCAACATCCTGCCTTCTGTTGGCAAGCTCTCCAGATTTCCGTGCCTTTTCACCCCCTTGAGATATCTAAGCAATAAACTCACATTAATTACAATGGGTTTAATAGCACTTTCTTAAATATCTCAAGGCCTGACTGCTACTGAAATAAAAGTGAGTCAAGTAATTGATGGCCTTAAACAACTATGGGTTCTCTTACACAGAGAAGATCTGGATCAAAATACGTGTTTGACTCTTTCTGTCTCCCCATAGTGACTTTAAAGCCTTTAATATTCTGGGTCTGATTTTCTCCTAAGATAAACTAATGGAATCTCCTACTGTCATCCTGAGTGACCTCCTTGCAGAACATACTTCTTTGTGACTCTAGTGTCACTTTTACATTGCTTATGATTGTGAAAATGGGATGGTCAAACAGTCAATCAAAATTATTGTCTATAAAACTTTGAAAATCACTTTACATGTCTATGTACTCTCTTAGGAGCATAAAGAATCCCATCTGAGGTCATAGGGGAAAGTGAGAGACAAATTTAAACAGTGAAATTAGATGTTGCTCATCCACTGACCAATTAACTCACACTTGTGTGCTAGGCTCATTAGCCCTTCGTTCTGCCTATATTAACTTTTGACTTTTATCACTAGCCCTCAGGACTCGTCCCTTGCTCAAAGACGTTTTTTCTCTGCAATATTGTCCACATGTGCACTAGCACTCTCTTGTGATAAATTTCAAGTACTATTTTGGCTAAATATCTTCAACTTCTCCCTCTTCTTTTCTTGACAGTCTTTTAAAGTAAGTTCCTCTTTCTTCCCCCATTTCCACTGTTTTTATAACTCCACTAAGCTCTCTCTTTCAACAGACATAAAGTTCTGGTGTCATTTGTGATATCTCTTTCTCCTCCCTACATTGATTCTGTCAATGATGCCTTGTGTTTCTCTCCCACTCCCCTCCCATTTTTATAACATCTCCAAAGTGCATGAGCTCCAAATGTTAATCATTGAGCATTTTCAGCCATCACATCTGTAACACAATGGTGAGATCTGATATCATGTGCCTATGGATTTATGCTAAAAACCTGACCCAGTCCAGTATGTCTTTCAGACGTAAAATCCCACCATGTTTTCTTTAAATATTTGACACTAAAAATACTTTGGCTTGTAATTGTCAAAGTGAATTCTAAATACATAACAGGCCTCTACATGTGAACCTGAAGTCATTCTGAGGAACTAAAGGATGGGAAGGAAAGGTAGCTCTTTCAGCGTGATTGTGAGTGTTGGTATGTAGCCATCAAATTACTTCTGCTTGGCAGGAAGGGTACTATAAGGCGGTACCAAAAGTCCTCTATTGACATTAACATACGCAATCGCACTTCCATTCTTCAGTTTCCTCCCTTCCTTATATCACGGTACTGATTTTGGAATCAGATGCTCAGCAATACTTAACTCCCACTAAAATCACAAATCTCTGAAAATCTGGATCTCAATGTAGTATTCCTAAATTTCTGCTTACTGCTAAACTTCACCCAATCCCATATACAGGAGAGCTCTGAAGATTGCCCAGACAGCAGATGGATTTGGCAAGGCGACCCCTCCAAGTGTGGGTTATTATTTTGTTGTTTTGAATGAGTATATTCTTGTAAGGTTCTATGGAACTCCACAAAACCATAACAATATATGTTCTTTTTATGATTCATGTGTTAATTAAACATTTCCAGCTAAATGAATGAATTCTGTATAATCTCTCTAGACAATTGAGCTCTGCATCCTTAATTGCTGTGCCATAGGTCAAGCAGATGATAACGTATTTGCTCTAGTAGAAATAAAGAATTTATTCCTTGTTCTAAGCATTCAACTCCTCTTCATATACAAGTGTAAAAATCTCCACAGTATTAAAACAGTATAATTAGATAATGGTTATATTCAAAGCTATTTGCCTCAGATTAAATAAAATCCTAAATAATTTCAGTTTCTGCCCCTGCTAATTAACAAGTTTTTTGTGTGTTTCATTTAAACATAATGCTAGGACCAATTCAGTACTTTCACCTCTGGGACTGCATTTGTTATGTACTGGTTCCTTAGAGACCTAAAGCAATTAAAATTAAATTGAATTTATAGCTTAATCCTTCCCTGAGAGCTACAGGACAAAAAATACTAGAGCTTTCCAGAGGTTTTCTTTTTTTAGAACAATCCTGTTCACTGACTCAAACAAAACTCTGCCTACTTGCCCCAGCAGTAAATTCATTTCTTTCAGTGTAAATAAGTAATTCTTTTTCTTTCTTACAGACAGCTTTGCACAAATCGGCCTACCAATACTTCATGTTTAAACACTGACTTTGAAGAGTACAATAAAAGTGATTATATAATTTATATACATATTCATTCTATTTGTGTTTTAAGTGCAACTTATCAGTCATGGCCTCCTAGAGTATCTGCACTAAATTTTTAGATTTTAAAATGAGCTAATTTTTTTCCTCTGATGACTTGTTGTAGACGAACATTCAAACAGGGTAAGAGTTGAATGAAATGAATGACATGAAATACAGTCTTGTCAGCCACCTTGGTTGCCCTTTACAATCAGTACAGAATAAATAAGCAAATTAAGACAATTCATCTGGCCTAATTTAGATGCCAACATCAGGATAAGATGAATTACAACCTAGAGGAAATGGCTCCTTCACAGCCTGGTGTCTCTAGATCTGTTGCTTATGTCTGTGTTTGATAAAATGAATGCCATTCACAAACTTTCAAACTGCAGCACATGAAGCAGAAATGTTTTTCTCCTTATCTAAATGTAGATTTTATCTAAGAAGTATATAAAGGCAAAGTATATAGGATGTCCTTGTTACATAATGTCTTGGTCAGAATTGAAATGAAGATTTATTTATATGTGACTGTCCCACTCTAAGACGGTCATACTCTCTTTCAATAGACTAATTTATATGAATGTAGGCACTAAAAAATGCTTTAATAAATGTTCAAATGAAACAGTTACAGAAAAGGCTATGCTGTTTGAGGTGTTACCCCTCCTTCAGAGGGAATTACTAAAATCATCTTGAAATAAAGGGAAAAGATGGGAGTTAATCATACTGAATTGCATATGAAAAGTTAAGTAACGCAGGGCAGTTATACAGAATATAAATAATATCTCTGAAAAAATGCATGATGAACCATGTGATAAAGAATAAAATTTCCATCTTTTAACCACAACAGGAGCAAAATGAATCCTAGGAATGTCTTATACTTGTTGAGGTAGATAAGACAATAAGAAAGTGAAAACACTCTTTTCTTTGTGTGTTTGACACTTGATGTATTCAGCAGGAGGGCAGATAAGGATTTCATGCAGGTTGAATCATTTACTTTTGTTCTAGTATTAGCTAAAGAAAATGCCAAAAGATATCTACTAATGTTATACACTCTAAAACTGACTTTACAGATAACTCAAAAAAATTTTTTTAAGAATTTTGAACTGTATTGCTAATTTATTGAGGTGAATTGAAAGAAAAGCAACTTACTATATATTTTTAAAAGATCAGGTGGGATGATTTGAGCAATTAAAGGCTGACTAGCATAAAATGTTTTCTGAAAAAAGACGACACTGGAACAGAAATCTTGTCTAGTCAATGTCAACCTGCATAATATCCTAGAACATAAATCATCAAGCAAACTTTACAGGGCTTTTGGAAATGTGTTTGATAAAGATAATTGCAGTGATATATTTAGCTTTCTTTGCTAGATTTAAGTAACATATTCTTTTGTATGAACACAGTGCCATTAAACAGATAAAAACAGATAAAAGGCTACTTAAGAGTCTGTTGGTGCTTAACAAGGACATTGGATTAGATGTGTTTCTGTGTATGAGCTGGCAGAATATAGGGCAGACTGTGATCATGATAACATCATGATAACACACGTGAATTTAATTCTTTACACAAAGCTTCACCTACTTCACTATGCATGAATATAGATAATATCCACACTAAAACTGCTGTGTGTGGTCTCTGAACACTGCATGGGCCTCCTGAGTATTTAAAAATACAAATCTTAATTAGCTCATAAATTAAAATTATTTTTAACAGGTCTTTAAAGAACTGATTTCCTGTGTCAGATAATTTTGTCCTCAACTGCTTATAGACTATCCTGGTGGAACAAAGAATCATAAATAAAACCTTCAAAGACTATGTATTTCTAAAATAAATTAGTTAGATGAAGTTGGGGTTTTTGCACTTTTGTTATTCGCTACTGAACTTCTCCTTTAACAGAGGTCAAAAATTTTGTCCTTTTCAACAAAACTCAAGAAGACAGGTTTGTCTGAAAATGTCTGCCCTCCCTCATTATTCTGAATATACTGACTCCACTGGCAATAAGCTGGCTTCTTTCTTGCTTTAAGATGCTTTGGCATTGTTCTCTGCTACTTAAAATCAACAGTCTCCATGTTCTCTAAAGCAAGCTGATTTCATTCCTGCTGGTTGCATTTGAAAGTAAAAGATAGCTTTTCTAGAAACTGCTTCTCTGTGTTCCCAGTCAGAATAATGGATAATAGCTGCTGTTTCTACCAGACCAAAGCCTCAAAAGCCACTTAACACTTGCTTGCTGTATGTATAAATAATAGCACTCGGTTTAAAGAAGGCCCTGTGTGAGCTTTTTACTACTCACCAAATATAATGTTAGTGCTCTCAAAGTAGTAGAAAGTTGTACTCCTTGGAAAAAATACAACTAACAGATAGTCACAAGTATTTATATAGAAACAGTAGATAATTTAAGTGATGGAGCACCTACACTTATTCTACTCATGTCTTCCTCATATCTCTAACTTGTGGCTGTCTTCCCTTCCACAGTTTAGTTCTGTTTCCAAATCTTTATGTAGATTCTGACATAATTAATGTGTGGATCATTAATGACATAAACCCAGGAATTCTGTTTGCTACCTGGTCACTTTGTCCTAATATACAAACTTTTCCCATGCTTTGTGCAGTTGAGATAGCCCACTGAACACTTTTGTTTAACTTTTTTAAAGCTTCATGGTTAAAACCGAGGGACTGAACAAATCTCATTGGCCATAAAGCTCACATGGTTAGGTCAGGCCAGTTTCTATAGACAATGTCGAGTGTCATGTACCTAACATCTCGTTATTCTAGCTTTTAACTGTTACCCAGACGACCAGTTACTAATTTTGTGTTGTCACCTGGTTGACTCCCACACACATTGAGTCACTGTAAGAGCTGTCCCACGAGACACCCTAAAGCATGGACATGTGCTGTCACAGTCTCCTCTACTGGAAATTCTTTGACTTCCTCAGATAAAATGAGTAGATTTCTGATTGCCTCTTGGAAAAGGGAAATTCATTTCTACAAATGGATCAAACAAGAGATTCAGCTTTACAGAATTGTAATTATTTTTCCAATTTTGTTTTGTGCTCCCTTTTACACTAGGTCTTTCTTCCATCTAGACAAATGATGCTATGCAAGATAAGTTGATTTGTCCACGTCAGGGTGCACCAAGGGCTGCCGGGTTATAGATCTCACCAGCCAGGGACCATCTAAACCCCCAGCAAGTGAGTAGGGCAGATTTGAAGATGCTACCAGGTCCAACCAAGAGCTTAGGAAAGCTCATGCTGATGAGGCAGCTCCAAGATCAGACCATGAAATCAATCCACAGGTCAGAGTCCAGATCAGCTGGGTCCATGGCCAGGCATGGCTGTGAGGGATCTGGAAACAAGCATGTCTATAACACATTTCCGGCAGGGACTGGCAGAGATGATATGGGGTTTCTGGGTCTATAGGCAAAGTATGTCTGTGGAAACTCCCAGTGAAGGTGATCAGGGCCAGTAAGGGCTACTAGTACCCATTAGTGGACGTAATCTGAGTGATGCGTCCTTTAGCTATATATTCATCTTGACTGCTTCCTCACTTATTTCTCTGAATGATGAAATTCTTCAAATTACAATTTTTCTGAAACTACCCGGCATTCATAGTGAGGAGGAAATCCTTTAACAGAAACATCTGGCTTTAGTACACATCTGGGCCCAATGTACTGGGCTTGTTTTACCTGGAGAAAAAAAGGTTAGAGGGAACCTAACAGCAACCCTTCAGTGCCAAAGAAAAGGATACGAAAAAGCAAAGTTAACCTCTGCACTAAGTTGCAGAAGAGAAATAATAGTTCTAACTTAAAATGGGGATGTTCTAGTGAAGTATACGGAATGGAATTTTTACTATAAGGATAATTAAGCACTGGAACAGCCGCCTAGAGAAATTGTGTGATCTCAGTCCTTAGATATTTTCAATTTCCAGCCAGACAAAGCTTTGAGCACCCTGGTGTAGACAACCCTTCTTTGAGAAGAGGGCTTGACTAGAGACTTCCTGATATGCCTTCAAAACTGAGTTCACAGAAAATGTAATGAATGTGTACAGGGATTCAGGAGAAAGTGGGAACTACTAGTAGGAGGAGAACTGGGATAAAAATCGGTTTGGTTTTTTGTTTGGCTTTTTTTGCAGTTTCCCTAGCAAACAAGTAAAGGAAATGAGGGTTTATGAGGAAATCATGTAGACAGAAAATTCCTCTAGAATCAGACCTTACTCAATAGTAAGGCTCTGTTTGTAGTGAGGTGATGTTTCTGTTTAAGAGAACTTAATCAGAACTGAACCCCAAAACAATCATTAAAGTTTCATTTCATTGTATGTGAAATACTACTACCTGTGATGTCATGAACATGGAGTTTTCACAATATTGTCTCAAAAGAGTTTCTCATTGCCCATTTTGGTGTTATCTACAGAGCGGACAAGTACCAGGAAGAACGAGGAAGAATAAAATGATCCCTTTGACTATATATTCTCTTAGCTGTTACACAATCTCTTTATTAATTATGATGCTTTTAAACTATGAGTAAAAGAATAGCTGATGCAAATCATCCCGCACTGCACAATTCTGATTTGTGAATGGAAAGAATAGGTGTATGGGAGATGCTGTGAATACAGCTAGGGAGCCTTGTCTTCATCTTTTGGATTTCTTTCCAGTTATTGCTCTATAATCTAGGCTGTAAAACCTTTGCTGTAGAAGCAGAATCACATACCAAGTTCAAATATCTCTTTTCCCTCCTCTTACTTGTCTCTGTCCCTCACAATCTATTAATCTGTTCTGGTTTATTTACATTGCAAATCATTTAGACAGTGAAAACAGCAAGGAGAATGAGCAATCCTTGCCTGCAGGGCTTGACAGTGTTGCTATGAGTGATGCAGGAGCAGGCAGGAAGTTTCTGAAAAGTGGAAGTCATATCAAAGATTTCTTTTCTCTGCAGTGAGATAGCACTCATTATCAAAAGAGACATGAAATAAGGATTGCTTCCCATGTGTGCTGTTAGGCATATGAATCCAACCGGTTACTTTACTCATTCTCGAAGATTAAAGGGGAATATAATAATATAAAAAGATGATAACGTGTATTCTTTCATGAAGACCCAATTCTGGTTGTACAGCACATTTTACAAATACTTTTATGGATGGCTATTTGTTTAGGTCACAATTTCCCAGGACTAAGAAATGTTAAAGTAACATATGGAAGAACTCAGCAATAACTTTTTTTTAGAACTATGCTTGAATATCTTCATGTCCACATTTGCTTAACCGATGTTTTAAGACTGAAGTCGTCATTGAGGAGACTACGTGTCATTACATAAACTTACTTTGTGATCTTTACATAAAGTAATGTTATATTTTGAAAAGCACTAGCAGCAAGCAGATCTGGTTTTTGTATGACGGTAGCACGCAATTCCATAACTTCCTGCAGAACTATCATAACGGAGTTTGGGCCATTTTGTGCCATGTGCTTTAAAAAAAGGATCTGCCTTTTGTAACTTCTGGTACCCTTGATGCCATGATTTCTGAAAGATGCATCACTATACAACGATACACTCTAAAGTCCAGCAGACACCTTTCCCTTCTTGTCCCACTATACCTTACCTCCTTGATTTATATTCGATAGTTTATAAGTTAACATACAGTTCTTATGATATGTTTAATTCTGGGTTTTTTCATGTGCAAAATGAGGTCATTTACATACTTAAGCATGTAACTCCATGTTTAATTTTTAATCACTCAGCTCAGCAATGAAAACAGGAGTTAATGAAGTTTTCTAGTTCACTCACTAAGTTCACCAAGTTTGCCACACTATGTTTACTCTTTGTGCTATGCATACCAAATCTGGGAATTTCAGGTAGTCCCATTGAATTATGGAACAGAATTGGATTCTACTTAGCTTCCAACATCATTCAAGATATCTTCAGCCAAAGAACTGCAACTGAACACAAAGGTCTGCAAAAAATTAATTCCTTTAGACTTTAAAATAATTTATAAAATTCCCTCAAACTGTTCCTGTCCAGAACTAGGATATACTGCTACTACCTAGTTCTGTTCCCCCACTCCCCCTTATTCAGTGTCACTTAGCACAGAAAAATATAATTTCTCTGTGCTTCATGAGATCACACTTGGTAAGGCAGAATTGCAGATGTCAAATGTCTTTCTTTTTATTTTTAACTTTACTAGTCAACACAGTGGGACCTTCCTGGAACTTACAGAATTTGTCTAGATATTTCAGTCAAAAACAGCTAATGTGTTGTAATTACTACTGTTTATCTAAGTGAGGATTTGAAAAGAAAACAGACAAATTTTATCTTGGATTGTCTTTGTTCTGGTATATTTACACACCAGGAGAAATTAATTTCAATTTATTTTATCAACAATTGAGCCTCAGTAATTTCCAGTAAGGTTGGGTGTGGTTTGGGATTATTTCTTTCTTATTTATACCTCTAACCCCTGGAAGCCCTGAAGATCTATTGTAAAATCATCTTTCACTCCTTTCATGGTCCAAGTATAGCACACACAGCAAAAGCACCGGCCATGCTTTTTATATGTATGCTATACACTTCAGTGGAACACAGTACTGTATTTTGGTCAATGGTGTAGTTGGAATTCGTGCAAATTTATCTTATTTGAAAGTCTTCTTTTACATTCTTTTTTTTGAGTATTGAAAATGTGAGTAAGACAGAGTAAATGTCAGAAGCTGTGACTTTCAAAAGAACCAAGAAATGGCCTAGCCCGTTCCTTCTGCGTCAGCAGGATGTTTCTCATTGACTTAAACAAAAGGTGAATGAAATCAATGGCCACTTCTCCCCAAAAAAGCAATGCAATGCCTTGGTTTTGGGTTTTTGTTTTGGTTTGTTGTAGTTTTGCCAAGGAGCAAAAACCTATGATACATTTTGGATTCTGCATTATCAAATTTCACATATGAAGCACAGTCTACGGGTCACTTTGCTACCTTCTGTTTTCTGATCAAAAATACCCACTTTTAAATTTTGGAAAGAAATACAATTAGAGAAAATATACTGAAGATATTTCATTGGACTTGTGAAAAAAACATACTGAAACATAAAATAATATTGCATGCAGTACATGTATTTTCCAGCAACCATGCATTCATGTATTAAACTCTCCAAATACGTTTTATGTAGGTGGCAATACAATGGAGCAGGCTTGATGAAAAGGAACTTTCTCTGATAAGTGGGAGGTGGAAGCTCTGATCTAATTCATTGGGAAAAAAAATAAAGACATTTTTCCAAATCAGATATCTAAAATCTGATATGACATTTAAAGTTTTCCTGAACTTATTTTAAAAATAGCACCCATTTTCTTTGTCTGACAGCAAAAATTCTATGGATTTATCAGCCAGATGTGTTATTAAAACTGTAATGTTATTTAATTTTTATTAATTTGAGTTAATAATCTCATGTGCTAGTTGCCTTCTGGAGTTTTCATGAAATATGTAGCTACACACTCCAGCACAGGTGAGTTAAGACCTAGCACAGAAAATTTCTTTAGCAACTAAAAGAAACTTTTCTGCCACTCTTTCAGTTGGTTGGTTTGTTCGGTTGGTTGGGGTTTACTTCATAGTGTTTTCTAGCAGGCAGAATACAGGTGACTACAGTTTTATTTCCCAGTTATGAGGTAGCTTCTAATCTACCACATTCTTTTCTCCAGTTTTATAACAGCTACAGGTAACATTTGTCTCCCTTTTCAGCTATTTTGAGATCTATGGATTCTGATCAACAATACTGTATAGGAAGTGAGCGTTATTGCAGAGTAAACTGCTGGGTAACAAGTCAGTGTGGTGAAAATTTGCAAATATTCTATGCACTTGGTTGTCCTCTGTCAAGAAGAATCAATGCTAAAAAGTTATGATTTAACTAATCTTTCCTCAGGGAGAGAAAGTTTGATAGCACAGTTAGTGTCTGACAGCTTTCAAAAACAACAGATGTTTCTGCTTTGTAGGTAGGTATGGTTCGATTGCTCTAGAAGAGCCAATGTTCTAGATATATGCCAGTGTATTATCTCTTTGATACTCTTTGGTGTTTAATTTTGCTTCACTCTGCTTGGCAGAAAAAAAGTTCTTACACATGTAGCCCATCATGAACCAATCTAACATCAAAAGAATTTCTTGATCCAGAATTTTTCTTGAGCTTATTTGAAAAATGCCCTTTAGAAATTTGTCATCAATAAAAAGGACCATGTACAGATTGCTTAAACTTCCCCTCTTAAACTCTGTAGTCAGTTTTTCTTATGGACAGGTGCTTTGTAGCTTTTCACTCATTGTATATAAAAAAAAAAAAAAGTCTTCATGTTTTATTGTTCAATAGCTTGGAGATTTTGGTGCAATTTATATCTCTGTACATTTAGGTATATAACTGGCCACAAATTTTTGCAAAGCTTCTGTGAGCATCAACCTGAGGTTCTTCTGGTACTTCACACATAGCAGTAAATATAACTTAATTTGTAGCATGCTCTGGGAAAAAAAAAAATAAACAACAACAACAAAAACCAACCCCAATAGCAAACAAAAACCTACACAGAAATGAAATTCCAGAAGAGTAAAAGCAGTAGCAGAGTTTTCTGTACTCTAGCACTTCTCAAGAGGGGAATCCCTGGCTCTTTTGTCTTTGTGTATAGCTTTTCAGAGGTTCTTCTAAATTAAATCATAAGCTGTCGTAAGAAATCTAAGGCCGAATTTTACACTTCTGTTAGTTTGAAGCAGATGGAAGATGGAGACATCAGCTTTGATAACTGATGTCCTTTTTAGCTGAGAAACTGAGTCACAGTTTTGGAAATATGACCTTAAATAATTCATCAATTTGAGGTCCCCCTAACAAAATACCATTAAAGCCATTGTTATAGACAAACTCAATAGCAAGCATGTATTGATTTTTTTTGCAAAAGTACAATGTTTAACTGTCAAGGCTCTTCTCTGCAACACTTTTATATGACTTTTCTTGCCCTATCTGACAATATTATGAGGTAACTATACTGATTTCAAAGTCTTATGGTAGATCTAGTGTATTTTTAGTTCCTGCTCATGGAAATGAAATTCCTTTTCATGTAGATGTAGAACCAATATAGAATATTGTGTCATTCTCAAGATTTTATAATGATGTGAGAGTTGAAGGTAAAGATATGAATGCCACTTATTCAGAATTCAATTCACCAAGACCATCACAGCTATATTAAAAAGTATTTATTTGGATCTGTTGAACACAAAAAGGAAAGGTGTATAATGGCATATTTTAAGGAAAATGTTGTAGATAATCTGAAGGCAGAAAAGAAACATATCTTCCCTTTACCTTTTTATTTCCATGCTTTAGGATTGTGGGTGAAAGTTAATTTTGTTTTAAAAATGTATCACAGTGAGGATTTTTAAAAAAGGAGGGACGATAGATCCAAGAGATCTATCTCCAATAGATCCACACTCACAGCTTGATTTTCTTCCTATTCTCTCTGTGTGCCTAAATGTGAATTTAAAGGCCTGATTAAATACACATTTTTTCAACTGAAGAAATTTCTTAATATAATATTACTGTGGAGCAGTTTTCAGAGATTGGCATGAGGAGGGGGTAAGAGTCAAAAGACCAATATTCCATGACTGTAAAATGTCCTTGAGTACTTATATCAGGTATTGCCCATGTTTTCATTTGTTTAATTTCCACTTTGGTAGCTCATAATCCCATACAGGTACTCTACCTTGAAGAAAAATTTGTCTGAAAACCTGCACAAAACCAGACATACAATAAAGAGGAGCAAGAAAATGGCAAAAGAGGGTTGCTGAGAGAAGTGGATGCTGAGAGAAGCAATCTATAGGGAGTTAGTAGTCGAAAAGATGCTGTGGGAATTGAGGATAGGGTATACAATTTTCCTTTGGGTGTAGCTCATTCTTCTGCCACATCTCATTTTTGCTTTGTTTTTAAAGATGACCTGTAGGTTATATGCATAGAAATATAGTATCTATAGTAACACTCCACAGAGACTCACTAACCACACACACAAATTCTGCATCATAATTATGGAGTTAGCTACAACCATCTGTTTCAGGTTCCTTCAAAACTGAAAAAAAAAAAAATTGAACAGAAAAGAGTATGCTGAGAAAAGGTGAGAGAGTCACAAATATCATTTGCGATAGTTTCTGCTTTGGAAAAATATATGTTTGTTGATTAGAGACTTCTATATAATATTGGATGGTAATCAGTTATTGATATGTTTAAAATTTCAGAACAAAATCCACACATTAAAATGGACAGTTTAGAGGGTTTGCACACTACACATTTACGATTTTTTTTCTCTCTAATGGCACTTATCTTCTAACCTGTTCCTTAATTTCTTCCCAATTCCCAGAAAGTTAAAACTGACACCTGCCAAATTCTGTGACTTGTCAGACAAATTCTGTGTCAGTTTTTGTGGTCTTGGTTTCCTTGGGTTTTGTAAAATTGCACCAAAAGAAAATCTGTTTCAACATCTGTAAATGCACATAAAAATAAAAATGGGGACACATTATAAATTGTGGAACCGGAGTAATTAGCACAGAAGAGCATTTTTCATCTTCCAGTTGTGTCTTGATTCAAACACTATCTGATTAGTTCACAGGTAAGTATGGTATAGACAATAAATGTGCTGTTCAGCAAAATATTTCTTTCCTACAATATGGTATGTATTGTACCAACAAAGGACATCCTGTGGGTTAGAGGCCATATATACTTTTGTTAAGATAAAAACTCCACAAAAAATTTCTCACTTTTGTTCATTGAAGTAATACAGTATTCTCTACTCTGGGCAACCCAGTGATCTGGGAAAAAAACAGATCTCACTCAGAAACACCTTGCAGTAAAGCAGATCTCTTCCTGAAATAATCACTATTGTATTGTACCAGATTAAAACAAGTGAACAAACAACAAAAAAGAAATCAAAATCCAATAAGCAAACAACAAACATAGTATTTCATCACTGTTCCCATTTGACTATTGTATGCTTTTCTTCCCCCTAATTCCCTTTCCCTATCAAAACTGATTAGCAAGATAAACGTGTAAGTAAAAACTTGCTTGCTTTCTTAACATGCTCTCTATCCCAAACTCTATCAGATGGATCCCAACTGGGGACTGGTGTTGGTCTAATCATCAGGGGATCAACTCCCGTGTCATACACAGTTCCCACTGTATCCCACTCGCGTTCCTGCTGCTGAGTTGTAATATTTCTGTTTTGCTGTAAGTATAGAGGAAGAAAAAAGAAATAAATAGAAAAGCTTTTAAGTATTTATTTAGTGTGATGAAAGAAAACAAATCCAGGCAGCAACTATGGGTGTAAAAGAGTCACAAACTGAAATAGAAAAATTGAAACTAGTGATGACCAGCAGAAGCATAGCTTGTGGCAGGATTATCTACAAAACATACCAAGAAACCTTGTTCTATAGCATCAGAGTGAGATTCATCTGATCAAACTTTCGGATTCACCTCCTCTGTCTTAAGAAATCTACACTATTGATATCTGCATCTGAGTTATTTACCTCAATTTGAACCAGTGGAGTTAAATAAGAATGACTTACTTGAGTTAGTTGTCTAACATGAGGGGGCTCCAACCTTCAAATTTCCTGGGTTTTCCTCCATTGAATCAAAAGACAGTCAAGGATGAATAGCCCAACTTATATACTATGGATACACCAAGTTAGGTGAATTGAATCCTCACCTAGTTGGGTAAACTTTACATATTAACCCAAGGATGCCTGTCCAGAATCTAGGCTTGCTGGCTAAGTTTCATTGTCAATGGAGAGGGGGAAAAGTTTCTTAAGTTACTTATCTGATGATAAAGCACCTTCTGAAGGTGCCTAACACTCTCACCCAGCTATAGAAGGGCAGAAATGGGGAATGTAGAATGGATGATGCCAAACTCTCTGGTGATTAAGATTAGAGGAATAAGCACTTTTGCTTTCTGTTAAGGAAAGCTGACCCTTATGTCATCTTTCAGCAAAAGTTAAGCAGAAATGGAATGTATTGGTCTGCTGGGCACGTCCCAGGTCACTGGCTGCAGCAAATCCATTGGTCGTCCCTACCTCTCACACATTGCCAGGGTGTCAACACGTCTCACCAGGGGACCTTTCTGCCTGGGGCTGCTTGGCAAGTGCAGCGAATTTCATAGAATCATAGAATCATAGAATCATCTAGGTTGGAAGAGACCCTTGGGATCATCGAGTCCAACCATCTACCCTACTCTACAAAGTCCTCCCCTAAAGTGGCACAAATTCACCTAGCACTTTCTCAGCCTTGTAATCACCTAAACCATTGAATGTAAAACCAGACCATGACTCATGACATGACTAGAAAGAGACAAGGTTTCAGAGCTATGAATAATCTCTCTAAAAAAAAGTTTTTTAAATTAAGGTTTTTTACTTAGATTTACTTGGGGTCTTCCATGATAAAGACATTTCTATTGAGTCATCCCAATCTGCTAATGTTATTGTAATTTGGAAGAAAAAAGAAGCATTGGGCAGACGTATCACACAATCACAGAATAGTTGAGGTTGATTGGAACCTCCAGAGATCATCTAGTCCAAAACCTCTGATCACCGTAGAGTCAAATAGAGCAGGTTGCTCAAGATGGGAAAGGAAGACTGGAGAACCATACTGAAAATGACAGAAATTCTCTTTTACGATTGGAGATTTTGCCAGCAATGCTACCTGTGACATATGCTTTTTTATTTTGTTTTCAGTCTGGTAATAAATCAGTGTGTCCAGAATGGCAGGAATGTTCTGGGGCTCTATCTACTTATATTTTTTGATGGACAATAATAGCAACATAACTGTATACTTAATTATTTGTTTTGACACAATGCAACCATCTCTATATCTTTACATAATTATCTTGTAAGGCCATGTAACCTTCATTGTCTATGTTCTTGATAGATTAATGAACTCTGTTTTAAATTATATGAAAACCTCAGCAGGTGTGGATAGATATAAGTCAGTTGTAATGAAATAATATATATAACACTTTTCAGCATCTGAATATCAATCTTTTTTTTTCTTTATCCAAGATCCACAGAGAACTGAAACCCACTGGGACAGTGCCTTGAAGTGTGATATGCAACTGTCACATTAATTAGAAACTGAGCTTCAAAATCTGCCTTGCTGAACCCAAACAAGTCTAAACAGATCATTTGGTTTTGTGTTCCTGAAGTGTGTCAGGATGCTTCTGGTTTCATTCAAAAGAGAAAGGAAAGATGTTAATTACATGTCCTTTTGTATCTGTTGATATTAAAAAGATGTGAAGCAATCCTGAGAATATCATTAGACCTATGACAGACAGCATTATACTGTTTTTTATCTTTTGGAAGAGTGTAATTTAGGGGGAAAAGTAGTTTTCTTTTAATATTTTCTTCTATTAATATGGAATATTTTGTGATCAATATCAGTTTTTATTGGTCAAGACATGTCACATTTGCATAATTGTTATGGTACCAGTATTTCAGCCAGCTCTGTCTCATGGAAACATCTAATATTTTAGGTTTCAGGTTCTTTCCGGTTTCTGTGCATAATCTAAGAAATTCAAGAGGTAGCATCTACAGGTGTGAAAAGTTTTGTTCCAAACTGCTGGCAGTGGTACTTGGAGGCCACAGGGAATTTAGAGGAGACTTTTCTTTGCATATTATAAAATTTTGTATTTTACTACACCAATAATTGTGCTACAGTTACTGGTTAGGACTCATCTTTTCTGTTTCTACCTTAGAAGTTCTACTGAAAAAAAAATAATTCTGGTTCTTAAATACTGTCATAGTTCTGCTTGAAAAACTTGCAGTGCATTCTGCACGCTGCCACTCTGTTCCTTCATATTTCTTTGCTTTTTTGTGTTTGGGCCTCTAATTCAGTTTGAGATTGGAGCTGCTCCAGTTTAGCTCCATGAATGTTCTATGGTCATGGCTGCTGAAGGCAGAGGCCCATCTTGTCCCTATCCCTGGTTGTCCCTTCCCTTTCATGTGCTGATTTCTCCTTTGTGCAGAAGGGTTTGTGTTTGCCTCATGAAACACCGTGTTGGAGGAACTGATTCTGTTATAAACTAAACCAAAAGAAGGAAAAAAAAAGTTTTAAAAAAGTAGTTTTAAATGGGTTCAATGACTCAGTTTGGTTCATAAGTGATTTTAGCCATTGAATGACAGTTGAAGAAGACCCATTCCAAAAGGACTGATAATTGCATGCTATAGAGCTTTGACTGTGGAGAAAGTTAAATCAAGAGTCTTAATACTGGAGTAATATTGCCCAGTCAAAAACTCAGGAGTTTTTTCTGATGTACTCCCTATTTATTAGCTATTTATTTTGTATGGGTTTTTTTTTTTGGTTGGTTGGTTGGGTTTTTTCCTTTAGAAAGGTCCCCACAGAAGGAGAAAAAAATCCACCAGCTATATTTAAAGCTTCATTTTACTTTCAGACACACAGGTGTGATCCACATGCATACTGATGAAAACAAAGTCAGACTCAGGCTCTAAATCAATAGTGTTTTCTATTAAATGTATTCTTCCTGTCCTCTTGCTCTGCTGTTCCTATAAAACAGACTTTAAAACATGAACTGAAGAGTTTTTGCTTTCCAACTACGGTGTTTTATAATCTACTATTGCTACTCCTGTAGAAAGTCTAATGCATCATAACATACCTATCTATGTATATATAAATATATATGTATGCAAGTGCATGCACAAACTCAAACACCTTGTTCTCTCTGCTCCCCACATTTCTCTGAAAAATGCTGCTTGTTGTGAAACATCTGTGTATAAAATTTAAATTCATATGATCTGTTTCAAACATATCTAATATGATGTCTTTTGTGGTTGCCATCTGTCATACAACAACAAAAGTGATTTTTTTTTTCCCTGAACAGAAAGAAAAAACATGCATATCAACAAGAATCTTTTTAAAAATTTTAAAAGATCCACAGTAAACATATTCAGTATAAGTCTCAAAGGACATATGATTCTTTCTGAATCTCCATATAAAAGGGCTTTTAAAGTTTACCAACATTTGATTTGAATTATTTAGCTTAAGTTAAACTGATACATTATTCATGTTAAGTGAAGCACATAAATAATGCCAATTTTATGTCCAAAAATATTTTAAAAGCTAACTTGAATGCAGCTTGCAATTTATAGACGAGGCTTTACCAACTCATTAGAAACAAAACTGGGTAAGAAATTTCTCAGTTCAACAGAAAATGAGTTGACAAGTTATTGTATGTGAAGGTGACTGCTAAATATATCTCCTGAACATTAAATATAGCCACCTTAAAAATGCAGGCTGTGAACACATGTATCCAGAAGTACACACACTCTTCCATCAACAAGTTCTGTAGCCTGAAGTACTAAATGAATTACAAGCCAGGACCTCAATGTCATTGAACCATTTTCAACTTACAGGAATGGTAAGTTTGGGGTTCTGTCACACCCTTTTCAGTTATTTAGAAATATACCCATAAGTCATGAAAACACATAAAATATACTCTTGTCATTGGAGAACTAAATATGAACAGGAGTGTACAGCCTATTAATGAGAAAATAATTCCAGCTCTTATGTAGTGCAGTGGGAATGTGCGAACAGTTGAATCAGCAGACATTGTCTACTTCAATTTCTTTATATGTAAAATCTGAATAATACCTCTGCAGTGCTGTTGTGAAGCAATAAAATTACCACTGACTGATGCTGTTGCTATTTCTGTTCCTATTGGGCAAATCAATCGATTTCATCTCTGCATTTCAGATAGCTTCCTCAGAGTTACCTAAACAAAAGTCATAGTTGTTTCCTTAATTTACAGTCCCTAGAGACTCGTCAATTGGCCTTTTAGCCTCTTCTTTCCTTTTGTTCCTATTTGATTACTAGAGCTGACAGAGAGACAAGGAACTCTCTAACTTGCTCTCTCATTGCATGTAACGTGGTATTTTTACCCCTTTTTCTCCATCTGACAAAACATACAGAGCATCCTGTTGTTTCAGGCTGTAGTGATGATACAGATTTATCCTTATCCTTTTCCCTTTATCACCTATCCTAAGCTAAACCTATCCTCTCCAAACCTTTACAGTCCTTTGTGAAAGGTCTTATTCATCAACACATTGAAGGATAAAGTTAAACGTGTTTAATTACGTATTTGATGTGAAGTATATTTGCCTTTTCTCTATTGTGCTTCTATAACTAGTTATACTTTCCATTACATTGATTTAATGAACCTTGGCATGATGGTCATTTAATTGCAAATTCTGTTCACGTATTTAATCTTTTTATTTATCTCAATAAGTGACCTAATCCATACAAAGCAAGATTAATTCCAAACATTTGCAGGAATTAGAAAATAGTACAAACTTTTTCCAAATTTTACATGGGATACACTAGAAAGTTCAATATAAACATAAAAATGCTAGTCTTGTATACATTTGCTTATCTGGACTCTGTTAGGTACTGGATAAGCAATTCAGTGTCTTAAAAGAAATACTGTTCTTGTGCTGTTGCCCAACTGTACGGATGAAGCAGCAGAAGTCTGGTATGAACTTTCATAATATTCAGTATAATTTTATTTTTTCAAAAGCTTAAGTAGCTCTCACCCAGATAATTCAATGGTCAAAATAATCCTGCAGTTCTGGGAATGTTTTCCAGGCTCAGGCGTTAAGTCTAGACATATTGCAGCTTAGTTAACTATTTCTTTCTGCTATGTAAAACTGGTTTATAGATCTCAGATTTTGCTCCCCAGAAACTAAATGAAAACATATTGGCCATTCTGACAAGAGACAGACGAATTTGTTTTTGCCAGCACTACCACATGTGGACTGCATCCAGCAGAATGCAGCTGGGATAAACAAAGCTTTTTGGAAGATCATTATTAACACAAGAGCAATCCTGTGAAGACCATGAGAACAATCTAGGAGGTTTTCAGCTACAAAACGTGTCTTGGAGGCTAAATTCAGGTCGTAGAAACAGAGGGTTTCTCTTTCTCTCTTTCTCCTTCTCCTTCTCTCCTTTCTTTTTGCTTTCTCCTCCTTCCCCAGCCACCTTCCTTCCTTCCTTCCTTCCTTCTTTCCTTCCTTCCTTCCTTCCTTCCATCTTCCCTTGTGCCTCCCTCTCTCCCTCCTTTCCCTTTTCCCAGAATATTTCAAATTCCACATATGAGGAAGGAGGTTAGAGAAATTCTAAGTATTATACAAGTTTAAATATTGAATAAGTAAAAGTTTTTATAGTTTTAGGCAACTGTTGAAACTTCCAGTGTGTGCAGTTTTGAGCTAGAAGTACTTTGAAATCATACAGCTTGAAGGATGGTTTAGTCTGAAAGTAGGGGAAGTAAAGAAATGCGGGGATTTTCATATCCGACACCAGCATTCTCTGGAGATGTCTGCAAGTTATTCTCAAACTGTGCTCTCCTGTTCAGTATCTCTTTCCTAACCATCCTAGCTGCAATACTGCACTGACACAATGTTCTTTTTGTAGTTATCAGATCTGTCCTGTGTACCGCTGTCTCAGGAATGTCATAGTAATCAGCAAACCATGTACCAGAAATTAAAACTGAACTGGAGCAGGAAGTGAGAACAGGCATTTTTGGAGTTAAAGAGCAGGACATTAATAATTACAGGATAAGCATCTCCACATTTAACAGTAAACATAGCTAAACTAGAATGTCTGGCACTGGTAAAAACGTAGTCATCCAGGAGGAATCCACAAGTGTTGCTCTAAGATGCTCTGTGACACCTTTACACTAAGCAAGGTATTTAAACATCAGGCTCTAGCATTTTTGTTGTAATCATAATTCATTTAGCACTTATTCTTCCTTGATGTCAAACAATAGCTTCATAGAATGATTAGAGTTCCTATAGAAAATCATTAAGGGTGGGAAAATCTTAAAGTCTTTCTCTTTTCCATTGAAGTGCCTCTTTCTACCCATGATGGCTTTTCCATTTCAGTGCATCATTAATAGCTAGTTTTGTAATCCTTGAAAAAGGTGGAGAAATTTAAAAATAAATTTAAAAAAATAGACAGTATTTAAAATAATTTAAACACATTGTGGGATTTTTAAGTATTTAAAATCCTTCAAGGAGAAAACATTTATTTGAAGATGTTCCCAGGTTGTTGTTTTTTTTTTTTTTAAAAAAAGGCACATTATTTTAAAAGTGTCTGAAAGTGGATATGTTTGAGAGGGTGACTCATTTTTTCGAAAGGACTCTAGGAAAGCTTTCAGGGAGAAGAGGAAGTATATTCTATAATAATAAAAATGTTAAGAGAGAAAAACTTCAGTACCTCTTTTTAAAAAACTGAGTACTTCTGTGGGGTTTCTTCTAGTCTTAGTAGATTTTTTTTAAGATGTCTCTTTTTTTTTGGACTTTAGGCATCTGAACACAAAGTAAATTCTGCAGCACAAAGGAGACCATCCTCTGCATGAGTAAAGATGTACCATGATATATCATTCTGTGCTCCTTTCAGAGTTAGCTCTAAGAGCTTCACAATGTCTTTACAGGCAATGTCAAAAAGAGAGGGGAGAAACAGGTGAAAGGCAGAAAAAAGATATTTGTAAAAGATCAACTGAAGCATGTCAAACACACATTTATCTGTAGGAACAACATCCTAAAGTTGCCCATAGAGGCAGTCATATGTACTTGCAGAATGAAGAAAGCATTAAAACATTTCAGGTGGTGTATGCAAGCTGAAAGGCAGAGTTTCCTTAGAAATCACAAATATAGGCCTACCTGTAACCTCCCAGTTGGAATTCTCTCAGCAAGTGAAGATGGAAACAATACAAGTCCTTAATTGAAGACCAGGCTGGATGGGGTTTGAGTAACGTGGTCTAGTGGGAGGTGTCCCTGCCCATGACAGGGGGCTTGGAACTCAATGATCTTTAAGGTCCCTTCCAACTCTAATCATTCTATGATTCTACGTGAAAAGTCTGAGCTTGGAGACAGCAATCTGTCTGAGCTGATAACAGCTGTCAGGCTCTTCTGCATGCTCCCAGGTGTGGATGAGATATCAGCTGAGCCGAGGAGATATCAGCTGAGCCACAACTCATCCAGTGTGCCTGGGGCCAGTTTCTGCCATGAAGCACCTCTTGGAAGGAGCAGCCATGGGATTTAACCTCCTCACCCTTCCACTGGAACAGAGAGGCTTTAGGAGAGATGCCTATTTGAAAAGTTTCCCTGGCCACTGCTAACTCCCAAATCCTTGTCCACAGGATTATTTGGAAAACATTTCTTTGGCATAGCCCATTGCCATCCAAGGGACAATTGAAGTAACAGAACAGATTTAGGACTGGGTTTCCAGAGCCAGTTTCCAGGCCCAGTTTGGTTCATTTGTCCATAAAAATAATGAACACCTCCTCATCCCTCATGCTTCCTTAACAGCTTCTTATCTGGTGTCTGTGTTCCCTGGAGCTAACTTCCCTCTTTCTAATCTTAGTAAATGTTGCAAAACCTTCCTCCCTCACCCTGAATTCACTGGTATGAAGCCACTGAGACTCTATTTCACATATTCTTCAACACATCATTCATCAGGAGCTCCACTTTAAATAATTTGCTGCCAGCTTTTGTGTTACTCATCTGTTCAACTGACTATGCCTCTCTGAGCCTGAATTTCCCTGTACAGCCAGTGTTATAAGTGGTTTGAGCATCCATCTTCTCTCAAATTATCTCCCAGAGTTTTCATTGTGGAAGAAATCAGCCAACAGAAGAATGGAGATAGTGGCAAGGTATCTTTTGCTGGGGGTCTAAAGGGATGGGTATGACTTTTCACATTAAATGGGATGAGTTTGTAAGGATTTTTTTTTTCTTTTAGGAACCATGTTAGAAATTAAGCCAGAGAGACAGAGCCAACTGATTTACTGTAGTGCCAGAAAGAAAGTCACATTTCTATATAGACCAGTTCCCAGCCTAAGGCCAATCAGTAAGAGAAAGACAAAAATCTTTCCTTGGTTTTCAACTGTCTTTAATGTTGAGATAGAAATTGACAGGGCTGCAAGTGAAGCAGACAGGGAAATAGGCTGTTTATTTTCATGCTGATTTGATTTTTTGCTTTTTGTTTATGTGTAAGATACAGTGACAATGTGATCTTTCCTCATCTATGAAAGGAGAAATTAAGCTTTTATCAGAAAGAAGCACTGTGTTTGAGTAAGCTAAACCTATTGCTCAGGGCTGTCCTCTGACACAGCTCCTTTCATTATCCATTAACTTAGATAATACTGGAGAGCAAGTCTTCCATAGAACTCTTTATCTTCAAATCTTCAAGAGCCTGGGAGTAAATACAATTCTTTCATTTTGTAGATTGAGTCAGCAAGGGATGAGGGGGAGATGTGAAGGACTGTGTGCAGTAAAATGGAGCAATATGACTAAAGTTTTAGAAATTACTGTTACAGATTATTGTCTACATTTTTGTGTCTCATCAGACAATTTACAGTAGAAACATACTTTTAAGCTGAATAACTATATTTCTTTGTAACTTTGTTTAGAGAAATAGCTGTGCAATTTTTGAGAAAACACTATAAAATAATCTAGATCAATCTCTCAATTACAATTTCAGCCACAACTAAAAGGCTGCATTTAACTACTAAAAACATGCATTGAAATTGAGATGTGATGGACAAACTTAGCTATAAGCGATGCAATCAGGATTTTCTCCAGCAATAATTAATCTTGTCCTTGAGAAATCAACCAAGTGAGGGTTGCATTAGAATTACTGAAGTGACTATGTTTCACAGGAGTGATGCTGTTTTAGCATCTTATTGGGCTGGTGGCACTGTTCAATCATTCAGGACATTTGTTATCAATTTCTTGTACAAATACTACCATTACAATAAGGTGACGCTGCCATCAATAGAAGTAACATTGCCACATAGCCTCATCATTGCTCCTTGGGGGCACATTAGCTCATGTTCTGCTTCTCAGTAAAATCTCTGCCCTTCAGCCTACTGACAAAAGCTATTTCCTACAACAGATCCAGAACTCCTATTTGTCAACAGCAATTAGTAAGAAGAGAACATACATGTGTATACATACACAAATAAATATTGCCTAGGGACAATCCAACACTCCTAAAATGACAGTTTGCTGTATTTTACGTCCCACTTTATGTAAGAGCTAGTATTCCTTCATCGTGTTAATGTCTGATCCTTCCAAGATAAAGCTTGAGATGTCTGCAGAAGGACATTTCAGTTCCTAATTTCCCCTTAAAACTCCTCTTCAGTTTTATGAAGGAGTTAAAAATTGCCTGGAATCAATCCAATAAACAGTCACACCTAATTTTAGATACTAAAGTTGATGAACTAACAACTAAGTGCACATAAGTATTACATTAAATGCAATGAGAAAGAGGAACATATATCTCATTTAGGTTCAACTTGTGGAAACCATCAGAAGTTATCCTGGGAATTGGATTTGTATTCCCAAGGGTGATATATGAGACTCATAAAAGGTAGGACCGTGTGATCTTGTACCATGTATTCATGTCAGGCTGCTCTTATTTTCAATGACTAAGGAGTAGAATCTTGCCAAAGTCATCATTACAAAGTCATATTTTCTATTGAGCTAACTGTAACATCAGTACTGGTCTATGTGACATAAGCTTATTTTGAAGGGATATCAGCTGATTCCAGTTATGGGTGATATTTAGCTGTGATGCTCTGCAACTGATTTATGTAACAGGGAACAGGCAGTCATTGCACCTGGGAAAGTTCCCTTGTAACTTGCTCCATTTCTGCTTGCTTTAATCTTCGTGACCTGTGTTTCCTTTATGAGCAGAACTTTTAGCACACAGTGTTGTTTAGATTTCCTCCTTAGTAAAAAATCACCTTAAAATCTTCCTAAACATTTACACAAATATAAGGGAAAGGGAGAGCCTTGGAGGTGTGTTTTTGGTGTAGGTGTCTTCAGTGATTAAGCTCCTAGTTTAAGATCTTTAGATGCCTAAATTGGTGAGATGAATCTAAGTACACTGAAGTACTAGGCTGGAAGTAAAAATGCATAGCATTTAACCTGTGTGCACACTGATGGGAATCGTCAGGTGTACAAGGAAGAATTGTCATTACAGGTCTCATGTAGATCAGGACTGTAAATGTACTGAGCAGCATTTCATTTACTTAAAGTAGTTTTAATTCCTACTTTCTCAAGGGAAATATATCTTCAAACTGCTTTCCAAAGTCTACATTGGGCAGGGTCTTTCCTCTACCTGTAAACCCTATCCATAGATAGTCTGGCTTTTTCAGGGTGTTATTAAGTTTGGAACATATGCACCAAGGCTATTTAAATGAGTTGTTAATTAGTCAGTGCTTAAACAACAACACATTTTCTCTAGTGTACTGTTCCAATACTGATAACTCATGCTCTTCCCATCTGTTTGAATCCACCTGTTATCATTATTTTAAACCTACAATGAAAAGTCTTCGATGAAGGAACCAATTTCATAGTGCATGTTCATACCCAGAAACAATGCTAACACTTTTTGCTGCTATCATTAGACACATGTTAACTATTTTAATTTACTGTTGATATTATAAATTGAAATTCATGCCAGAAATGAGACAAGGATGCTTTGGAGCAAAGAGAATTTTACATTATTTGAGGGGGAAAAGATACTGGAAAGAAAAATACCTAATATTTCCACATGACCGTGTGATTTTATTAAGTGAACGCTTTTCACATATATTTCACTAAATAAGACTCATCATAATTTACACTGACAGCATAAGGTTAATCTTCTTGGTATCTCAACATCTTCCATATTATATTCTTAAATGTCCTAGATACAGAAACGAGCATATGTTTTTACTCTTAGTGACCATTTTTCCTAAGGAAAGTGATATAAGACAGGGAAAACCAGGTAACCTGGGGAAATGGGAACCATTGTTCTAAGCCAGTATTATTGATCTGCAGCTTGTTGATAGGTATTAATTCATCCCTGCTATAGTTCTCCTTCAATTTCCCAGAATATTAACAAACATTTATGTTTCAAAATTTTCAATTGGAAGTTTTTGTTTTATAATTCCAGGTATTCATGGGATTTTTTTCTTTTTTTGCAAATCACAAGGAGTCCTCAGTGGGAGACACAGTAGGATAGTCAAATCAAGTATTTATGTGTACACACTTGAGAAATAAAGGAAAGAGCACCTGGCGATAAATCACAGCTTGTGCTATTTTAAAGCAAATCATACAACTCCAAACCATATTAATTTAAAAAAAAAATAATAATGCAGACAGCATATATAAAAATACACCTCAGTGTATAGGTGTATGTCAGAAGAGATATGCAGATCTATGACTTTATTCATTTTTCTATGCCCAAGTATCCAGTGACATCTGAGATGCACCCACTACCCTTGAGGACTCTGGGTTCCTCCCTCTCTCCCCTGCAGGCGGTGTGCCCTGTCTGCCAGGCACTGAGTAGGTGTCTCAGTTTGATAGATCTTTGACATCAGACACCTGTTTTAGGGTAGCTCAATCATAGCCCTGGTCAACACAGCAACAGGAACCTTAGGGAGTGTTCAGTCAACCAAATGTAGGCGTCCAACAAAAGCTTAATCTTTCAGCAATTGCTATGACCTACTGAAAGCGTGCAGCTGTACCCTCCAGCACTCTGATGTAGCATGGATACCACCCTACAGGAGATTTGGCGATCTGCAAGTCAGTAAGTGAACTACAAAGGACAGGCTTGGAGCTTGTAATCAACTCTGACTGTTGCTGGACAGGTTAGGTAGCAACATGAAAATAGAAAGTGAAATATGCTAGACTGTTTTTATTAATGTAAGCATAATAAGGGCAATAGCTGGTATAGCAGTCATAACCTAATTTAGATCACTAAAACTGAAAACAGAATTTTACCCTAAGATACCAAATGGCCTTTGCCAGGATTTGGTGGCATAGTATACCAGATAACTGAGAACCTGCTGACACTATTATCTCTGCCCTTTCCCAGGAAGAATCATTGAATCATAGAACAGGATCATAAAATAATAGAATCATCTAGATTGGCAAAGACTTTTAAGATTATTGAGTCCAACCATCCGCCAAAACCACCACTAAACCCTGTTTCTAAGCACCACATCTACCTGTCCTTTAAATACCTCCAAGGATGGTGATTCCACTACTTCCCTGGGCAGCCTGTTCCAACGCTTGACAACCCTTTCAGTGAAGAAATTTTTTCTAATATCCAATCTAAACCTCCCCTGGTGCAACTTGAGGCTGTTTCCTCTTGTCTTATCGCTTATTACTTGGGAGAAGTAATAAACCCTGCCTCATTACAACCTCCTTGGCCTCATGGCCTGCAGCAAGGTCAAATGCTCTCTCAGTCTGCATTTCTGAGTGGTATTTACCATCAAATTATGCTCCAGTCGCTTTGGAAGAGTTACTCGAGATTTTCGTATGAGAGAAACTTAATATTCTTTTCCTTTATGGCAGGTGTCATTCACACACATCTACAGTATTCCTGCTCTGAAAAAAAAACATGTTTCTACAGTGAGTTTAATGACTTCATATGTTTCCAGTTCTTTAATATCATTTGTAACTGATGCCACAATCACAGACTATACATTTGGTAAAGCCCGATCAATGCATATTGAGCAGAATCAAAAATGTCTCTGTCATATAATGTGACATGTCATCCAGTGTCACTAGAAACCTATCATATGCTGCTGTTTCTGTTTCAGGATCACTCCGGACCAACCACTGTGGTGCACTTCTCACTTTGCAGAGACAGATTTTTCATCTCCCTGGCAAGCCACATGGGATAAAAATGCTGTTGTACCCAGGCAAATTTTTGTAAGCAACTCCCAGTTAATCATATTGTTTTATCCAGAGATTTTAAAAAACAGCTAATCAGAATGAAAAATATTTCCAGTCTTTCCAGTAACTTTTGTTTGATTTTACAGAATTACTCTAAAATCAAGAGAACACAGAGTCTGCTATTCGTGTCTAACCTGCAATAGGATTGAGGGTCCAAACACTGTTATATTCATAGTTTGTCCTGCCCCAAGGACATTGCAGCTGAGACTGAGACAGCATGCAGGCAGGAACAAACGGCAGGGAGGAGTAACGACATAGGTAACAGCAGTCAGATTGAACAACTAGTGCACATTTTGACAAGCTAAACTGTTAAAGGCACTACTCAGAGAATAGTCAAGCTGCATGAATAGTAGGAGTATTTGTTGTCTTTGCTATGTTAGCATATTTACAGGAGTGATCTGGCATTTAAGAAAAGGTTAAGCTGAAACAAAGATGCTGTAGGTATATATGGCAGAGTATAGTCTTGTCTGACTAAGATCTAGTCTGGATGTAGGAATAGAAGCTTTAGGAGTTACTGCAACCTGGGAGTAATCCTGAATGGCATTGTACCTCCAAGAAATACCTTCTGAAGTTAAAATCTGTGCCTGATTTTTCTGGCACTGGGAATAATTACTTTCCTTGATGGGAATGAGTATCACCCTAAGTATCCAGGAAGCAACTTCATGCAAGCCTCCTCCCACATTCACCATTGTTTGGCTTGCCACTTTCTGCTTCTAGGAGTAAAATAAGAGCAGGCTCTGCTTACCAAACTGTACTTGGACCCAAAATAAGCAGAAATGTAATGTGGCCTACTAATAAGACAAAATAACACACTAGTGAATTTGCCCTCCACCTCCATTTTTAAAAGCACCAGAAGATGACCTCTAGTGATACCATAATGGTACCCATGGTGGTACCTAGGAATGAGTCCTGGTAGTGTCTTTTACTGCTTGGAGTTCAGTTAAGTTTTAGTCTGTTTTGTTCTGCCACATAAACATGTGTCTGAGAAGTAGAAGGAGAATAACTCCACATAAATATTTCTGATTCAGAACAATCAAGGATTATATTAAATTAACTCTTCTGCTGAATAGGCCTAAGATTAACTTTGATTTTAAAATGGGCTCTTAAACAGTGCAATAGTTCTACAAAATATTCTGCAGGTGACTACCAAATGTTTAGAGCATCATCTAGCACTTCCTATAAATCACATCTCATTCCTAAAGGTAGTGCTACCATATGACAGGTAGTTATTACTTACTGTAATACATTTCAAATAGAAATTTGGGGTTCTCGGGACAAGGTGCAAATGAGAAGTGCAAATGACCCATTACTTGCAGTGTGATAAGTACCAACTGGCATTTGGGTTCATGCTAATTACATTATTAAAAAGTATCAGAAAAGTTGCCACTCTTCATTGGTCACATGGGGGCGAAATCCTGTTACTCTATTTATATATAAATTATGTATTCATGTCTTTTGAGTGTGTATATGTATTTATCATTTTAAAATGAGATAAATTTTTCTGAGAAATATTTTATTCTTGGCACATAAAGAAAAAGTTCCCCAATTAAAACTCACACACTTTGTTGGCTCTCCAAACCTACATCTGAGCAGCTCTTGGCATAAAATTTGTAAATTATACTTACAACTATTCAGTTCGCTACCTTTCCTATGACTTTTATTCTCTGCTTGCCACCACCATCACCTCTGTTTGTCTGCTATTTCCACAGTTTCATCTTACCCTGTAGGCCCTGAGTATAAACATGTTTGTGCATATGTACACACACAAATAAATACATTCCTTAGTATTTTCAGGACCAGGACTTTAAACTTTTTAGGGCAGACTTTCTTACTTGTATGGGATAATGAATGGCATTATGGGCTTATACATACTCCTGGAGTTATTAGAAACCAGTGAAGTATGCGAACAACAAAAGAAGAAAATCTGAGAATATGTGGACCTGAAATGTTAGTCTTGTGCCCTTAAGAAAACTGATTACTGGACACCACAGTGAGCTCCCTTGATAATTAGATGTCCTCCTCAATGACTTTACTTTAAAATAGGAAAAACTGCATGTTGATCCTATTAAAAGTAGTAGAGTGTGGATTTAAGTACCACTAATCCTGCTCCCCATTAAATCAGTGTTGAAACTCTGACCAAGACAATACCACTGCCACCATTCATTTTAGCTCATATGAGCTCTAGGGTGAACAGGCAATTTGTCCAGCACTCTGTCCTCTAAGCTCAAATAGCTCAGACTCAGACTCTCAAAAGATTTTTTGGAAAGTTTAGGACTTTTTGTCCCAAATCAGTTTTGGGTACAGGTCAGAGGAAAAAATGTATCACTGACCTTTGATAGAGCTGTATCTACTGAGAAACACCAGCTACAGCCTGTGATTTTGAAATCCCATCCTAAAGTTCAGAACGCCCTGTATTTTAAAAAACAGCTACTGAAAAAATTACCTAGAAGAGGTCTGTACGCTGTGTTTGAATAGCAACATATGAGAAGGTTCCAGTCATGGCAGTAGCTATTTACAAAATGAAGAAAAAAACATCAATATGGATTTGATTTAAAAGTTTTTGTTTCCTTTTTGTCTCTAAGGAAATTCGTTTCTTAGGTGGAAATCATATGGGAATTTAATTAGCTAAAGTCTTATTAAATGCATTTTAAGCCCAGTCACTTCAATAAATATTAATTATGAGACATGAAAAGACATATAGAAAATGTTTTACAAAGAGAATAATGGGAAAAACGTAAAAGTTTGTGGATTTTTTTTCTTTTTTGTGTTTTGTGTGCTTGCAAAAATACAGAACACAATGAAGCTGTTTTACATTGTACTTTGAGACGATAATGGTGCATTTTAAAATAGAATGTGTCATGGGATATGCTCCAACAAATTCTGGGCAAACAAAATATTTGTTGACTCTGGCAGAGTCAGGGCTCTGTAGCTCTGACTGTAGCTTCTAAGAGTCCATTCCATTTTAGAAATATTCATCATGAACATGTTACTGGGAAAGCATGGAACGTACAGAAGCATTTTACAAAATGTCATTTACACAGCTTCTTAAAGCACCTGTCCTTTTCAGCCCAAACCTTTCTTCATTCTGCTTATTTAAATTACCTTGCCCCATTCACCACGACGTTTTATAGTAACTCTGTAAAGTAGGGGAAAGCAGTCATCCAGTGAAGTCATGTAAGAAGACTCTGGCCAATAAAGTATTTAATCCAGGACCCTCAAATTTGAAAGCAATTACCTCAGTCTTTCAATCATTCATTTTTCTTCATTTCAGTAAAATAATGGCCAGGAACTCTTAACGAAAAAAATCATCTCTTTACAACATAAAATTGAAAAAAATAAAAGTTTGTCTAACATCGTAAACACAATAAATAATAATCCTATCCTATTCTTTATTAAGAAATCAATATTATCCGACACTAATAACCAAAGAGTGACATTCAGACTGTCACCAGTTCAGAACACAATTTTGCATGCATCTATTTCAATATATCACTTGATCTCTAGAGAAGCCTAAAATTGATCAGTTGCCTTTCTCTATTTCAGGCTACAGAGTTCCTCAGGTACCTATGCATACGTAACTTTCTTGGCATAAGGAGCACCCAGACCTGAAGAAGTGGGCAGGCTTTAGGCACCTGAGCACCATTGCAATTTTGAAAAGAGCAAGGATACATCAAAACACCACCTAAGCCCTTGTTAGGTGTATTCTAAGTATACATGATTTACTTGGTCAGCTTGAGGTGCCCTCCAGAGTTGGAGGGCAGTTGCAGCAGAGGTGATGTCATGCACCTTTTAAAAACTAAGTTAGTACAAATTTGCTTGATCTTATAAGCTGAATATCAGTCTCAGGACCCATACTATGAATATAAGAAGATGGAAGCAGCCTTACAAGTGATTTAGGGTAGTGAATGGAGCATCTCCACAAGGCCCTACTTCTCCATTGCTGGATAGCGTTGGACTGCATATGCAGGATGGTCTCAGGATGTGCTGGACACTCCAGCCTCCTTATGCCTTGCTGGACTATTTCATTCTTGGGTGGCAGCTTTTGGACTAACCAGCACCTTCCTCCCAACACAGTTCCTCTACCTATACAGACACATGTGCACTTCTTACAATCCACAGGTAATTCAAGTGTTACAAATTGGTCAGTCCCAAAGACCACTAGACACAGGAAACCTGGATATCTGTACCCTTCTCAGCCCAAGAGAAGTAATCCTGGGCTTTTCAAGAGTATGCTCCAGTTGCTACTTGGTGGTCAGATTTGGGACTTTCAAATTTTCCCTAGATTACTGTTTTTTTATTTCAGTGATCATTCACAGCAAAATGACAGACACACATGCCCCACATCCCACACTCACCCCCATAATATTTACTGCAGGAACTCTTGGAGCAGAAAATTAACAGGAAAACAAAGAAACCCAACAAACAAAAAAACCCAAGGCAAACGCACACTTTCTTTTCCTCTTAGGGGAATTTCCTAGATGCTTCCACCTAAAGTGAAGATCCTGATTGTGTTTAGTTGTCTCTAACATAATGAGGTTTTCCTGATGCTTCAGCAGTAGAGGAGGAAGGTGTCCCTTTACACCATATCTCTTGTTAGGCACACACCCACAAAGGATTACCAATATCCACTTTCTGATAACTGGCATCCACAGAACCATTGCCTTTGTAAGATCTCAAAACTGAACTAAAATTCCTAGTGTAACTAAGGGAAATGTTGGTTTCAGAAGTCTAGAAACATTTCTAAAGATCGTTAAATCATGTAGCCGTACGAGTTCCAATTCCAGTGTGTGTAAAGCATCTAGCAGTACACAGCCTGTAAGTATCAGTTGCAATCTGTTTTATCCCTCTGCATGACTCAACACCTCTTGTGTGTCCTGATTGATATCCAGACAGCAGATAGTTTTGCTAGAGATATCAAAGAACAAAGTCTGAATTTCTAAAGATCACACTAGGATTTGGTTCAACCTCCTTCAAAACAAAGTCCCTTCTCTGGTGCTGCAGGCATAATTTTTCAAGTATTATATATGCCATGAGTAACTTTCAAGTTAATAAATAATATTGTGTCAAATAAAATAAAATAAAAACTTCTCAGTGAGACAAAGATCATCTTCAGTACCATATAATATATGGCTTTAGCCCCTGGCAGCAAGTTCTGGGAGTTAGAGCGTTGAAAGAAATCTGAGAACGCAGCAGTGGGTTTGGATTACAGAGTATCTAAGCTACGAGAAAAATTATCTTTTTTTTAAAAAGGGGGGGGGGGGGAGGGGGAAGGAGGGGTTATGAGGTGAAAGAGTTATGTAAATTGTCTTATAAATCTTGTAAGAAAAAAAGGTTGTAGCGCATCAAAACGCTTGGAAAAAGCAAAGGAGCAATTTTTTGGTATACTTCAAAAATTATAATAAGCATATCTTTTTTCTGTTCTGTCCAATAAAACAGATTTCATTCTTAATTACATGTGATTAGTTTCCATTAAGTTCTTAAGTCCTCTTTTTGTTGCTTATTGCTGTAAATTTGAAAGCTGGCAACCTCTTCTTTCACACCATAACCTTGTTCAAGGTGTGAAGGGAGCATTCCTAAGGAAAATACAGTTGCTTTGGAAGGGGCACGGCTCCCTGTGAAGCAACAGCTAAAAAAGGCAACACATTTGAGCATCATCAGGAAGGGCACTGAGAACAGAAAAGAAGTTACCATTTGCAACTGCATAAAAACTTGGCTACCATGCATAGTTCATCTCTGCAGATAAGGACTGACATCCTAAGGTAGGTATGGAGCGGAGCTGCTGAAATGGCAAAGGGGACAATACCATGGGTCTATGAAGCTTGGAAGAGGCTTGGACTCTTCCATTTAAGTAGAAGAAGAAAGCTGAAGGAGATGTGGCCAGATTCTTTTCATTGGTGGCCGGCGACATGACAAGACAAAACAGGCACAAGCTGGAACGCAGGGAATTCCGCCTAAACATGAGGAAAAGCTTCTTTACTTTGAGGGTGGCAGAGCACTGGAACAGGCTGCCCAAAGAGGCTCTGGAGTCTCCTTCTCTGGAGAGGATGCCTGAGTGCTTTCCTGTCCAACCTGCTCTGGCTGACCCTGCTTTGGCAGGGGGTTGGACTAGGTGATCTCCAAAGATCCCTAACGAACCCTACCATCCTGTGATTCTGAAGGTGTTATACAAAATGAGTTCAGGAATGTTAATGCCTCCCACACAGTACTGCATACACTCAAGGGGCACTTTGTGAAACTGGTTTAGAACAGATAAAAGTGGCCTTTTTTTACACAGTACTTAGCGAACTTTTGGAATCTATTTCTACAGAAGGCTGTGAGGCAGGCAGTATCAGCAGGTTAAAAAATAAAATAGAGACATTAAAGAGCAGCAGGTCCATAAATAGTTATTAAAGGAGACAACCAGGGATTTCCTTTCTAATGTGACTGTTTCTATGACTGGTGGGGTATGGAGATTATGTGTTTCACGTGCTTTTCCTAAATTATGTCTCCTAACTGCAACTATCAAAGAGGGACTGCTAGGCCAGATGGACTGTTGACCTGAAAAACTAGGTTAATTCTTACATTCCCCTTATCTAGTGGAAATTCAGGAATTTGTCTCCTGATTCCTAAGGAGATATCCCAGTGAAAATTGAAAGACAAAGCTGTAGTTCTGGAGAGAGGTACAGGCTGGAGTAAAATGTATGCATGGAAGTGTGTGTCCTTGTATGTGTAGGAGATGTGATGCAATCAAGAACACCCCATCTCACCCAACAGCAACAGGGATCCAGAAAGAGGAAGTATTTTTGAGCAGTCAGTGAAATTGGCATGCCTTTTTGTATGTGTGGTTTTAAATAAGTAGAATAAACCACCGTAATTCAGGGAGACGCTCTAAGTTCTCCTGTGAGTGCAATGAAAGATGCAAGAAATACCTACAAAGGCAAAATACTGCACTAAGAACATTTTCCAAATAGGGGTGGGATGAAATAAATTAGTCTGCCTTCCACTTATTGCAGCTGTCTTAAAATGTTTTGCTGTAATAATCTACAATGTACACTTTAAATACTAACTTTTTACATGAAAATGAATTTTTTGGTGGTCTGAAACTCCTCACTTATGACTGATGTTGCCTCAGTTGAAGTCATATCTTCTAGTTATAGAAACACTGCTCTCCTAAAAGATACTCAGATACTACAGAGCTGCATAGAAGACAGATAGATGAAAAATGGGTAGGATATTTTTCCATATAATGGAGCAACAGTAATAAGGCAGCAGTTGAATTATTTGAGTAATTCGGTAAGACCGCAAGACCTTATGATAAGAGCATTAGACCTTGCATATAAAGGCTGATGGCAAGTCTTAAAAGAAATTTCATCTTATTTCAGTATTTATAGATCTGCATGGAGAAGAGATAAGGTGAGGAAAGGCTACAGTGCCTTTTCTCGTTTTCAACTGTTACTGACTTCTTCAAATTCACTTTGTGATTACAAAAGTATTGTTCTAGTCTAACAGAGGAAGGGAAATGAAAAGATTCAACTGAGTAGTTGTTACTTACCAGTGTTATTCAAGCTTTGAGCAAGTATTGAATATTGCCAAAGGGCATTCACAAACAATATTTGGGGCCTTTTAACCTAGTGTTTAAATAATTATTTTTTAAAAAAGATAAACTTGCATAATGGAAATTACAGGTTGTCTCCAACAAAATTTTTGATCTCTGTTTTGTTGTGTAACAAATCCTTGTATCACGTTAATACAATGTTCCATAGCAGTGTACAAGACAAGGGAAGCCATAAATCAAACAAAATGGAAGATACATACGGTAACTGTTTTTGATATAGATACCTATTTTTTATATACCTTGTTCAGTAAAATTATATGCTACAAGATTTGTGCCCTAAATTCAGCATGTGTCATTAGGCATCTACTATCTCTTGCACTGGTACTGACCGTTTAATTTAAGAAAAGGCAGATGGGCATCCACAGAATCACAGAATCACAAAATGATATGGGATTGGAAGGGACCTCTGGAGATCATCTAGTCCAGCCCCCCTGCCAAAGCAGGTCCACCTCAAGCAGCTTGCAGAGGAACTTGGCCAGGCTGGTTTTGAACATCTCCAGAGACAGAGACTCCACCACCTCTCTGGGCATCCTGTTCCAGTGCTCTGCCACCCTCAAAGTAAAGAAGTTCCTTCTCATGTTTAGATGGAACTTCTTATGTACAAGTTTGTGCCCATTTCCTCTTGTCCTGTCACTGGGCACCACTGAAAAAAGACTGGCCCCTTCTTCTTGACACCCATCCTTTAAGTATTTATAGCTGTTGATCAAATACTTAAAGGGTGGGGAAGGGGTCACCTCTACATGAAACCATTTGAGAAATATACTGTGATTTTATATCTTTATCAAAATATTTTTAGCTGGAAACAGAAAGAAATAAAGCAGGGCCATGTTATGTCAGTACCTGCTTCTCAAGGAAATCATAGTAGGAAACAACCAAGGTGGATGGACACTGAATGTCTAGCAGATGAAGGAAAAGTAAAAAGGCAAACAACATTTTTTAACAGCATTCACTGAGGCAGAGCTCTTTCTGAAATTCATTCAATTGTCATTTCAAACATGAGAACAACAGCATAAATGGCTCTAGACCCTATAGCAGTCTAGGTTATACTCTCTGAGACTCAGATAATTTAGAAGAGGGTTCATGGACTCCTGCTTCTTATTTCATTCTGTTTTGTGCTTTCTCATGCTTATGAGCATGTGAGAAAGCATTAATGTCTTTAACAATTCCTTACCTTCAAATATTCCTGCTGAATTTTAAAGTGTTTTCTGACAATTAAACATTATAACAATTCTGTTTGGTCCTGTACAAAAAAGAATTTGATGTCAACATCAAATAGCTCGCAGAATCAGTAAGAAAATGCAGTCTCCAACTTCTAGTTCTGCCTCTAGTCAGAAAACACTTCCTCATTTTTAAACAATAAGAATAATAATAACTTAATAACTAACAATATTTGCTTATTAAGAAAAAATCCTTTACTGTTTTTGCAATCCAGGTAGTGACAGAACAGTGTTATTCTGGAATTTATGGAATTTATGGGAGAATCAGCACCATTCTTTGCTGAAGAAGAAAAATCATGCATAATTACTAACAATAAATCAGGACAGATATTTTTCAGTAAATATTTCTATATTGGAAAGGAGGGTTAGTAACATAGCCATAAAATGCAAATGAGCAAAAAACTATCGACTCCAACCATAAGCAATAGTAACATTTAGCAACAATTACTAAAACTGAAGATAAGCAAATCCAGATAATACTCATCTAAGAACTTAAAACATATGGCCAAAAAAATTATGTGTGTCACAAATGCCACTGTTGCAATATAATCTGAAGATCTGGAGATGTTCTAGAATAAAGTCATGCTTTGAAAATATATAAGAAACCTTTTTTTTTTTTTTGGTATGGAAAGCTATAGATCTGCAGATATAGTAGCATCCCAGGCAAAATTGCAATATAAATTATAATTTATATTTCTAATATAAAACTCAACCAATAAGAATTAAAAGAATGCAGTGACATTAATACTATTCTACATTTGTAGAAAATTAAAATATACTGGCAACATTTTGTTATGTTTACAACTTTGTGTGATAAAAATAATGATGTTGCCGCAATAGATTTGTGTAATACACTTGACTTGAGAGCACACGACATCTTGAGTGATAAAGCTTGAACAATTTAACATTCGCATATTAAATAGATTAAAAACTTGTTAAATAATAAGATTGAGAACACATTCCTACATCAGAATCATTGTCAACCAGCTACATTTCAAGTAGAAACCCACTAAGATTTTTTAGTTCTTTTGGGCTCTGTGTATCTTAATCTTTTTATCAAAGGCCTAGGAATAGATGAATACACAATATAACAACAGGTACAAAAGGCACTGATTTTGTTGATGATCAAATGCCTAGGGAGCAGTAAATAAAGGAGGACAGATCACCCCTATAGCCTGTAAGAAAACCTGTATGTGTTTCAACTCTAAAAACATACATCAAAGGCAGGAATATAGGTCATGGCAAGGCAATGACATATTCTACATATTCTTCCTTGATTCTGAAATTGTCTTAGGATGACAAAGGGTAATAAACTGAGAGTAACTTTCCATTACAACTTTATAACCGAAATGTTTAATATGATCCAAAGGATCATAAGCATAGAAATATTCCATAGGATTAAAAAACCCCAAACCTACATTTGATAAAGTTATAACTCCTGCTGTAATTCTGTCCTCCATATGCTAAGAAGGATACTAACACCTTTGGAAAGAATTCAGAAAACAACTGCTGAATGACTGAAAAACTGGAAAATATGCATAACAATGCAAAAATGGATGAGATCAATGCAATTAGCTTATCATGCAGACCACAAGGGAGAGACTCGACCACATGGCATAAGCACCTATAGGAGAAATGGAACTTTGACAATAGATAGATATGCAGTCTTGAAGGCAAATATATTTAAAATGTCACTTCGAAAACAGATAAATTCAGAATAGAAACCAAGTAAAAAAAAAATAGCAAGGCTAATATTGCCATAGATGATAGGGTGTTCATTGTCATTAAAACCAAATACAACTACAGTGCTTATTCAGTGACTTTTTATCAAAAAATACTGCTGTCATTGCATCTAGAAAGATGGGGACTGTTACTGTTAGCAGCACTCTATATCTAGAAAATGAAAGTCTCATAACAACCAGTCTTGTAACTTCCAGGGGTATTAATTTATGCACTGCATGACAGCAATTTGTAGACTTCAGGGCCTGCAGAGACTCCTGGAACTGTCCCTTCCTTCTCTTTGCCAAATGAATTTTTAACATGGATCCCTATTTTGTCCTTTTTTATGCTTTTCTGTGTCTAAAAAGTTCATCTTGTCATGACAACACAAGGTTATCCAGCCACGTTTACCTGTCCTGAACAAGGATATCTTTTCCTATCTTTTGATTTTTTCAGAATTTATCAGTATGATCAAAATAACTTAAATCTGTGAAAAATTGTCACTCCCACAACTCACTGACTCTGAGGATTTTACAAGGTGCTATAATATAGAGAGTTAGACAATTTGACATACCCATCCAAGCAAAAAAATTATATATAGTTTAAATAATAGAAATCTTCTATTTGAATTCATACAACCCCATGTAATTTACCAGAATATTTAACACTATCAAGTCTACCAGACAATCTGTCAGAAAGTGAGTATTGATCATTTTTGTTTGGATAATAAGGCCTGTTTTCTGATGATTGCCCAAGATAAATTGAATTTTAAGGGTATTCCAGTTATGTAAAAAGCAAAGTCTATTCCGGCCATTATTTTGCTTTTGGTCTTCTGGTAAATGGATCCAGCAGTGCAGAACTGCAGATTAGAAAGTAATTTGCAGTTAATTCCAGTTTTCTGATCTACAAAAGAAGGAAGATAAATATAGCACCTGTCAGAAGAAGGACTCTGATAGGCAACATCAAGTCAAATCCTTTAGGGTGCTTAATCCAGGAAATTATTTTTTTGATAAAAAATTTTCAAGAAAAACTGTAAGAACAGGTACACCCCAAAACATTTTACAGTTATCCTACCAGTCAGATTCATCCATTTGAACCAGCATTATTCTTAAATCATCAACAGCATCTCTAACCACCTTTGTGAACATACTGTCAGCCCACAAAAAACACCAGTTGGCTGAGAAGATACTAGATAGAACGATGGCTTCTCACTTGATTATTACAGCGTGTAGGGCATATAATATATGAAAACAAAACCATAATGAAAATACTCTGCATCAGAGTTTGAAAACAGAGACAGATATCGCTTCTTCTCCATCTTTCTACAGATGCAGACAGAGCTTCTCCCTTTTGTTCCCCTCCCAGATTTTAATGGAACAATGTTGCATTTCATTTCATGGCCTTATACAGGTGAAAACAAATCCAGAGTCCTAATGGATAAAAGCTGTGTTGCACCTCTTGACTAAATTTGGCTGCTACGAAAGTACAGTCTGTTCCTCTCTATATAAAATGATTTTCATACTCAGCTTTGGGGCAGCAACTTTCCCGGCATCCTCAAAACTAATAGAAATTCTCATTTGTGCAACAGTTCTGCTCTAATTACAGTAAAGTTAAACCTGAACATTTAAAAGTGTGTACACTATTTTGCTCTGATTATCACAAGACCAATTTTGAACGGAACTATTTTTTTTTGTTTCCTTGATTCTTGCTTTCGAGGAAGAATATTTTGAAACATACTTTAGCTTCCAATTTTTAGTTTTCATCATATAGAAAGCCCATATTTTCAAGCTTTGCCTCAGTGCTCTGAAGGCTGTAAGTATTTGAAACTTATGGTTCATATGTAATGACTTGCCTCCAGGAGTGAATGCTTTAAGTACACGTTCATATATATGAAGCATGGAGTGTCTGATCAGTTAACTCTTGGGAGGAGGGATGTTGACTGTTCTTATGCTAGAAATGAGCCTCATGGCATCCTCACTTGCTTTCAAGTAGCTTGGAGAATTCTCAACAACCACCAGTTCTTCATTCACACATTTTAGCTCTTTCAGAAAATTTTTGTTATTTTTAGTGCCCAGGGTCAGTCTTCACATATTTTATACACCTTACCAAAAGCTCATTTTCTTCCACTCGTGAAAACACATGTATAGGTAAAGGAAGCTTTGCTCCTCATGCCACCCTCAGGTTTAGCGAAGCAGTGCTGCAGTGTCATTTCTCACAATAACACACAGATAAGGACACGGTATCTTACCTCCAAGAAGTGTTGCTCTTGCTGAGAATCCTGACCGTAATGATTAAATCTGATCATTTACCTATGCCTGCTTTCCAGTGTTAGAACATCTGCAGCTGTAACTGTAGTTGCTCAAATATATGAAACTTTAGGTACCTCTGCATCAATTTAGGCACTTAATTAAAAAAGGACAGGGTGCCTGAGTAGATATAGCAGCAAATTAACACCCAGCACTTGTGGACCTTGCTCCTCCTCCTGCCACAAGCAGACAGGGTTTCATTGCAAAATCTCCCCCCTTACCATTCAGTTTGCTCTGATATAAAGTATCCACTAAGAGTTGCATCTCCTGCAAAATGCCCTGAGACCTCTCAGTAAATATCAAAGTGGAAGTTCTGTGTATTCATTGATCATTTTAGATACCCAAAAGCAAGCATATCAGATTAAATTGACAAATGTATAAAGTAAGGGAAAGGAAAACAGTGGCGTGGAATCTGTATCGTCAGAAAACATCTAGTTTATATCTGGGATAAGATCTAAGTTCCTGGAAATGAACAGATAGGGGCCTGGTGCCTCCCTCAGACATTTGTACTACAATGACTGGACAGGCAAACGCAGCAGCCGTTATTTCCTCAGCAACAGTTTAAAAGCAGTCCGAGCTTCATCCAATACTAGATTTGCCTGATTTTCTCTCTCTTCGGAATGCCATCAGGGAAACAGTCTTGATTACTTAATGTTCCTTAAAATGGTACTAGCTTAGCTAATCAATGTTATTCTCTTGTTAAGAAGGATATTTTTCCTTTCTGAAACAGTATTGATTACCTAATTATTGCCATTAAAAGCACCCAAAACCAACACACATTCAAGCCAGTGATGGCATGACCCCTGTTAATGCTCTCACCAGTAATACTATTCTCTTCCTACTCAGTTTCCAGAGCTTCCCTATTTTTTAACTCTTCTCACTGTCCTAATATTTAGTAACTTTCCCATCTCACCCAGCTTCCACCAGCAGGCAGTGCAAAATTAATGATAAACAAGGGGATCCAACAGCTTTTTCCAGAAAGCAGTAGTACAAGACACAAAGAAAGGGATATGGCAGTGGATATAGACACAGCACCTGTTTCGAATTTTAAAAGTTGAAACTTAATTCCACCTCATTCAAACTTATTTTAGAAAGCAATTGACAACAGGAAAAAATATAAAATTGGCAGGAAACTAAGGCTTGGGTGTTGAGAATTAAGAACTTCAAACTGTGAGTTAGAATATATATGTATCTATATATATTGCTATTGCATCATTAGGAGAATTTAGCTCTACAGCTGTTTTTATGATTATTGAAGGATTCTTCTGTTTATATTTAGCCATAAAATCACACATACTTAAAAGCTCTGATATCTCTTTAAAAAACACAGCAGCCAACTTGCCTGTCTCAGTAGTCATGGAGTGTTTTAACCGGACACTCCAGATGCTTTATGGGATTTGCCCTAGGTTACAAATAACTTTTTTTGACTTTTCACTGTGGGTTATGTATGTTTTGTAAATCACAAATTGTATATATGTTTGCATATATGTTTGTGTGTGTATTCCCTCATGAACAGTGTGACTATTATACATATACTCTTTTGCAATATCTATAGATAGACAATGAAGTTACAGCATATTTTTTTTAGGTGGTAAATAGCATATATTACAAACAGTGGATTCTCATTGCAGATACAGTATGCATAAAACATATATTGTATAAAATCAGAGGAGTTTTTTAAGCCCTAGCTGTGCAATTGATGCCATGTAGGTAGCCCACATCAGCCTCATGAAAGCCCAGTGACATTAAAAAAGTGAAAGGTGGTCATCTATGAAGAAGCTAGAGCTACAAGATCTTTAGCCTGCAACATCACTGAAAAAGTCAGTAGACATGATCTGATACTTTCTTGGTGAGGTCTGATGTGCTTTCAGGCGTGTGCAACTTCATGGCGAGATATGTCAGAAAGGACTTTTAAGTATGCAAAAACAGAGCCACAGAAACAGGTTTTCCTCCTACATGTCCTAAGATGTCCTATGTAGAAGGTGGAGTGAATTCACAGACGTATCTCAGAGCATGCCAACCGGGGCCCCATTTGTACAAATACACAGCAACTGATGGTCCTTATCTCTACAGCTACAGACTGAGGGCTGCGCTAAGTTTTTGTGCCTGAAGGAGAGAGAAAGCCCTGCCTACATCACTCTTGTTTTGCTCTCTCAGCCTCACACACTTCAGCAAGATGAACAGATGAGACAGATATATTCAGACTTGTAAGCAGTCTGAATACAGACCTGAAGGACAAGGTGGAACACAAAAACAGCAAAACAGGTGAGACGAGAACAAAAATTGAAAGATTTGCAGCCAGGTAGTGCTAGTAGTTACAAGACTCATCCTAACAAGCTTCAACAATAGTTTTCTGTATATGCAATGGAACTGGCTGATTGATATGCAATGTGAAAGTTAGCAAATTCAATTAAATTTTACTTGAATTAATTTAAATTCAAATAAAGTCTTTTGATTTTTGAGTTTTGTTTCTGGTAGAGGAACAGATTAAGCAAAAACATTAATTTACCATAACACAACAATGTACTCTTATGACAACCCTAAAAATGCCCATATTACTACTGACACTAAACAACCCATAGAACCAATAAGGTACCAGAAAAGGGAATGGGGAGGAGAGAGAGGAAACTGCTACATTTCTTTCTTTTTGGTACAGTTTTTCTTGCCAAGAGTGGACTTAAACTCAAGTTGCTTCTTGCTATGGGACCTGGCATACAGCCACATACGTGTTTCTGCTCACAAGCAGCATCAGCATGCTGGCCACAATCTACTTCAAAAACAAATGAGGTCCAAAAATATCCTACTCTCTAAACAGGTTGTGTGTGTGTGTGAGTGCTCGCATGTGTGATTTATGCAAAAATCCTGTCAAAATATTCTGGTTCATCAAAAGTCTAATTTACATACATTTTTGGGACACTGTAGAAGCTGATTAACATGACGTATCGCAATTCAGAAGGAATGTTGACTGAAGCGTTTTAGGAGCCTGGGATGCAGGAGCATGGGGTAGATAAGCATATGGAGCTCAGTGAATGAAACAGGAGGCTGCCTATTCTGCTATGATTTATGTTCTTCAACTTGTGAGAACTTGATGGCTTTCTGAGATAAGGGATTTTGTTTAGAAAAATCTAGTACAATGAAAAAATCATTACAGAGCTTTCTTTATTTGTCTTTGATATGCCCAGCTACATCTTCCATCACCTTTTATAGACACCAGGATTTGGGTTTTATTAAAGAGAAAAACAGTCAACGTTATAGCCTCATTTATAAATAGTAGGTTAAAATATTTGATCAAAAGCATTTAGAAATTATTTTTTATCACCTGGTTTGAAAAAAACCATAGCAACATTCATCCTGAAAATAAAATTGAGCGACATTTTATATTAGGTCTTATAAATTTATGCAATAACTTACCCATGCATCTGAAAGTAGATTAATTTTACAGTTTCTCATTATTTATTTAATTCCCTTTATTTAAGTGGATACTGACATTTCTCCAGAGTCTTAGAATATGAGAGAATCACATAATTGTTCCCTAACTGTTTTCTGTATCACCAAAACAATGTAAATACCACTCTCTTGCGAAGTCCAAATCTCCAAATAGTGTCCATGTTCACTAGTAGCCTTCCTGAAAGGAAATCATCCCCTGCATTATTCGCACTGTCATAGCTCTCCTTAGAAACTTTACAGCAAAAAACAGTATTTCACTGCAATTTATTACTCCTCCTCACCCCCAGCACCATCCACTACAGTTAATTATTGGTTAACTGATAATCCAGAGCACAGCAGACATAGAGGAAAGTACTCACTATCCCAGTGTCAGATTATCAGCTGACAGGAGACAAAATTTCACAATATTATGATATATGGGGTTGCCTATTGTTTTATAAACAGTATGTTTATGCTGATTTTTAATATTTAATTACTGGTGATATCCACCCATCCTTCCTGGGAATGAGAATTGGTAAATATGGGAGTATTTCCAAAAGGACAGAAAATAAATATCTCTTGATCAGTTGAGAGCTACTGCTGCTCAGGTGATCACTGGCACATAGTTCCGTGTTTCTTCTTTTCTATCAGGATGTAATGGAAAAAAAGATCTTTTTTAAAGCAACTTGTGGTGCCCTAAACTCTTTGTCACCTGTACGAGCCCTTGGAGTGTATCCAAGCAGAGCCTCTTTAGTAAAGAGGCTGTCACTGTCACTTCAGGCATTCATTCATAAATATTTGGATTCAAAAACCATGTGGCACAAGGATGGAAGAGCAAATTCAAAATCAAGATGGATTTTGCAACATTTCCTGTTATACTCTAAACTTGGTTGTTTAATTAGACATAGTTGTACCTGAATGTGGAGCGTCTATCCCATCTTAAATAAGCTTTATGATTACTTTTCAGTCAGTGGAGAGAGATAACCTTTCTAACATGGTCCAAGGGAAGATGTATTCAGCCTGAACTGGTCTTCATGCCTAATAAAGAAGGGCTGGGTCTTTACAAGGAGCAGCTGGTGGCAGCTACTCTCTCTATTTTTATGTGATCAACCATTAGAGCTCATTTCTATTGTTTAATGTAAAACCCAGTGTTATCTAAGATACTGCAGAGTGCTCTCTTTGCTCTCAAGTTTCCACTTCAGAGGACCCACGTCTACCATAGGTGCTGCACCGTATCATCCCCACGTCTGCTTTGCACTACAAGACTAAGCTCCCATTCTAGCCAATAATGATCTGGTCAGTACAGTTAGAAGAGCCTAAAAAACTGTTTAGCTGACTAGACAGGTGTTTATTTTTAGAATTAATCTGGAGCTGAATCCCACATTTGGTTTCTGGTTATAAGATACATTATCATAAAAGCAGCCTGAAGGAATTTTCAGGCTAAGCAGGGAGACATAATGAGTTTAGTCATCAGTTTAGGCAGTGCTGGGTGGCAGATGAACTGTTTCACAGTCTGGAATTTGAATGTGGTTTTTTTTTTAATTCCCATTTCATCAGGTTTTGGATATACCCATCACATAAGATAAAAGAGTGGAACTTGCTGTCCATTCCCATATGTGTACAGGTTATAAACCCATTTTCAAAGTGGTATAATCTAAGTAAAAAATGATCAAGAGATGTTCTGGACACACTTTACTTAAATAATATTTCTTTGTAATAATTTATATTAAATCTACATCAAGTATTGACAAAATTTGAGGGTAAAAGGTGGGAGTCATAACTATTGTGTTGTCTGAGGCTGATTTTCTGACTTCTGCTGAGAAAGCAGCAGAGTTTTACTTGCTAAAGGACAGTATGGCGGTTAGTCTCTGGATGTGATATGAACTTAATGCTGCTAGCAGCTGCTGGAGGGTTTCCTTAGACTATGCAGTATATGTATTTCTTCATGAATACAAGTTTCCATGTCTCCATCTCACAGAGGCGTAGCAAGGATGAGTACAGAGTGGGAGAGGCACTCATTGCCGATGGATGATAGCATTTTTGCTATCTAGGGTGGACAGGAGGTGAAGATTCCTGATAAATTATTAAGACATCATGGGATGGCACTCTTATCTATCCCCCAAGTTTGCAGTGAGGCAGCCAGGAGGTCCCACTGGCTGACTCACAGGTGCTCACTGTCACCACTGGGTGTCTCACTGACCAGCTTTTTGAAGAAGATAGAGCAGCGATGATCCTTGCTGTGGCTGCACAAGGATGGAAAAACAAATTCAAGCACCAATGGCATTTTACGAGAAGATAGGACTGGATCTGCAAGTTACAGGCAGAAACACAATTACCTGACAACCAGCCTCAGAACAGGTTGGCATGTGGACACCACCAACCCAGGGTCTGAAACTTCCCTGAGGAGAATTTCAGCCAGCTGCAGTATAAAAAATTATTTCAAACTAGAGATTTAGCCCAGAACAGTGAAAACCTGTTCTCCCTCCAACAGGTTAATTCTCTTCCTTTGTATGTAAATTACCTCTGTTTCATGCTTTGCGAGGCACTGTGAACGCATGTGGAATATTCCCTGGTCCACTTAGAGCTCAAATTGATGCTACTGATCATGCAAGCAGTTAATTAGCTCTGAAGGGCTTAACAGAGATGGAGGAAAAGTTCTCCTGATAGTGGACTATGCCTGAAACCACACATTTTTATGGCATTACCTTGCAAAAAAGCATCACACCGAAATAGCATTAAGGAAGGACAAATTAAACAGGAGAGTAGTAGCCAGGGGAGTCTTAAAGTTAATCCAGCGTATTGCTGTAAAAAGGTTTACCATCTGGATCCCAGTTCGCCACAATATTGAAGCTTCATGGCATTTTCTTTCCTTCACCTTCAGTTTCAACTATCAGTCAGGAGAGAGCTGGAAAACCTGCATGATACTCCCGCGTTGCAGCCCGCATGTGGTGTAAGATGTTTTCCGAAACCCCCATTACGGTGTGTGAGGGGGTAACTGTAGTCTACAACAGCTCTACAGCTGCTTGTATGTCAACAGCCTCCGACAGACTCTCGGCCACGGAGCTCTGCTTATCGTAGAAGTGTTGCTGGGCCAAAAGTACGCAAAACCAGGCTCCCCCTCTTTCCAGGCAGAAGGACAAATGCAGTATTGCCTTTGCCGACCACTCCAATTTTGAGTGAACTCCACTCAGATTTTCTGAGCTGTTTCGAAAGCAACAGCTAAAGGTACCTCTTTGCATAAAATAGCTCAAAACACTAGAGGGCCGATTGGCTTGGTAAAATGTAGCGCTGAGAGACTGTAACTTAGCAAAACGCGGCTGAGGCTCCGGATGCCGGCTTTGACTAGCAAAGCAGAAGAGAAACACATCAGCGATTGCATTTTATATGATCGACAAATCTGCTTTGAAGAGGCGCCCGGGTGAGGTGGCTGAGAGGGCAAAATGAATTACCTCTGACGCTGCGGTGGAGGTCGGGAAGGATCCCTGGCACACATGAAAGCAGAAGAGGAGACTTTATACGTCTTAAAGGGAATTAAACAGAGAGGTTTGGGAGCGTGGGGGCTTTAGTTTCTTTAGTTTTTTCTCCTAGGCCTTGGTGAGGGGAAAGATAAAAGGTGTTTGCTCTCAGATACCTGCAGTTGTCACCGCACACAGGCAGGTTTTAATTCCTAGCAAGCGAAAAGACAAATTCCCCATTTTGGCTACTTTTCCTGGAGTAAAACCAAGCTTTAAAGGAACAGAGCCAGGTCAAACAGCACCAAGGGAAAGTGAAATTTTACACCAGTCTGCACCCATATAAACAACTTCTGTTCATGTAAACAACTTTCAGGAGGCTTGTCTGATTTCCTCTCCCTGGAAACAGAATCTGACCCATCAAATTGTTTTTCTCGTATATATTTAAACATATTTATGTCTGCAGTCCTAGCAGATCACGAGCCATGCTATGACTACAGGCAGGAAAAAGAAAAAAAAAAAAACAGAAAGTTTGCACCTAAGCACCAGGCTGATTCAGCTGTCATTAAAAATGAAGACAGATGAAAGGGACAAATAGTTTTTCCCTGTACCCTGAGGAGGAGACACGGAGTGACAGCCCACTGCAGGCTGAAGGCTGGAGCAGCCCGGAGGCACAGCTCACCAGCTGGGCTGCCCTTGCCACCAGTGAGGGGCACGGTCCAGTCCGAGCGAGGACAGGCTGCCAAAGAGGTGGCCCTGGACATTAGGAAGCTGAAATTCACTTTGAGCATGCATGGATAGCTCCACTTGTCACACTTTGGAGAGGCAGGTACTCCGCAGCCCCTGGCGCTTCCCAGATACCGGGAGGATTTTTAAAGAAATAATCACAACCAGCCTCAAGAAGGTTTCTGGGGTGTTTTTATGCAACAGAAATCCTGTCTGGATGTTTTATTCTGCTGTGTAGTTATGGAGGTCTGCAGTATGAGCCATTAATAGGATGTTTTTTAGTAATACAGAAGTCATTGAGATCTACAGGCAGTTAGGGTTATTTAAGTTTTTGTAGATTAATTATCTCTAGACACAAATGTATATGCTCACATGCTGCCTCTGTATTTTCAGGACCATTCTACTTCTACCTGCAGGAGAGGTTTCCACTGCTTGTATAATTTTCATAAAGTAAAACCAGGGGAATTTTTCTAGGGAGAGATTAGTCAAATCACTTTCCAACCTTGAAGTACGCTGAGCTTGCAGTGGGCTTCTCTGTCCTTAGCAACATCCCAAAATAAGTTTTCAGTCAGTGCAAATCCAGGATGTACCAGGTTAAAATTTAATCATCATAAGATTAGCAATGTCCTGGGTATGCTCAAAAGACACTGCTTAGCATTAGGGAAATAACATCCCATGAGAGAGCAGTATCTGAACTGTACTTCATTTTCATTGCTGATGACCTGTTAGCAAAACAATCCACAAGTATAAGCAACAGATCGAGTTGGCTGTGAGTAAATAAGAGGTACAATCAGCTGTTTACTGCAGTACATGCTTATCTATATTATGTTTGTTTGAGGAAACACTTATGCATTGTTTATGACAGTACCTCAGCCTGCAGAATTCTTTGATCTAAGATCCTATCCCCTTGAAAAGTCAGAATTATCATAAAAAATCTTTGGAGCAAAAATCCAAACACTATGAATATTCATGGTCTTCACAGCTGTTACATTTATGGAAATGCAATAACAGCAAACTTCTTGGATTTGGCAAAGACTTTTTACCAGATGAATACATGCCAGTAAAAGAACTTGAGTGAAATGAAAAGCCTGGCTCACTCCTCTTTTTCTAAAGAAGTGTGCTGCAGTCCAGAGCATTCTGAAAGTTAATGAAAGAGTCTTTTTTTTTCAAATTTCAAAACATGTATGCAAATTTCAGCTGGCAGTGCATGCATAGATCGTATTTAATAAACACATCAATTTGAAAGCAATGTTCCATGTCCACAGCTAAATAGCTGATGAACAGAAATTTTGCCCTGATAGAAATAACAGCAGTCTATTTGCTTGTGATACAAAATGCAGTCGGAGTTGCTGTCTGCCCTGAAAGTTTAATCTAGACATATAATTTTACCCTTTAACAAACAATCTGCATGGTTAACTGAGGTGGGGGGAAGGAAAGAAAAAGATACCTGTCCATTTATTTCTACTGCTATGATTTGTTAAAGCCCTGCTCCAGCAGCTCTCTGGAAAACTGCATAGACCAGGAATGTCTGCAAGGGAGATGCACAGATTAAAACATTCAGCACAAGATGTAAGGTAAAGAAGACTGCAACATACCTTCAGCAGTGTGCTCCTTCCTCCCCAGCCAGCCAGTTCTCAAGAATGTACACTACTGATGGGACTAGGAAAGTAATTGTAAATGGACTACTAATAAGTAGATTCATGAAACCAGATGTGACAGCAGGGTGTCACTAGGTCCTTTTTAAACTTGCCTCCAGTGCTGTCTCCTAGTTCCTCCAGACAGAATTAGACAGTTGCTGCTAGGATCAGAGCTGAAGAAGCACGGGTGCTTTTTGACTGCAGTTGCTAATGCTCCACTTTCAGGGAAAGCGCAGAAGTATGTGTGTGCCTGCACTAACTGCACACACTCATCAGCCTGCTACAAGCAGGGAGATGTGATATGCATACTGAAAGAGCTGTGCAGGGAGGAGTAGTTCAGAAGCACACCCAAGCCTGTTCTGCTAGTAATTGCACCCTACTGACCTCCCTGGGCTGGATCACTGCTGTATAATTCATCAATAAGTCTATCAGTCAATAAGCAATGGATCTGAACCAGTGCATAAGGGGAGGGGACAAATACAGCTTCAAGCCTTCAAACAGCACACTTTGAAGATAGCTCTTTTATATTTCTCTCCCCTTAACGTTCCCACTGCAAATGTCATAGTCCATAGGTGAAGGCAATTTGATTTCATTTTAATTAATAATCTGAAAGAGGATTTCTTTAGCCATGATAAAGCACATTTTTAACAGGAGTCCTTAATGAGAACTATTATTATTCCAGGGGTTATAGGAGCACCAACAGATCCCAGCTGTGAAGGTGGTCCCACAGAGCAAAGTGGTGTACTGATGACTCTAAAAACTAGAACTTACAGTCGTTTTGGCTATAACAAATGCAAGAAATATCAGTATCTTTATTTTCAGGGGAGAAAATGAGCTTCAGAGAGGGAAGAGGTATGCCCAAGGTCACACATGGAATTTGAACCCAGATCTCCTATACCATATTCCAGGTTCTTACAAATAAAACCAGACTGCTTCTGTAGACACAAATCACCAAAACATGAAGCAGCCCAGGCTGCCACTAACAACAATCTTTGGTATGAACCAAAGTGGCAACTGTCCATATTCTGTCTTCATGGTTTTTTTTCAAATGCAATGCTTTCACATGAATTTGACCATGCAAACTTGACAGGTAATTCTGCTGGAACGTGTTCCAACCTTCTCCTGAAAAACTGAGCTGTCACATTACCTTGCACAGCTTTTTAAACAAAGCAAAGGATTAGAATTGCTTTGTCTGGCCAAGCTCTACTCTCTCTATATTGAGAGATCCTGTTCTAGATCCCTTAGTGGGAGGGATTGGCTTCAGAATGGGTTGATGGGGAAAAAAACATATAATGTGTAATCAGCACCAGGGTCTAGCACCCCTGGAGTGATTCTGGAGATCATTCATCCCAGGACTGACTGTATCCTAATTTATTTGTGAGGTGTGATAAGATCACAGCTCAAGGTGGTGTGGCTGCAGGCCATAAAGATAAACAGTAGGCTGTGAAAAATCTTCAGAGGCTCCTCCAGAGTAGCAGCATGTCTGCAGGGAATATTTTCTGAGTTAAGGGAAGAGTTCCTTTTTGGCTATTGTTATTTACAGACTACTGAACAGAACAAACCGCCTCGAGTCCATTGTGTTTGCAGCCTTAATGAACACACAATACAACACAGACACACTGTAGCAGAATTTGCAAAATGCAGTAGTATTGAAAAAATACATTAAAAATACATTTTAAACCCCTAAATCTCTTTTTTATACATGCACTATTCTTAAATACTGTTATATTGTCTCAGTAAAATCACTCAGTATTATCTTAGTTCATGACTACACTGACATTTATGAGAACTTTCCATCACGGAAAAGAATTTGGTCCCTGGAAAACAGTTTTGGAAATCCAACAGGAAGAGTTCTGTGGAGTGTTTTCAGGGATACTAAACATGGCTAATTCAATTTGACTCTTTATCAGACTTAGCTGCAGGCAAACACTTCAGCTCTTACCCTGCATCAGACCTGGAAATTCTGGGCAGTTCTATTTTTGTTATTATTTTTTTTTAAACTCCAGAAAAGGAACCACCAAAGAAAGCTCCAAACCCACAAACATTTAATCAGACAGGCAGTACACAACAACAGGCAGCCCAACAAGACTAACTCTTGGAGCAAAGTCACTGCTTATAAGGTGTGAGCTTTTATGGATATCTGAAATGCCAACACTATATAGGTCTGTCCTTATCTAAAGACTGCCATTTACTTAAGACTCTAGAGATGCAAATAAGTGCTGGAAAGAGTGAAATGGACAATTCCATAGGTGAGGAAAGACATGTGCAGAAGCATTTTAGACACCTGGAAATGATGCAGGAAGCTAGTATAAAGAATGAGAATATTGTGCGTGGAATAAGAGATGCTTACAACTCCTTTGGCATGTGCTACATGGATAGTCTACACAGAGCACAGTGATAAGAAGAGGAGCTCTCTGTCTTGTAACCTTCCTAGAAGTCATGTGAAGGATGGAAGTCCCATCCTCCGTCTGAGCTGACTGGCATTTCCAGGAAAATCCATTCCCAATTAGTGCTGCTAGTCCTGCCTGAATTCAAGAGTTGACTTAAATTCATGTGGATTTGTCAGCGTGGCACCATGCTTAGGACCATTAATGCTGCCTCTCAGTAGTGTAGGCTCACCCAGGCTCAGTGCCAGGCTAATCACGTCATGGATCATTGTCGTTCTGGTTATTGTTATATCTTTATTGTTACAGCTTAAATAAATAAATAAATGGAGGAATAAAGGAGGAAAAAAATCTGAGAATGGGTTTTATTGCTTGTTAAATTAGGTTCAGAAATGATTCTAGGAGTTCTGGGATTTTTGCCAAATCTTTAAGAATCTGACAATACTTAAAAGTCATATTACACAGTAAATAAACTACAATGATTTGGGGGGGTAAAGGCACTAAACAAATCTAAACATTCATTGAATCAATATCTCTTTAGAGAATAAGCAAACCCTCTAAAAATTCTTTTTTTTTTCCTGCAAGATAGGCACTTTTTATGAAAAGGAACAAACATCCTCCTACTCTTGATGAAAACCAAGTATCATGCATATTGCACTGTGATATGTAAAGCTCTCCATAGAATACTTAGCAAACCAGTGACAACTGCAACTCTCTACAATCGTCCTTCAAAGGACATTGCATTTTCCCCTGCAAATACATTATCTGAGATGAGTAAAAGAAAAACTATTTGTTCTTGTTGTTTCCAAATGAAAAAGACCAAACACATCAAAAGGCCAAATCATTTTGTCTGGCTTTTCTTTTTAAAACTTATTTCTTTTGTGTGCTAAATTTTAGATAATTTTTTGAAACATGATTTTATGGAAACAACACCTGCCTTGGAAATTAAACTTTCAAAATGGTGCAAAGAAGGCACCCAAAGACAACACTGGTGTTGAAAATCATAACTTTTATACTTGCTATGTTGGACAATTTGAAAAGTATTTAAGAAGATAAACACCATTCTGTCCTAAATAAAATTATTTTTCTTAAATGTCCTTAATAAATAAGGTCTGGAATTTACCATAGGAAACAAATAAGAAGGTAAGTCCACTCCTGGTTTTTCACTAACATTAGGCGAAACCAGTCTTCAAATTCTGAGCCTAAAATAAATTATTAAGTTTCAAAGGGTGGATTAAACGATACTGTTTCATGCCAACCTATATGTAGGTTCATCTACAGTGGAAACCCAAGAAAAGACAAAAAATGGTTGTTTAACAGCCATTTCATTTGAAAGATTCAAGGCTGAGGTAGGCTTGGAAGATTGTATAGCAGCAAACCATTTTCAAAAGACTGAAAAAGGAATAAGACAAACCTTTGAAGCTGTACGTAACTGGAAGTAAGGCTCAAATAAAATTACTATAAGACTCATAAAATCCAGAGTCTATTGTTTCCCAAAATTCATAAACTAATATAGAAAGTGCGGGTGAAATACAATGACCATTTCTATTCCTAATGAATTCATTATGTCTAACTTTCATGCCTTTCATGTGCAGAGAGCCCTGAGGCCACATACAGAAGTCATCAGAGCACTTCCCATACGGATAGCCTTGCAGCTATCAAGGTCCTAGTGTATTCCCAAGGAAGAGGCTCTCTAGAAAACAGCAATCAGGGAAGAAATTTCAAAAAAAAAGTTTGAAGAAATTAGTAATTGCCTATTTAACAGTTATTCCCTAATTGATTATTCAATTATGGCCCTGCTAATATCATCCTGGTATAAATCAATAGGACTAATGTTTCTGAAAACAATGTGGCAAGTAGGTAACCTCCAGTTTAAAATATTTAATGTTTTAATGATTTTTAATTTTATCATTCCATAGTATCCAGTCTGGTTTTGTCTGTATTGTAGTTCTTTCTCCCTTCCATACAAACAAGACACTTCTGTCCTTTTAAATCCCTTGAAAATCCCAGACACAACGTTTAGTTAGTACCTATCAGTGGAACCGCACATGTTAAAAAAAAAAAAAAAAGGAAAATATTAAGGCCCCCCTGCTACAAGTTTATTCTCCTTCAACATCAAATCTACACATAGAATTGCAGAATCATAGAACGGTTTGGGTTGGAAGGGACTTAAAGATCACAGAGTTCCAACCCCCTGCCATGGGCAGGAACACCTCCCACTAGACCAGGTTGCTCAAAGTTAAATATATAATGTGTAAAGGAGTATCCTGACACCTTTCCTAGGTCATACATGGTCATTTTCTACAAGGATGCAACGATTCCCAAAGCAAACAAGCTCAGGACAGAGCCCAGAGCAACAGGAGTTATTTAGGCGGTAAAGCACCTGGAAATCACAACTCCCTTAAGCCTGAGAAAAAAAATGCTCTAAATAGTACATACACTTCACATGTTTGCATGTACGGAGATGTGTATGCTTAATATTAATGATCCACTACAAACAGTCTGGAAGATCAGAGAGGAGTATGCATATCTATCTCTCCATATATATTTATATATATGTGTGTAAATATGTAAAATACTTAAGTTGTACATCAATATCTCACATATGTATGTATGTTTACGTATGCATGTGCATGTATATATAGCACATGATTGTATGTATTCAAACAATCCCCTGTACTGATATTTTGATATTTGTTAACTTGCCTGATAGCAATATGGAAACATTATTGCCTGAGAATAGATGGTATTTAGGAACTTAAAGCCCGTATCTTGATACTGTATTGCTGTTAGCATTCCACATTTCACATTCTAAAGATATTGACTTTTTTCTCCTCATACTTTCAGAGCGAGGGTATATGAATGTCATTTGAGCGAGGCTGTGTATTTAACCTAGAAGACACATTTTTCTTTAACACTGAACATTAATAATTTACCCTCTAAGATATTAGAATAGCATCAAATTCCACTCATATTTTTACAAGGTTTGTATGTGACAGCTAGTCTTCCAGGTTCTTTTCATGAGCAAAGTTCTTTGAATGTGGTCCATACATATGAAATTGTGCTTTCTTAAGTTATGAATAATAAGTGATTTTAATACTATATTTGAATTTTCAGCAACATTTGTATTTATCAAATTAGTGCCTGACAAAGACCTGTGAATTGGAATTCACACCAAAAGTCAAACATTTAAAATAAAAAAATAGATGTGGAGAGAATGTGATGTGACTGCTTGATTACTTTGTAATTTTTTTCTTTATGCTTATGATCTATTTTGCAGTCTCCATTTCAAAGTCAAGATGAAAGTCAATTCAGACTGAAGCCACAAGGATAAAGAGGCCGATTCTGATCTCATTCACGACCAGCTTCACAGAGCTATAATTCTTTGGCTTTCCTATATGACAGTGGTCTTCAACAACAACTGGTGAAAAATCAGGTCCCATTGATTACTAATGAAGGTGGGTCACAGTCCTAAAGTAGTTGTCCATTTACAAATATCTTCTAAATGATCTTATTCCTGATTTAAAGTCATGTCTCTAAAATTTGCCCTAGCTAATGTGTGCATCAACCTATGTTTTCCTTAGTAAGGCAGCCATTAGAGGCATAAATGTACAGACATGAAGAAGATAGTAGGTCATAAATTCTCTTCAACAGCAACATGCACACCCTTAAATCTCTCTGCAAACCTGTTACTGTGCTTTTGAGAAGAAAACTGGACTGCATTACTACTGAAGCATTACTGTGTTGGGCTGTGAAATCCCACATGTATATACGTTTAATGAAAAATGTCTAGTTAGGAAGGATAGGAGTTTTTGTGTATGCGCAAACTTTCAAAAAGTTTCACTGATTTGGGAGCACTGACATGTAAGGAGATGTGTTCCTAAGTCACATGGGCTCTATAATATGCACATCTTAATTACACGCTCTTAGAATCATAGAATCATAGAAATATAGAAACTTGCTTAAACAGACTATTAAATGGAGATTAAATTTGAACCCTGGACAAAGTAAATGATCTTTCAAAAATACTTTCTTCCATGTGAATCATTCAAATAACAAATTTTAAAGCCTTTCTCTAAAATACTTTTATGAGAAGGAAAACATAAGTAAAAGTTTGCCTCCATATCCACAACAGCCAGAAAGCACTGTTGTCTCCAGCCACACTAATTCAGATAAAAGCAAGCACATTTTAGTGAACAACAGCCTTTACTGCCAGTATTAACTTTTCACTAAGGTGTATGTGTCTGTTTGGAGGAGGGAGGTTCTCCTGACCCAATTTAGGTTCGAAAAGTTGGATGAGATCACAACCCGAGGCTTTAAGTAATTCAATATGCTACAAGCTAAAACCACTTGATCTGTGTTTGCCTTGAACCATAAAGAAAAGGTTGAGCATACTTATTCTCTAACTTTATTTCTCAGTAGTGTTCCATGACTCTTTAATCTAATGGACATTTTCAACCCAAAGGAAAAAAACATTTAACCAGAGCCTCCTCTTAAAAAGCAGTAACCACACTCATGGAAATTGTTGTTGGAACAGAAATATGGAAATACTGGCATTTAAACTCGTGGTATGAAGCCTATCAATCTTATTGCCACAGTCCAAAAAGCAGCAGTAGATTATTTCATACATTGAGAATTTCATATATTGAGAAGGGACAGCATGGCATATTATTGTAAGCTGAGTTATTTCACTGCAATGTAAAGAACAAAAAGTATTTCTTTTTCACCACCATTTCTGTACTCAAACAGCACAAATATACCCAGCACCAATGGATTACTGTAATGTGCTATTTTATTGCTGGGCTTTTTAGATCTGGATTCAACAAAATCTTTTTATGCTCTTGCTTTTCTTTAAGCAAGAGAGTATTCCCATTGCCTTCAGTGGATGAGGGGAGTACCAATAGGAAGCATAACTGAGCTAGTGTAAATACTGCTGGGTCAGAGGAGAGAGGCAGCCACAGCATAGTTAGCGATGTGCTAATTGGATAATGTGGTGAGAAACAGAGCCAAGTACAGAGGAAGGGCAGGAGGCGTAGATAACTAGAACAAATGTGAGTGCTGAGCTCAAGGAACAGATGCAAGAGGGAAAAAAAGGACTCAAAGTTTGTTTGATGTAGTAAATCACTACACTGGAAGAGTCAAAGGAAATAGAAAAGATTGAGTGCTGTAGACTAGTGTGGAAACTCCCAGGCTGGACTCAGCTGATGACTCCTTCATTAAAGCCCAGAGAAAAACAACTACATGGCTATTCTGAAAAGCAAGCTGAGAAAAATGAGCTTAGTTTTTTTGTTACCTAAATGTGAGACTCATATATGAACCATTTGATGCTTCTTACTAAATAATGCCCTTTTGTTGTGTCATTGGTATCGATAATTGCTTTTATAAAGATGCCAGAGCCAGTCCAGTCCCTGCTGTTTAAACATGATGCTTAGCCTCCCTGGCTGGACTTCGGACTCCCCTCTATCAGTAAACTGGGCAGTCATAGTGCTACCATGCAGAGCATAAAGCCATTCCCAGTGTGCCCAAGGCACACCGCCCAGCAGATGGGAAGCAGGCTAGGGGTAAAATTGTCAGAAGTGGCTCATGGTGGGGCTTTTACTCCCTGTCACACAGGCATTTCTTCCTTTCTTTTAACTTCAGAATACAAAGGCAGATCTCAGTCAAAAGACTTTCAAAAAATAAAGGAAAATATTATGTAAATGCCTTTTTTTTTTTTTTGTTCCCCTGAAAGTTCAGTAAGACTGTGGACTGTCTCCAGAGAAGAAACATGGAGGCTTCACTGGTCTGAGACACTTCAAACAGAGCTGGAAAGGCATGACCAGGAGTGTTTCTTCAGCCCCAGGGGGAGGACTGGGTGAACGGGTAGGTACTGCCAATCTCCAGTTCCTGTAAGTTTATTTGAAAATATCCCCATTCACAAAGATTCATGCCCTGTTGCTAAGCAGCAGATCTGTGTATTCCTGGTTCACCCTTGTCTCAGGAAGGACCAGAGCGAAGCCTTGTTTGCCATCAAGGAACTCCAGAGATCAATTAGCTTTCCAGGCTGCCCTAGGTATAACTTTACAACACTCAAAGTTACAAGCATATCCATGAAATCAGACACTTGTTCCTATTTGTTTCTACTTGGCAAACAGAGCTCAGCTGAGAAGAAGGAAAAACAAGTTAGAGAAGTGGTGACAGGGGAGGGTTCTTATTCTTCAGGATGTCACAGTATCTGTCCCCCAGACTATTTTTTTTTCCTGTGAATTGTGAAAGGAAGTTGCCGAAAGCTATTTCATAAATAGGAAGGGGTCCCCTGTTGGACGCACTATGGAGTAGGAGCATAGGCAGTGTAGTGTGGAAAATTTCTTTCTGACAAGGAGGTAGAAGGGGCAGGCAGGGTCCCATCCCATTTCTACAGAGAGCAGAGGATAAATGCTTACTCTGCCCAACAGAATTCATCACCGGACTCTCATGTTTCAGGTCCTTACTATTGTATCTCAGACCAGGACTGCTTCTTCAAGGTAAAAATTTTAAGACTTTCAATCAATAACTACATGAAAAATGGACAGTGCTTTGTCAGAGTTTCTGGAGGCATTGCCAAACAGTATCCTTACAATTTCTATTTTATGCCTGTCTTTTTCTGAGAAACATTAAAAAGAAACCTAAATACTCCCCAACAAGTTAATATTCATGTATGATTCACTCTAAATTCACCTCAATGTTACCAGGATTCATTCTCTGCATGGTTCTCCATGAAACTGTCCTCTAAGAGGTTTTTAAAGGTCTTTTCCTAACAATGAAAAACACTGACAAGAGCTCACTGTATTTGTCTGAGAAAAGGAAAATAGAGAGAGGAATAAAAACAAGAAGTAATAAAATAATCCTATAAATTTCCAAATACTGCCAGTTTCATCTGAAGCTCCAAGAAAAGCTCTTAGGTCAGTGACCACAAATAGCAGCATTTGCATCCCTAAACCTGGCAAAGAGGAAAAGAAAGAGAAATATTTTTTTTCCCGTAAGAAGAGGAGATAGCGAAGTCTAGTTTTCCACTAGAATGGTGGTAAATTGCTAGACCTGAGTGAATGGTATTTTCCACAGCTGGTCATTCAGAGGGGGTCTCATTCATTTTGATATCCTCTGCTCAATAACATGAGCTGACGCTGAAGTCTTTCCCTCAGTCAGGTATGTACAGGGAGCATTTTTAAAATGTCTCTTCCTTATTCACAAACCCATCTTTACAAAGCTTGTAATGACTTCGTTATCTTTGATTCCTTCTAAACCACTATCAAATCTGGCTAAAAATAAGCCAATGAATTTGTAACCCACAAGAAACATAGACATTTGTACATATACACAAATACACTATGTGCAGAGTAATAAAATCTTGTTGTCCAGGTCTGAGACTGATCATATGAGAGGCTGAGGATCCATCAGGCTATACAGGGCTTAAAAGATTCTAATTTCAGAAATAGTGGTGGGAATGACAGAAAACACAGCAGTTCTTAACAACAGTTTCTACCAAACAAGATAACATGGCGTTGACTCATATATGCACAGTAGGAGTCCATAATGTTGAAAAAATATGAAAATATTTCAATCAGAGACAGAAATTTTCCATTAGCTACCTACATATGGTACAAACAGGAGACTCAGACACCATACGTATTTTTCTTATAACAAAGTATGTGTATGGAAAGTTTACGTTTTTTTTTTTTTTCTATTTTTCTTCCTGAAGAGAATAATGAACTAGAGTCTCCAACTGGCAAAAACACCAGGTTATCCTTCAACCAGTGGAATCTTATCACCTAGAGAACAGTAAAACCTAGGAAAACTATACAGCCATCCACTCCTAGACTTGGATTCTGTGTCACTGCTAGTTGCTGTTTCTCTCTGTGCCTAAAGCACTGGAAAGAAGGGGAAAAGAGGCATTTTCCCAGAGAGAAGGATAAATCCAGTCAGTGGTACGTGCCTTGTGGGCTACAAGAGTGATCTGGAGTGTGGAGCAACATAAGCATTTCCATGTCTGGGAAGACAGAAGCCCTCCTAGGACTTGGGAGTAATATAATAATAACAAGATTAGACAACAGGGAAATATATTACATCCAGGTTATCAGAAATGAAGTTTTTGCTTTATGCCCAGCATATGTGCTATGTAACATTGTGTCCTGCCTGGCTGCACCATGGGCTTAGGGCTGAGGCTTCTTGCAAACCATGCTTGCCTGCCTACATACATGGCATAGTTACTATAGAAGACCTTGCAAGTATGGGCTATTGAAAGGGTTTTACTAGGCATGAGAAATGTTTATACATGTAACATGCATTGTAGCACCATTTCCTTCTGTTATATATTTGTGTTTGGCCAGGGGTTGAACCCCTATGGCTTCACATGGGAGCCTAGCTTTATGTGGTTACTACGCTAATGCCTAAACATCTGGCCATGGTGTACAGGTTTTGTAGTGGGGTATCCATGTAACTTATTTTACTTAACCAAGGTGCCTAGGAGGTCTCAAAGCTCTGTAGTTTCCCTCTACAGACAACAGAAAGAGATAGGTTCCTTGAGAGGCTGATTCAGAGTGAATAAATCACGCATTCGACAGGACCTCAGCTGTAGCGTTCTGAATTCTTCCCTGAGAGAAAAGAAGTTTCTGATAAATTTGAAGTCTTGTCAGAAGAAAGGGAGAAGGGCTCAAAACACCACTACTTGGCTGAGAGGGTTAGATAAATTAAAAAAAAAAACAACAACAACACCAAAGCAAAACAAAACAACCCAAACAAAATGCAAAAAAAACCAACAAATCTACCAAAAACCGCCCAAAAACCACCTTCCACAAGCATGGACTTTCAATGACAAATCAAACCATTTCTACTCAACCCCCTGAATGTTCTGACTTCAAATAAACCTATTTAGTTCCAAATTATGTATTTGCAGTGTCTTGCAGGAGCCATGGTTCAGGCACTTCACATCCCTAATTTCATTTTTGGGATGAATTCCCTGACATAATGCATCATAGTTCTCAGTCTTGGTAGGAGGAGGTAATGCATCAAATATGAGCTGAACATCTGTCATGCATTAGGGGACATGAAGTCCTGGAGATCTTCCTGGCTGAATAATAGGAAGAGACCAACAGTCACTGGAACAGAAATTCCTGTGACAGGGCTGGATTCGTTTTACCTGATTTCAGAGACCTGAAGTGTAGATGGCCACTTTTGAACTAGTCATCTAGACTTTATATCCAATGTGACAGAAAAAAGCACTTTTTGAGTGAGATTCATTTCATTGTAGGCATTTATGACTGGTCAGGTGATTCCTCTGTTTCTCTTTATTGATTATATTTATTATTCTATTCTATTCCGTTCTATTCTATTCCATTCTATATTTGAAGGCAGACCCTGATTTTGAGAAGAAAAATATTTCCTATATCATAATTCAGATCCAAAGTAAATTTTCCCAGGATTTAGTACCCACTTTTCTCAGAAATAATCAATATATAAATGCCCCTTATTATAAATTATCTTAAACCTTAATGTTATTCAAGTTCTAATGAAACAAGATGCAAAGAGGTAATCATTGCAATTCAAGAGAAGAAGTCTGTGTCCTGTGTACTTCTGTTTCTTCTTATGTCTGTACCTATTTTTCTAATATCAGAGCCCCAGGCCCTTTTTAAAGATAATGACCTTCCCTTGCCTTAGGGCAAATGCATTTCAGTATTATGCCTTTCCCCAAGATTTTAGAGTTACAGCACATGATGACAAGCAGTGGAAGGCAAGATAATCTTAGGAGCTGGAGTGACAAGCTGTGAGTCCACTCAACTTTTGGTATCAGAAGTAGTCCCCATTCAGCCAGGAGAAGAGAAGGCTCCCGGGAGACCTCATTGTGAACTTTCAGTACTTAAAAGGGGCTTACAGAAAAGATGTGGACAAACATTTTAGCAGGCCCTGTTGCAATAGGACAAGGGATAATGTTTTTAAACTAAAAAAGGTCAGATTCATACTAGATATAAGGAAGAAATTTTTTACACTGAGGGTAGTGAAACACTGGAACAGGTTGCCCAAAAAGGTTGTAGATAGCCCATACCTGGAAACATTCCAGGCCAGAGTGGACGGGGCTCTGAGCAACCTGATCTAGTTGGAGATGTCCCTGCTTATTGCAGGGGGGTTGAACTAGATGACCTTTAAAGGTCCCTTCCAACCCAAATTATTCTATGGTTCTATGAAAATAATTAATAAGCTCACAATTATGCTGATCTGATTTACAGTCCTCAAGCCAGAGATCTTATAACACCTCAACCCCTCTGCTTCTGCAGTGTTTTTTCCCAAACATTGATTTTGGATTAAAGCACTAAACAAATCTTGAAGTAATCACTAAATAAATCTGACGTTAGACTTTTCTTTATTAATATATAAATCAATAAGCATAAAGGCACACATTCAATAAGATCAGGAAAAGCATTATAAAGCAGATATCTAAATTACAACCTCAATTAAAATTATCCTTCAGCTCTGGATGACCTCTTGCATGTAAATCACTAGATTAACTCTAGCCTTCTGTAACTCAGAAAGAGCACAAGTCCTTAAAATTGCCAGTAATGAGACTGATATTTTCCATAATCTCCCTGACATACTATCTAGAAGTGAAGGCCATAGAACTGGAAGGGACATCTGAGCCGTTAAGTTCAACATCCTGATATTGCAGTAACTGTGCTGTGCAAACTTTTCATAAAACTATTAAGGTATGTCATAAAACTATGTAGGTTTTGTCCATATCAGGAAGCTTTTAAGGCTCTAGCTGCTCTTTTTCATGTCAGGCTATGTCTATTTATTTTTGTTTCAGACCAGTACAGAGACCATGATCTTATTCCTCTGATATATTAAAATGATTTTCCCAACCTGAAATTACTCAATATAGTTGTTACCAAACATATATGTCTTCCTCATGTGCCATTAATTTTATCATAACAGGGACTTGTAAGAACAGGCTCTTTCTCTTTGAGACCCTCTCCGCAGAGTTTGCTTTTTTTCTGTTGATGTTTGTTGGAATCCATCCTTTGCTTGCAGTCACATGCAACGCTAGTCTAGTCAAGTCTTGGACTTTTTTATATTCTTTCTTTCATTAATCTTTACTAGGAGATTTCTTTGGACGTGTTGATTTAGCTATTGTGATAAACACTTTTTTATAGAGTACTCACAGTGAATAAATGAAGAGACTGTTGTGGCAACAGGTATTGTAGCACAGTATTAACCCTGAAGATTTAGAACACCACACAACCAGCTCTGAAGGCACCTTTCTTTTTCCACAGCTCAAAAATATTCAGTTCACCGGCAGAGTGCCAAGTTAAAAGTAATATACTGCTGATTCATGCCACTTAAACTTTATTTCAACTTTGCTAATGGACTGTATGCATGCGTGTAGGAGATAAACTAAGCTTCAGAATACAAACATATTATTTATACATTTATATGCAAGAGTATCTCAGAACTCCTGTTTTAGGAGCTATATGAACTAAGAAAATAGACACACAAAAAAAAGCAGCTCAGACAGAGATGTTTCTACATATCTAAGTATGTAAATCGCAAGGAAATGGTAAGGCAAATTCAAGCAGTATGTTAGTCCATGAGGTCTGCTCATTTGCAGATTTTAACAGATCTCGAGTTTGATGTAGGCATCATTCTAAAAAATGAGGAGCATAATAAAATTTATTTATTAGAGCATAATGTGACATACAGAAGAAAGCACAAGAGTACTTTTGGGGAGCCATTCATGTTTCTTTTCCCCAGGTTTGTGGGTCAAAGAATCAGGGAAGCAATTAGGTTGGAAAAGACATTTAAGATCATCAAGTCCAACCGTAAACCTAACACTGCCAAATCCACCACTAAACCACATCCCCAGGTGCCACATCTACCCGGCTTTTGAATACCTCCAGGGATGGTGACTCAACCACTTCCCTGGGCAGCCTGTTCCAATGCTTGGTAACCCCTTTAGTGAAGAAATCTTTCCTAAGGTCTAAGGGCTGGAATTTGTTTCAGTTGGCTGTCTGCAGTGTGCTCACTGTATGCAGTGCAGTGCATGCACAAAAATCATACACAGAGTTGTGTATTACATGCAGTTATTTAAGTCCTTTGAACTGAAAATGCAACTGTATACATTGTGCAGCCCTATCATTTATTAATACTATGTCTAACCCTCTGGGAGCTCTTAGTGCTCAGTGTTGCTTGTATTATTATGTAGTCTTTTTTACAAAACTGCTTTTTTCCTTGCTGCTTTACTTTTCTCATCATTCTTGTAATTAAAATCTCTTTTGATTCCATTTGGCATTTCACCATCTGCACACAAGGAAATACCTTGGAACTAACCTGCCTGTGACTTCACACTGTCCACTAATTAAACTAGGTTTTAATCGGAGATTCTTAATCACCGTTAATTTTCTGACTACAAGGTGAATGTATCTGTATTCATTTCCCCAGTGACTTCTTAAAGGATGGATGTACAAATAAAAACTGACTGTACAAATGAGATTGCAGGGTTCCATATTTATTCCTTCACAATGATTTCTGATCAGATTTGCTCCGTTTACAAGAACAACCATTATTTTTCTAGCTGCTACTTGGGCAGATTATAACTAGAATCTAGAATTATAGCCGTGTCCTTCGCATACATACTTTCCATATAGAAAAGCAGGAAGCAAGAAAAACCAAACAAAACAAAACTCTCAAGTGGATGGACCACAAGACAGGGACTGGAGGAGCAAAGTCCCTCCAACTGGAAGAGAAGATCAGGTTCGTGACCACCTGAGGAACCTGAGCATACAGAAGTCTACGGAACCTGACGAGATGCATCCTAGAGTCTTGAGGGAACTGGCTGATGTAGTTGCCAAGCCAGTCACTCTCCATGATATTTGAAAAGTCATGGCAGTGACTGTCCCCTGGTGACTGGAAAAAGGGAAATGTTGCACCCATTTTTAAGAAAGGTAGAAAGGAGGACCGTGGAAACTACTAACCTGTCAGCATCACCTTTGTGCCTGGGAAGATCATGGAACAGATCCTCCTAGAAGTTATGCCAAGGCATATGGAAGACAGGGAGGTGATTTGATATGGCCAGCATGGCATCACCAAGGACAATTCCTGCCTGACCAACCTAGTGGCCTTCTAGGCGTGACTACATCAGTGGACAAGGGAAGAGCTACAGATGTCGTCTGCCTGGATTTCCGTAAGGCTTTTGACACAAATCCCACAATATCTTTCTCTCCAAGTTGGAGTAGCATGGATTTGATGGGTGGACTGTTTGCTGGATGAGGAATTGATCGTATGGTAGTGGTCAACGCTCAATGTCCAGATGTCCTTCGGGGGTTTGTATTGGGACCAGCGCTATTCAATATCTTCATCAAAGACATAGTGAGTGCACCCTCAGCAAGTTTGCGGATGACCCAAGGATAGGAGAGAGATAATGTACTTAGGATTTCAGACTTGGATTCAGACTTGGATTCAACCTCTTGCTGTGCCCAAAGCTTAATTTGTGAGACTGTGAGACTCCTGGAGAAGCAGTCAGGATAGGCTGCTTGTACCTATTGTTGGTAAAATTGGTTATTGGTTAAATAAGTAATCATAGAATCATAAAATCATAGAATAGCCCAGGTTAGAAGGGACCTTGAAAAATTGTCTGGTTGAAACTTTTGTAGTAAAGGGAGCCTAGACAAGATTATCTATCACCCTTTCTAACTGCATCTTGAAAACCACCAATGATGGGGACTCCATGACATCCCTGGGGAGGTTATTCCAGTGAATCGTTGTTCTTACTGTTCTTTCTTATGTCGAGGTGAAATTTCTTCTGGTGCAACTTGTACTTGTTGCCCCTTGTCTTCTCCATGTCGCTCTTTGTGAAGAGAGGGACTCAATCTTCTTTGTAACCACCCTTTACATACTGAAATACTGTGAAGAGGTCCCCCCAAGTCTTCTCTTCTCCAGGGAGAAGACACCTAACTCTTTCAGTTTTTCCTCATAAGCAATCATCCTGTATCTTCTCTGTACCAGGCAGCTGACAGACTAAATGTGTTCCTAATTACGAAGTGCTTGAATACTACTATAGACAGTAGGAGATGAAAGAGTTCATCTGGCAACACACTTGTACCATGCGGCAGCCTTGGACTTCAACTACATGCAAGACACCTCCATCTTAATCTCCCTCCATTCTGGTGTATTCCTCAGGGTTATCAATTATTAACTATGGATTATCAGTTGGAGGTCAGGACCTTTATTATGTGGGGCATGAACTTTAAGAGCTGCTTCCTGTGGTGCCCTGAGCAGTCAGGGGGGAGGAAGGTGTTTAAGGAATGCTCATTTCATTATCGCATTGCCACCACATTGTAGGCAGTGTGGTAAAATATCTGTATTGATACAACCTTGTATCAACACATTTAATGGGGGACAGCTGGAAAAAAAAAAAAAAAGAAAGAAAGAAAGTTCAAAGACAGTGGGAATTATACAGATGTCAGAAAAAATCTGTCCTCATGCTGTCTGTGCACAGGAGGAGATGTGAAATGTGGGTAACACAGCTTATTGCCCATGTCAGCAGCAGAATTAACACTGAACTGCACATCATAAAGCTACAGATCATTGGCAGGATACTCAAAGAATACTGTTAACTTTATTGATGTCATTGTTCTCCTCCTCCTATTTCCCCAATGTCTATACCCAGGAATATCTCATTAAACCAAGTCTTTTCAGGGAACGCTGGGGAGTATGAGAGTACAAAAAATTGCTAGTAAAACAAGAACTGCCAACTGAAACCATCAAGATCATTATCAGAAAAGGCTTCAAATGCTGCAAGTATAACAGGGACAGTTCTGAGTGCTAATGAGCATCCAGATAGGACAGGCATTTTCTCACCCCCTGAGGAAGGGTCAAACCTAATCTGACAAACTCAGCATGCCTCAGCATTGGAGGAAGAATACTCATGAAAAGGTCCACAGGTGTCAGAGAAAGAAAATCTTTAAAAGTGCGCTTAGAACAGAGAACTCGGATAAAGGCAAATCTGGGGCAAGAATGCATACACACACATGCACATATATGTGTATGAGTGCATGTACATATATACATGCATATAAAAATGCATTTTAAGTTTGTGCAGATTGTTTTGTGTAATACACATGACAAAATACAACGCTTCATAATCCAAGATTTTAAGGGGATTATATGAAAAGAGCAAAAATTAAAAATACCTTCTCTCCCACTGCTGACAGCCTACTCGTAACTTCCATGTTGTCAGTACTTACTGATCACATTATCATAGGATGGGAATCATCTGCCCAAACATGGCTTTTCACTGTATTCATATCAGTTTACTAGTCCCACCCGTCAGACTCCCATCTCCCTGGCAGGATCTTCCCACTATCTTATTGAAGTGACTTCCCTGTGGGAGGACGCAACTCAGCAAAATAAAAACCCTGTGGAGTCATCTCCCACCACAACAAAGACTCCTCTCTCTCATTATCTTCTATTATTGTTCAATGTCCTGTTGCTGTGGCTTTTACCATATGACGCTCCTACTTCGTGGCTAAAGCTGTCATGAAGCCAGAAGGCCTGTATGTCCTTAGGAAAGTCTTCCCACTGTCGTGCTCAGAGAAGACTCTTTAAGGCAGTTGTGTCTCAGCACTACCTTCCCTACTTCTCTGTGACTACATCATACATACACACCCTCTGATATGGGATTTATAGTGGAGCAGGGTACATTACGTCCCTAAGCATCTCTTTCAACGTCTTCCACCCTCTTCACCTTGTTCCATCATGGTCCATTTTCCTCTCTGCAGTTTGTGTAGGCTGGGATCAGCAGTGACTAGTTTACCTGCACTGAAGTCACAGGTACTGTCACTGTCTTTGTACCCCTGCCCTCTTAATTACTCCTATCCTAATCATAAAGACACAAATAAAACCTGTAGGCATATGATCGACCTAGTACTTCTGCCAGGAACATCTACCACTGCCAAAATATATTGACACTGACCCACAAGCTTCTAAGGATCAAATAGTTCTGCTCAGATCAAAAAGGGTTATTCACATGTTTTGGATTTCCAAAGTTTTTTATATGCTGTTGTTGATTAGGATCACGTTCCTGATTCTTGTGACTTAAAAAGCAGCTTCTCCCCAAACTTTATGGCATGCTAAGATGATTTGCTTACATGAGGGGAGGGGAAAAAACAAACAAACAAAAAACTGAAAAAAGTAAGAACAAAGAAAGAATGGAAACCAAACAAGATTTGGGAACTGAATGCAGTGAACATGTTCTTGAATACATTTATGTAGTATTCACCCAGTTCCCATACCAACAGGGAAAAGCATCTGCTTCCATTACAAAATGCAGTATATAAACACCAGCTCTCCTAGTACTTGAAGAACAGATTTTATTTCAGAGAATAAAGAAGCTCTGTTAAAATTATTAGCTACAGTTAAACCTACTTTTCTCAAACACTATATCTCAAACACACTATAGATAAATGGATAACTTCTAAATAGTATATTCTTCTCTTAGCCAGTATTTTCCCAGCTGATAATTCACACAAATTTGCTTCTCAAAATCACCATTACTTGGCTTCATCTAAGAAGTACTGGTGTAAACCCCAGAAACCCTCAAAACCTTTGCTTTTACCATCCATTTTATAAACTATTATAATCATCTCTAAAGAATAAATGTAATTCCTATAATGCCTTGTAAGACAGTCTTCCCATTTGCAGGAGAATGTGTGTTGTCTTTGAAAATTTTTTGCTATGTGTGCTTGTGCAAATATGAAATTATTTTGGAAACAGGCCTCTTTATACTACTCCAATGTTTGGCAATTATAACACAGGTGGTTTCTATACTTGCCTGATTAAGATGTAAGATCTGGCTGAAACGGGTATAAGTTCCAGTATTTCCCTGCTATTTTTTTAAGTCCAAGTTATTCTTATTGTAAAATAGAAGTCAATTTATGTTTTTATAACGGCAAATTTTGAATTGAAATTAGGGGACGCTTTTCCAAAAGGCAAGTTTTCTCAGAAGGGTCACTTTGATCTTATGTCTGACTAATTTGGCTCTCAAACTAGCCAGGAAAGATGCATTTTCTTTCAATTTTGTAATGAAATCACAGACTGAAATGAGTTTCTGATATTACTTATGCCAATCAACAGTTAGGTACCACAAGCAACAAGGGGACTCACAGATTTGCAAAACATGGGTATGGAAAATATATTGACAAAGCAAAGTTTTCCATTCTTTGACTTGAAAACTGCACTGCAACAGCTGCAGCCACCAGCCAGAAATCTTGTGCAACCCCCTATAAGTCTTCATATATTATTTATGCCTGTCATGTTCCATCAGACATTTTATCTGATGTTGTTGATGTACCAAATGTTGTGTATCTAAGATTGAGTTCGTGTCGTTGTATGTCTCCTGCTCTTTTTATTAGTAGTACTTAACACATACAGAACTCCATGAGGTTTTTTTTGTCAACTGCTTGATTTTTACTAAAGTTGTCTTCCTATACAGAAGTTTTGATATATGTTTCTCTCCTGACATTAAGGACACTGTTTTTCTGCCTTATGATACTGTTAATAACACTTTTTCAAGCATGGCCCTTCTTTCAGTCAAAAAAGCTGACCTTTCTATTTTCCCAGCCCCAAAATAAGAACATCAAAACAATGGAAGGGTATTTCTGACATGAGAAGGAATCACAACATAGTCTTTTAAACTCTAGAAAAGATTGAAAGTGCACAATAACCAGGGATGAAGCATCCCTCAATGTCATCTCCAGGAATGCAGTTCACTGGCATCAGTCAGAGTTCCCTCAACCCACAGAGCCCTAACAGTAATAAATAAACATGTGCCATTATGCCGGGAAAAACAGAAGCAGAGAGTGATTAAGTAGCTGCACAGGAAACTCTGATGCAGTGCTCAACACTGAAGCTGTGCTTTCCACATGAGAGTCAATGGCTTCAGGCGTACGAGATTAGAAATAGTGTGGCCAGCAGGACTAGGGAAGTGATCGTCCCTCTGTACTGGGCACTGGTGAGGCCCTACCTCGAGCACTGTTTGTGCCCAGTTTTGGGCCCTTCACTACAAGAAAGATATTGAGGTGTTGGAGCATGTTCAGAGAAGGGCTACGGAGCTGGTGAGGGGTCTGGAGCACAAGTCTTATGAGGAGCCACTGAGGGAGCTGGGGTTGTTCAGGCTGGAGAAAAGGAGGCTGAGGGGAGACCTTATCACTCTCTACAACTATGTGAAAGGAGGTTGAAGAAAGGTGAGGGTCAGTATATCCTCCTGAGTAATAGACTTGGGAGAAGAGTAAACAGCCTCATGTTACACCAGGGGAGATTTAGATTGGATATCAGGAAAATTTCTTCAGTGAAAGGGTTGTCAAACATTGGAAAAGGCTTCCCAGGGAAGTGATCGGGTTGCCATCCCTGGAGGTATTTAAAAGATGTGTAGATGTAGTGTGAAAGGACATGGTTTAGTGGTAACTTGGCAGTACTGGTTAACAGTTGGACTTGATGGTTTTCAAGGTCTTTTCCAACCAAAATGATTCTATGATTTTAAGATTGTTTACTTCTTTCACACAGCAGGATAAAGTGCTATAGCAGAAACTAGTCTACAAGATGAATGCCACATAGAATTAAAAAGACTGATAGTGAAGTATAAAATTCCTATCCCAGAAACTCAGACTACTTCTCCACAGTTTTTAGGAACAGAGGAAGCAAAGAATAACTGGGATTTTTAGTGCATGGTGCTGGCAGCACCTGGTAAAGGGGAAAACAATACTCTGACTTTGGATGCCACTCAGGAGTGAATCAGTCTCGGTATCAACCGATAAAGAAACCAGAGTGGTGCAAATATGACACAGTAATGAACGGTTGATTACCTAGTAAGTATCGCACCAAGAGGTACATTGCTATGTTGTGACAAAAAGGCTAGGATTTCTTATTCTCTACTGTTTCTCCTTCCTCTTAAGCCCTTATCTCCTTTTACCTCAAAAGTCCTTTTTGGCTTTTTTTCTCCCCCTTCCTCAAGAAAAAACACATAGAAATGGCAAAGGAGCAATTAAGAGAAACTAAATCCCAGCAAGTGTTCTAGACATAAAATATTTGTTTTCCGATCAGATATTCACATTTAAGAAAAAATAATTAGAGTAGAAGCAATACCATTTACCCAGGAAGAATGATGAGGAACAGGAAGTGAAAACAAAAATCTACTTGAGCCGACTTTTGATGTGTGAAAAACTGCAGATACTCCTGTCCATTGGATGACAACTACCATACGGGAAACAGACCCCCGACAGAATCACTCCTCACAACTTGCTGTTATGATACCAAATCAGATGCCCACCTCGGAGGAGACACCAGACCTACCTGAGCTCCTTCCTGAAGAGAGGAGAGCCACCAGAAGCAATGAAGCAGCTTTGAGGCAGGACTGCATGAACCCAGCTCAGTTGAAAAGGTTTTCAAAGAACACAACAGTCCAAGCAAATTTCATGAAATTAAGAAACTGCCAGTCAAATCCAAACTGGTTTGAAATCAATACAAACCTCTGTAGTGGCTTGAAAGGGCTGAGGACAAAGCCCTCAATGTATAATTTCTGCTGGAGATATTTGAAGATTTAGGAGCTCTGTAGGGAAGACAAAGCTGAAAGGAATCTCTTAGGTCATCGAGTCCAGTCACACATTATTTCTGATATCTCATCCTATACTCCCTTTCATTACAGTATCAGTCTCTTTCTGTGAATGTCAGAACAAAGGTGCAACAGCCCAATATTTCTCTGATGAAGAGGAAAAGGCACAAGAGATATTATAATTGGTTTCTTTAAAACCTGAAGTTAAATGTTTAACCTCTAGTAAAATTGAAAATGAGATGCTTATGATCACTCCTATAAGTCTCATTGTATTCATATTAAGCCCCTAGTGACAGCTGGGAAACCTGGAAAAGGAAGAGATTTGCACTGAATTTACTGATTGAAACTTAGTAAATAGTTACACAACTCGGGAGGCAAAAGACAGAGGACAGAAAAGATCAATCTTCCTTAGATATGTCAGTGATGCACAGTTTAAAAGACATGAAAAGCAACAGAAAACGTGTCCCAAGTCAGCTGATTTGTCTCAGAAGTCAGAAAAGGGAATAGGACTGCTGAGTAAGAAGGAAATATTTTTGCAGTCTTTTTTTCATTGTAGAACCGTAAGTTAAAGGACTTGAGCAAAGGTTAGGGGCATATAACTGTTATTTTCAGCATAGTATCTTCTCATTAAAAAAATACAAACCAATGGCTAATTTATGTTATTTGATGTATTTATTAGTGGAGAAATCTAATCCTTATTCTAAGAATAAAGGCATAATTAAGCACACCTTACTTCAAAAAGAATGTATTCTTTATAGGGTTGGGCTTTTTTTAAAACCTCTTTTTCTCCTGTAGGTTTCATTTTTCTATAACTCTCATCTGTTCTTTGGATAGATATTACAGTCCTAAAAGAAGGCAAATGAAAAATTAATAGTGGATCATTTATAGAACCACATTTTCTTCTTCTTCTCTTTGCAATTTTATATGAAACTTCATTTTCTCACTTTTCAAAGAAAATTCTTGGGAAGATATCTTCCAGCTTTATCATGCAGATATGTGGAGCTTAATGTTCTAATGGTAAGTTACAAGACTGTATCCTGTCGCTGAAGCAATGAGGCTCTGAGAGTTAGATTTTCAGTGCACAACTACTAATTCAAAATTTGCCCGTTACCAATATATTTCTTTTACCCAGGCATTTTGGCAAATGTTCTTGTAGCATTTTGGGGAGTCACCAGATGGCACTAAAACATTGTAAGGTGCCAAAAATCATTACCTTTCTTGCCAACAAATGCATTAGTTTTCAATAATATCATTTTCTCTCTACTTCAGCTGCAGCTTGGACTAATATCTCCTTTAAATTCCACTGAACTAGAGGCATTGACACATGCCATTGAGCCAGAGAGCAGCAGGACAAACTTAAAGACATAGGTACATCATCCAAAGCCAATATACCACCAAGAATGTTATTACCATTATCTTAGCCTTGAGATTACGTTCCTTTCCTGGAAATCTGAGTCTATCAAAGAAAATTTTACAGAGCCTGCTTATTATATCAGTACAGATTCAACCTGCTCCTGAGAAAGCTGTAGCCCTTTTCTTGTTGACACTAGTTTCAAATCTATCTTTCCTTCATGTCTCCACTGTGCAAGGGAAACATTAAATATTTGAGATACTGCTCTTGTATTTAAGATGAAGCTGTACTCTGTTTATATGCATAGCTCTCGCTGAATGACCAAAAATTTCCCTGTCCCAGTTATCTGTAATCAACAGTGATCAATATTCCTTACTTAAGGATGGATATAAGAAAAATTAAAAAAAAATAAGTTCTACTTAGAATATTCCAGAAGCCTTAGGCAAAACATAATGTTTTAAAAGTATCTAACATATTTTGGTATACATATATATCCTACACTGTAATTTATCTACTGTTTTGCAAACCCTTTCATTGGCATGCAGTTTCAAATCTTTTCCTGTCTGGATTCATGCCCTCACCATGTTAAGAAAACCAAATATTTATATCATTTTCTTGTTCTCCAAATTGATGTCATAGTCTTTTTTTTAACCAATGACTGCAACCTTGACAAATGAGTTTTACAAATATTGAAAGAATTTGTTCAGGTCTACTTCAGAGGAAAATATTCCGGTTGAGGAACTATATTATACTATATATGTGTATTATGCGTATATAGTTGTCCTAGGATAACTCAAAGAACAAATATAGTAGCATAAGTCATATTAAAATTTAGAAAAAAAAATATCTAAAAACCTAAAAGTCTTTACTGAATTACAGACCAAACCATATCACCATGATGGCTGGAAGGAAGGATGTCCTGTTCATCTATTCTTTTTTTATTTTAATAGGCAGTTAAAAATATTAGTAGTTTTCATGGAAATTTTGACAAAATAAAAGGATTTTTGAAAGCCATGGGCAGACTAGATTAGATCCGCTTGGCATGCTTAAGTTTTCCAAATAAGTGACATTCATTTTGATAAAATATTTGCCTTACCTTCTCCCCTTCTGAACATTGGAAGGACGCAGCAGAGAGTAGAACAAACACAGTAGTTCATCCTAAGGTCCCTGTTTTGAGAGTGGGGAGAAGAAGATTTTTCAAGTTAGTAATATTTTTTCACTGAAACCTGCCTCAAACAATTTCTATGTGGGGAGTTTTCAAATGACAAGAGGAGTAGTCTGAATAGTATTGCTGCAATCACTGTTTTTGACTCCGTGTGAGTCAAAGTACTCCAAAGGTTTAAGAGACATGGTTTGAAATAATGGCCTGGGGATAGTAACAGTGGCCCTGAAGCAACTAACCGTAGCAGGCAATGAGTGGCTACCTATAGAGAAATTTCATCTTTATGATTCAGGCCAGCGTGGACCCTGCTCTGGAGCTCACACCTGCACATGCTTAGAAACTGTCCCATAAAGCTGAAGTGTTCCAGAGCCATTCCCTGATCCCCATGTTCCTGTCTCAGGGTGAATACAAGGCCATACTCTGGCCACGCTCTGATATCCATTCATCACATTCCGATTTTCTGCATTACCTTATGAGCAAAGTAAGGAGGCAACATATTTTTCTCCAAAGAAAATCCACTGTGTGATAGATGCGTCTTCACAAATACACGCTTCAGAAAGCATCCAATCATTTAAAGAACTCCCACAACCAACCACAGTAACCTTGAAATATTTTGGAATAATTGATAAATCTCTCTCCCACCGTCGGCTTATTTCTTTTTCATGAAAAATCATGACTAAACACTTTGATTAAAGTCAGGTAAGTGCTTTTCAGAACTTCCATCATGTAGTTCAAAGTTTTTGTTAGCCTGGATTTCTCTAGAGCAGAGCTTGCCTTTGAAGGGCTGTCACCTCCAGCAATGGTTTCGCAGTATGGAAAAACACTCCTAGGAAAAACTCACTCTGTGGCCCTCTGTTTCATCTTCCCATTTGTGCTTTCTATCGCAGGTGGAATTACTGATTGCTGTTTTGCTCCTGCAGATGCAACTGTAACAGTCTAAATATGGCAGCACTGAAGCAGTTCATAAACATTAATTAATGTATCCTCATTACATCCCTCTGAGGAGACTGATGATAGAGCAGTGGCAGTGTCTTGGTATGGATCCAGAGGTGTGAGTTCATACCTCTCCCTGGACTCATTCCAAGCATCACTCCCAGTCAGCTCAGCTATAAATGAGTACCGCAGCACTGGGGCTGAGGAAATCGAAGGCATCTGGATGGAATATTAGCCATATCACTCCCCTGTGGGAGGTTAGCAACAGAAACTGTTGTCCTTGCCAAGATGAGCACAATTAGCCCTTGTGATGGTTTGTTTCCACTACGTCCAGAGGTGCTGCTATGACCCCTCTGATGAGAACAACTGGGGCAGAGGGGAATGAAGACCCAGAACCTCAAAGACTTTTGAAGCTCTGAATCCCTGTAAACTCAGTGGGCATTAGTCACACGAACACTTTGACTGTCTGAGTCCAAGTGATTTTTCTCAGTTCTGTGGCAGAACAAAAAAATTGACCCTGGACTCATAAGTCCAGTCAATTAAGGTATTTGTTTTCTCTTCTGCAAATCTTTGCTGGTAAAAGTAATAATTACTGAAGAGATTCATCCCACTGTGTTAAAGGAGAATGTCTTGAAAATACATATGCATTGTCACACAACTGGGAATAAAGTTTGTTTAGTCATATGAGATGAAAGCTAATAAATACTCCTTTGCATTCACTGCCTTTCATACTCATTATTCTTATTAAAAGATCTAACGTTGTTTTCAGCATGGGACAAGACAATCACTGCCTTGAAGAGCTTATATGAAACTTTTCATTCAAGAAACTCACAAGGCATTTATAAACAGTAATTAATTTAATCACTGGAAATTATAATGTCTTTATATATGGGAAACTGAGGTACAGAACGTACTGTACCACTCAAAACATCACTTAACTGATACCCAAATGGAAATAAAAAGCAGTCTTACTGATTTCTTGTCCTGTACTCTAATCACCAAACCTATTTCCTCCTAATAAATAATTTAAATTTTAGTGAACTATAATGAAATAAAAAATTGTTTAGATTGCTTCAAGGTGAATGAAGATAAAGAGGCAATGCAGATACATGGCCTCTTGCTTTTCTTCTAAGCACTTCATTGTATTGTACAAACAATACAATGAAAATTTTGAAAATTAAATGCTCCATCATTAGCTAAATAGGCAAAAGTAACTGTCTAAGTGATAAATAATGGGTTCTTGCAGCATCATTTAAAGACCAAACTACACTGAAAAGTATCCCCTTCTATCAGATATTTTTTGGACTCTGCTACATGCACTGGAACCAGTGAAGCAATAAATACATCAAAATATAGAGGTAAACAAAACCATAAAACATCCAACACGACAACTGAAACACCCACGACTACATAAATATATATGAAGCAAGAGGCACTTTCTGAAACACCCAGCTAGTTTGATTGGATTGAACAGTCCAATCAAAGCATTGTATGTTCACATAATGGAGGAAATAGGAATTATATGGCAGGGTAAGGAAACAGTTGATTTGCAATGTATTTTAACTACCTTTATTCTTTTAAACTTCCCAGTGCCAAAATAGGACAGCCTTCTGTGTGATTTGAACATGGAACTACCAGTTTGCAGATACAGAGTATTCCAAAGGAAATTTCAAGCCACCCAATACACTTTCGAATGTGTCATCTAAAATGTTTATCTGCATTTTTAACAATATCTGCTTTGAAGCTCTGAGCATGATATTTTTGAATGGCAGCAGTAGAAGCCCTGAAAAGAAAATGTAACTCAAATGCACCCTTTCGAGATCATCCTTTTTTAGCTTTGGCTCAAAAAAAGAGCCATCCACAGCATTCATTTGACATCCATAGCTTTGTCCACCTAGATGGAGATTCTCAATCCCTTCTCACTACCAGATGTTTGTGTAGATAGCCTAAAGACATGTAGCTGGGAACTCTTGCCCTTGTTGTGTATAAAATAAGGCAACAACAGTAGTTTGTAAACTTGTATAGGCTTCATATAATCAGATTCCTATGAGATAGACATGAAAGCTGAGTGGAATTAATAGACCTGTATGTTTCCTTTCATAATTTTCTGAACGTTTTCTATTTTCCCAAATTTAAAGACCACAAAGGTCATTAAATTAGGCTACCTAGTAGGAGCTTGTATGTATTATAGATGCAAGATATCATACATCCTCTCTCTGGTGACCAGGACATGAAAAAATGGAATGATACTGTGTCAGGGAAAATTCAGACTGGACATTAGGAAAAAGTCCTTCGCTGAGAGGGTGGTCAGTCACTGGAACTGGCTCCCCAGGGATGTGATCACAGCACCAAGACTATCAGAGTTCAAGGAGAGTCTGGACAATGTCATATGATTTAGTTCTAGGTAGTCCTGCGAGGAGTGAGGAGTTGGGCTTGATGATCCTTATGGGTCCCCTCCAACTTGATATATTCTATGATTCTGTCATACACTATGTCCTGTAAAGACCCCAGCAACTTGTGTCTAAAGAACATTTTTCAGAAAGTTACCTAGCCCTATTCAAAGATACTAAAGGATGAAGAATTCAGTACTTTCCCTTGTAGCTTGATGTCATCAAACTAAAATTAGTCATCTCCTTCAGTGCCCCCTCAGAAGCAGGAACAATGCTGTTGAGGGCTGCCTAAGGAACTGAACAAAGTCGAATAGAACAGTGAAAAATGGATATGGCTCCTGTATTTCTGCACATTTGACTTAGGTTTCCTAAAATCTACTGCTCAGTGTTAATGATAATGTTCTTTCTTAGGAGCTAAATCGCTTTTACTAAGATCATGAGCCCAGATATTTTGGTGCAGATCTGTAGCTTCAGGGCTGAAGCAGATTTTACACGTAATAGGTATTATCATAAAAGCTTGAAAAGCTAGTTGGGCTACACAGGTTGAGATCTACTGACCTTCCTCTCTCCTGACCTGGCATTGTGATTCAAGTTTTTTAAATCCTATATCTCTGCATTTAACTGAGATACTTTTTACGTATCCTGTTCCAGCCAAGGGTCTCAAAGGAAGCATCACACCTAAAATTAGCTGTAATCAATGCACACCATGGCATTGTGTAAACATCTAACGCTTTCCCACCAATGTGGAATGCAGTTAGACTTACACATACAGTTTTCATTCAGAATTCATTGCCATCATAGGAATCAGCTAAAGTACAGTAGGATATTTCCTTGTGCAGAATGACAACTTGTAGTTATTTTTTTAAATGAATTTATTTTTTTAAAATGAACTTCAAACTTTTGATGAACTTTGATGGTGTTAATTACATTTCTAGATAAAAGGCACAACACATAACTAGCCTTACTATATTGTGCCTGAATGGACAAGTTATTTGATGAATAGCAGCAAAATTTGTGGATTGGTCTTCTCTGGTATTCAACCAGCTCTGTCATGTGAGATACAAACATAAGGACAGAGTCTGCGGCCCTTATTTTCACCATGTGGCCTTTGCAGAACTAGTATTGGCACTGTGTCTTCCTATGGTATCCCAATGGCCTTATCTGTACACTCATTCCAGTACAATTTGGGTGTCATTTCAATGAAATCAAGGCAAGGAATCTGTTGTTGTTGTTATAGTTCCTCTTCAGTAAATAGAGAACACCATGAGTGAAGGTATTCAGATTCTAGTACTTTTAATAGATTTCAGAATTTGTACCAAAATTATGAATCCAACTGAGCCATCACATGAAATTAACCCTTCTCCAGGCCTTTTTGTCTCAGCAGGTCGGTTCTGAACCTTTATTCTCTCCACACACTCTGCAGGATGCTTCACCTTCGGTCATTCTGTTTTGAAGAGCTCTAGTTACTATATCACCATGGGTTTAGCTAAACACTATCTTTAGCCCTGTAGAACACTTGTGGCAGCAGGAGGCCTCCATGCTCCCCATCCTGGCTGAATATAGTATTTTTAACATTTCAGCAAGCACTTCAAGGAGATTTCCAAAGGCAAACAAACTTGTGTGGGAGATGAGAGCACTAAGTGCAATTGTCTGTAGGAATAAACTATGCTTCCATGGGACAGATACTGCCTGACACCAAGCACCTGAAGATAAATTTTAGGGTGTTCAGGCAGGTCCTAGTGTGCCTCTGTACAGCAGCTAAACAGCAAACTACTGCTGTATATGACTCCCATTATAATTAGTATGAGGAAGAGGAGGCTGAGGGGAGACCTCATCACTCTCTACAACTACTTGAAAGGACACTGTAGAGGTCTCTTCTCACAGGTAATTAATGATAGAACGAGAGGGAATGGCTTCAAGCTCCAACAGGGCATGGAAAGAGTGGTCGGGCATTGGAATAGGCTGCCCAGGGAGGTGGTTGAGTCACCATCCCTGGATGTGTTTAAGAGACGATTAGATGTGGTGCTGAGGGCTATGGTGTAGGGGAGGACTTTGTAGAGTAGGCTAGATGGTTGGACTCGATGATCCCAAGGGTCTCTTCCAACCTAGATGATTCTATGATTCTATGATTCTATCTCTTTAAGTTAAGTATTGCCTAAGAGACTCACCATGCCTGTCAGCTCCTGTGAACTTCACTAAACAAAGGACTGCAGAAGGTTAGACTCAGGACCACCATGTGTATATTTAGTGTTGAATAAATCACATAACCAAATGTTGTTGGTTGCTTTCTAGGGTGGGGTTGTTGTTGTCTCTTTCTAGGGTGTGTATGTTGTTGGTCTATTTCTAGGATGTGTAATCATCAAGAAAAAATATCCTGCCTCTATAGCTGCAAGTGTGTGCATCAGCAGAGCTGCAGGTCTTGTTGACCTGACTTCAGCTGGCATGATGAGAGGTACTAAATTCCATGAAAGGCTGTGAATGGAGGACAGAAGGAACAGCCTCCATCCCACATGTCTGCGCTGCAGAGGATGTTTGCCTGGGCTGCAGGAAGATGGGCTCTGCTCACCAGGGACTGCTCATGGGCTGTAATTCCCAAAAGGAATATCAGTGGAATCAAATCTCTAAGAGCACAGTGATGTATAGAATAGAATAGAATAGAATAGAATAGAATAGAATAGAATAGAATAGAATAGAATAGAATAGAATAGAATAGAATAGAATAGAATAGAATAGAATAGATGTGTGACATATCAAGGTCCTGCACTGGCCTATAAATCTCTTCACTAAAAATGCTGGCCTACATCTTTCTGTAAGAATATATACTCTTCAAAGTCTGTTCTTTTTCCCTAGAGAAAACCACCAGAACATCATCTTTCCTTTCAGACATAAAAATGAAATCTGTCAATCACTAAAATCTGTCTGCCCTACCATGGCTCCTGTCTTACACGTTTACAGCTCTGATTGCCTCTCTCTGAACAGCAGCCCTTCTGTGTGAAGCTCGGGATGCTTGCCTTGAGAGGGTGGGGTTACGAAAAAGAGCGTGGCATTCTTTGTATTTGTTACTACTGACTTTTTTATTTTTAATTTTTTTTTATTGTGCAGTGACAGGAATGAAGACCCAGCCAAATATCAAATGAAACATCCAGTCATACAAATTGTTTGCAAGTGAAATCTTAGGGGGAGGGATAAAAAATGGTTCAGAGAGACTTGCCTGTTTATATAAGCAGTGACTCCTCTAGTCAGTGTCATCTTAACTATGGAATTTAAAATGGAAGTGCTGCTTCATGGTTATATATACTGCTTAAATGTCACCTTTTATTCGTCATGCTTATTTTACATCTAAGCTAGTATTAGGTCTTCTGCATAAAGAGAAAAAAAATTAAAAACGGAAAGTTTGGGGCTACATGTTGAGAGATTACATGGAGAATGAGTAAATATTTTTGCCAGAGTATGTACTTGATCTTACCATAATCTTACAGTAATAAAACACTTCTATTCTAGGAGCTCCTTAAACATCCTTTATCTAGAAAGAAGGTTAAATTATAGTACACTAAAGCTGCATCTGAGAAGGTAAGATGAATGTACGGCTGCTTCAGGATTAATGCTGCTTTTAAAACAATTTACAGTCCAAGAAACTATTAACACACACTAAAGACTCTATTAGAAACTAAACAAGACAATAATATCATACAGAGTACAAAGGAAAACAAGAACTTTGAAGACAAAAGCAGGTTTTGGGTAAAATAAAAAATTATTTGAGGTTTTGAAGGCGTGATTTCCAGACTGTTGGACTTTTGCAAGATCTTGGTAGTTTATACAGCCATGCTTAGATCTTCGTGGTTTCCTGGGTCATCAGTACAGCAACAATGTCGTAATGCAGTGGTCTTCTTCACAACACCTAGGATGTCTCCTGGACTGTAGAACAGTACGTTCTAGTCCATGTCAAACTTAGGAGTAGTGGTCTATTGACCTAAAAATAAAAAAAAAAAAAACAAACCCAACCAAACCTTGTCCTAGATTATGACATAAAATGAAGCTAATAGTTACAAAATATGATGTACTTTTTACTTAATAGGTATATTTTGCTCAGCATTTGAAGAGGGAACTTGCAGGGGTGTCCGTATCACTTAAATACAAGGTTTGTGCAGCACAAACAGATGTAAATTAGTAAGTCTCACCTGCCTTTGCATTCAAAGAAAAGAAACATGCACAAATGGAATGGCTCACTTGGATATCAGTTTGGGGATGAGATAAAGAGTGTTAGAGATCCTCCATGGACCATATTAGGAATCTAGACAACTAACTCAGTTGTACAGCTATGACTTCGAACCTAAGTGTATCTACAGTGAATCTGAAGAAATTTTTCTAAGCCTTCTGCTATAAATCTAGCCAACCAGCCTGCCAACTTGTTATTTATATCTGTTTATGAGACATGAAGATTTTTTATGGTACAGCAAGGAAGATAGCTCAGCCACTATTCACCTCTATCCCCTATGATATTAGAATTACCTCAAATAACTTGTTCATCATATTCAAATTAGTCATTTCAGATAACAGTAAATAGAGGGGGGAAATCCATGGAACCAACCAACACATGTAACATTTCAAGGCCCAGCTCATTATTGCTGCTTTAACTTTAGGTCCTATAACACAGAGGGTTAAATGGCTAATAAGAAGGGAACGGAATGGGAGTGAGCAAATGCTTTTCTGTGTGACTCCCAATCCAATCTGAGCAAGGCACTCATTGATGCACTGATTTCTCTAGGAAATCTGGTTGCCAGTGACCACACATCTGAAGGGCTGTTCTTGTGCTCACAGATTTCATTTCCCCTTACAGTAGTTTAGATCAAGGCCAACGAAAATAGGAAGTTCTCCACAGCTGGTTTCTCTGCCTAGTGCTGGTGACATGCAGTATTACGGTGCCAGATGCATTACACCACCACTGCAGGGCCAGTCATGCCACGCCTGACCCATCCTTATTGCTGGTAGGTGCATGCTATGATCCTCGTTCAGAGGTTGTATGGTTCCAGACTTTCTCTGCTGGTGTGCTACTCAGCTAATCTCAAGGTTGCACCTCAGTATGACCTTGTGTTCACAGTTTGTACTCATGAAAAGAGTACTTGGGATGCAGTGGAAACCTTTTTAGAATGCACACATACCTATTGAAAATGCCAGACAACTATGGTAATGCTAGCTAGAGTGAAAAATTAACATTAACAAGCTCATCTCATGACTTTGGTGGGGAGTGAAAGGTGTTTCAATTGTGGGACAGTAAATCCATTATGAAATAGCTTCCAATTTCCTCAAAACCATACCATATTGACCATTGAGTGAAAGAAGATACTGAAGCAGATATTGCCTAATATGACACCTCCAATGGACTTGATGTGTAGAACATGACTCTGTATTATTTCTGCACCAAATTTTTCATACTAAGGCTGATTTGCATTGTTGATACTTTTGTACATGTCAGATCAGAAACATTTCACTTAGTTAAATTTAGGACTGGTTTCATGTTGCTTCTGCTGTCTTTGTTATACATAAAAAACATCTTGCACATTTTCTCTTTAGTGAAAATTCTCTCTGTGAATTTCATTGTAACCATGGTCCAGTATATAAGAATTGGCTCAGACATTTATTTGATAAAGTCTTTTCTCTCTGAGGTATTTAATTCAATAAATTCATTGGCATCTTCATGCTACACATTTACTAGGATTTTATTCCTCCCAAGCACACAGTCTCTTCTCAAAGCAGTAATTTGTTGCTGTAGTAGTTTATCAGACAGATATGCCTAAAGATTTCTGTTAACAGTGCATATTTTGTATGGCAGTTCCATGCAGAGACTCACTAACAAGAATCGAAGAGAGAGGAGATTTTACTCAGCTCTACATGAGCAAAATAAGAGGATTAATAGAAAATAATCAGAACTTCTGGATTTCAACACACTCTCTGTAGCTTAATGGAAAGTTTTAATGAGGAATGAAGAATATGACGAACCTGCACCCTATCTAATATTTCATTTGGGGTGATTTATGTTTCCAAGTGGAGCTTGGAGTAATTGGTTAATAGTTAAAGGTCATCAGAGGGTGTCAATCTTTAGCAGCTTATGTAACCACATTACAAATACAATGTTCTTCAAAAACAAAATTCTTCCAAGTCTTAGGGTAATCACAGGATCCATTTGCTTCTTAGGGTCCTCACTCATCATAGGTATTTTCTCTGTATGTGCCCCTCTGTCTGTATCTTTGGATTTTTGTTTCAAAATTGTATGCAGTAGTTTTTAAACCTTGCAAACTTCACCAACATGCTGTAGCAAGGATTTCTACAGCTTGATTCCAAGCTATGCAAAAAGCTATTTGATTTTATTAATTTTAAATCTGCCACTTCCTACATTATTTGATGTCCCAAGTTCTTATGAATGAGCAGTCATTTTCCTGTTACCTCTCCTTGATTTTCTAGACTCCTGTCATACTCTCTGTCAAAGATCTCTTTCCCAGGCTGAAGAGACCAAGTGTACTTGGCCACCCCTCATACAGAAGTCATTTTACTCCTTTAATTATCTGAGAAGGAAATCCTTTCTTAAAACTTTTTCAGCTTTACCATACCCTTAGCAAATAATATATGATTTTTCTTTTTTTTAAAAAGGGGAGGAGGAAAAGGAGAATAACTTTACATGGTGTTTTCATACACAAATACATCATGGATTTCTGCATTTATCTTGTTCCCCATTCTTTTTCTAGCGTTCCATTTGATGGTTAACAACTGATATTTGCATAGTAATACTTGTCTATTTTACCTCCAAGATCTCACTCCTGAATGATAATCACCAGCTTGTAGCCCATTACCATGAGTATAAAGTTAGAATTGTTTTCACTGGTTGATTTATTTTACATCTACCTACATTTAAATTTATCTACCACATCGCTACTCTTGCAACACCTAACAGTTGCCCCTGAATAATTTGGGATTGCCAGCAACCTTTATGACCTCGCTTTTCAACCTTTTCCAAATCACTCACTAATTTGTTGAACAGCAGGGTCTCTGCACAGTTTCGTTTGGTCATGCAGTCATCTCCTCCCATCATCCTTGTCTATTTAACCATTTCTTTACTCATGTAGGGGCTTTCTCTGTCTCCCTGGTTTCTCTGGACACCTCTGGCAAGGGACATCTGCCAACACATCACAGCCGGCCAGGAAGGAAGAAGGCACTGTCCTCATGACATCCACCAGCACATCCACCTGCCTATCAAGTTCCTTGTCTTCATTACAAGGCTGAGTTTACACCACGAGGACAAGATAAAACAGTGTGCATTTCTGAGCATCTGCCCCACTCCCCTGTGGACTGCTAAAAAAGGAAATAGTTATGTTTTGGTATTATGTAAAAGCCAAGATTCTGCAGTCTGTATTCCTCTGACAGCCTACAGTGAATGTCTTGATCAACAAATTTTGTTTGAATTCTTATACTTAAAAATTCCACTGGTTTCACAAATGCAGAGTGTACATGAGACAGCAATCAGTAAACTTAAATGCAATAAACATAGAACAAAAGACCTCACAATACAAACATCCCTGCAAGTATATTGATTTTACAGGAACAGAAAAAAAAAAAAAAAAAAGATGAGGTACTTGCTGGGTGAGATTCAGAATACTGGAACCAGACAATACCCATTTATCTCCTTTTCCAATTTTATCCAGTTCTGTGCTGACCATTACTGTGAACTCTTCACTACAGTCACTCTGTCTTATCCAGAAGATTGAGTCGTATTCATAGAATCATAGAAAGATAGAATTGTCTAGGTTGGAAGGGACCTGTAAGATCATCTAGTCCAATCATCAACATAACTCTGATTAAAAAAAAAAACAAAACCCAAACAAACAAACAAAAAAAAAAACACCAAACAAACAACCCCCACCACCCTCACCCCCCATAACTAACCCAACCCATGTCTGTAAGCACTATGTCAACCCATCTTTTAAATATCTCCAGGGATGGTGCCTCAACCACTTTCCTGGGCAGCCCATTCCAATGCTAAATAACCCTTTCCATGGAAAATTTTTTCCTAATATCCAATCTGAATCTCCCCTGGCACAACTTGAGGCCATTTCCACTTGTCCTATCGCCTGTGACTTGGAGAAGAGATCAATCCTCGCCTCTCTATACCCTCCTTTCAGGTTCTTTCACAGTAGAAATAACTTCATGAGAAAAGAGAACACCCAGTGTTATGTACAAACCATGGTAACCAAGGACAACTCTTCTCATCTCTTTCAACATTCTCCCACCATGAAATGATAAAGTTCAGATAAATAACATAAATCTCTTTTTAGTTTTTTTTTTTTTCCTCCTTCTTCAATGCGAGAGTAAAATATATTCTTTGGGTTTCTTTTTCTGTTTCATCATAAAGAGAAAATGCTCGTGATTCAAACTGGGATGCAGATAAGTTTGGATAAGAATCCAAACAGAGAAAAGAATTAGAAATTAAAATGAATTAGAGGTAAGCTAACGTATGTTATTCTCCCAGTACAGTTTAAAATGGCAACAAATTTTCTTGTGATCACTTTGGAGGTGTAACTCATTCGTGTCTGGTTTCTGCACACTGTAACTGGATTATGAAATCACTCCTGGGTGATACAGATTTTTAAAGGGTATATATATTCCAGACTTGATTGGCTTTTTGAAGGCTCATGAATATGGATTAACCCAAAATGGTCCAGAATCTAGGAGTCAGGTGGATTCTTTGTCCACTATATTGAGCAAAAAGTGATTAGCTTTCATATGAGAAGGTAGGCAATAAACAGAGTAACCTCACAGGAAAAGGACAGAATCTAAAGAGAAAGGAACAAAGCAGAAGAACATTTAGAGGTTAAATGCTAACTGAGGGGAATTTTAGTAGGAGAAGACAGTATGAGATGAACAGAAGGTCTACAATCCTCTTGGTGCGTGTTACCAGAAAAACTTGGAGTTTAGCCCAGGAATCCTGAATCTTTCCCGCTTTTTTTCATGAAAGAAAAAAAAAAAAAAAAAGATATCTTGGAGAAGAATACAATATTTGATCAGGAAATTAAAACTGTCAGGACATATATACATATAGGTTTGCAATATATGTTTATATATTTTTTTGTATAGAATCATAGAATGGTTTGGGTTGGAAGGGACCTTAAAGATCATCTAGATCAAATCCCCCTGCCATGGGAGGTTGGAACCTCACTTTCTCACCTTTATCACCTTTTTCTTGGGAGAAAATGAGGAAAGATAACACAAACATAAAAAATAAAGGATTTACAGAAGTTCCTCTGTGATCAATGCAAGAATCTTATTAATGTTTATAAGTATCTAAAGGGCAGTTTGAGGGAGGATGGAGATGAACTCTTGTCAGTGGTTCCCAGCGACAGGATGAGGGGCAATGGGCACAAGCTGGAACATAGGAAGTTCCACTCAAATATGAGGAAGAACTTCTTTACGGTGAGGGTTACAGAGCACTGGAACAGGCTGCCCAGGGAGGGTGTGGAGTCCACTTTTCTGGAGATCTTCAAGACCCATCTGGATGCAGTCCTGTGTAATGTGCTCTAGGCAATCCTGCAATTACAGACCTTTCCCTTTTTAATTGATATTTTGAATTATAAACAATTTTAAAAAAATATGGAAAAAGATCAAAAAATAATAATTTGACTTGATTCTTATTGCAAATTTTATTTTATTTTGTAATCTATGAAAGATATAAAAAATTTAATGTTTTTACTATTATATCACTGCATGGTTTGCATAATTGGATATGACATATCATACCCACAGTGCTAGTAACTGTTGCTCTAAATGCTAATTGGTTTTGAAATTCTTATTCCAGTGTACAAATTGGTGATCTAACTGGCCATTTGTCATTAGTTTTAGTATCCATTTAGTTCCTTATCACGAGCCTTATCATGAGTGGTGTAAAAAACATACCACAAGAAAATGACTTCTTTAAACCAAAAGAATGAAACCTTTTGACTTACTTTTGTCATAACGTAACTATTTCTTTAAAATAAAATTTTAGAAAAATTAATTTGTTAGTATTGATGAATCAACAATTTCTATTTAGAAAATTGTTCCATAGTCCACTTCAGCTTCAGTTGCCAAGTTACACATATAATATACTGAAGTAATTTCTGCTGTTGAAAAAATGGTATTGAAGATAGGTTTTTGACTGGAAGTTTTTAATTAATGATAGGAGTAATAAAAGTCTACATTCTCAATATAATTGCATAACATAGCCACGTAAGTCCGAGATAGCTGCACTGATTGTTTTTCCAGACGTTTTTCTTCTCTGAGCAAAGTTATCTGCTTTATGTGGCCAGATAACTACCATAATACAATTTTTTATCACAGGTAACAAAACTAATAGCACTAACACATGTATTAGCAAAGGCTTTATGGCAACTGTCACTGCAATCCTCAGCTTAAAATGATTTTGTGCAAATGAGCAACAGTTAGCCATCATGTCAAAGGACAGATAACCAAATAACCCTTTGTCATAAGTCTTCCAACTGGAACTTTGAAAAATGACTATTTATAGAGAAATTGGAGGGAAAAAATGGAACCTGAAAAACATTAGCGATACAGAGTTATCACAGCAAAAGGGATAACCATAGTAGCTACGGTGTTCATTAATTTAAATGAATGTTCTGATTCAGATGGCAGAGAACCTAAGATAGAGATAGATATATGATAAAGTGTAACAACGGAAATTCTTCAGTATTGTTACATGCAGAGTATCACAGACACATTTTATGAGAACAAATGTGAATGCTTAGCAATATGGGAATTTGGGAAAGGAAATCCCTGAAATTCACACCAATTCTTGCTGTCTCGCCTACTCTCATGTTCTCAAAAGAGATCATGTAAATAGTTCGAGCTTTCTGTTGTTTCTGCCTGTTGTCAAATCAAGACTTTTATTGTTTTGCATAGCTTAGAAATGTAAAAAAAAAAAAGTATAAAGTTATATTGTTAAGCTTTTTATTGATAATATCTGCTACAAATCATGATAAGAAAATTGAACTTAGCAGACCACAGTTTATTAATCCTAGTATGTTGTTTAATTAGTGCATGTCAAAATAGGCCGCACAAACACTTTTTTTTTTGTTGTTTAAATAGTGTCATCATAGCTTATAAAAAAAAATCCTTATTCTTCTTGCCAGTTTAGTAAGGTACAATCCACTTGATTAAGATATTAAAAAGATATTTGATGTCATATATTAGCAATTAATTCTCTCATTTTCCACCATCCAGAACAGATAAAACAGAAATTCTCTCAAACCAGTATTCAAAAAAAGCAGTCCCCAGATGTGTATATCATGCCATCAGAGATTCATTCAGTTATTACCTGCCAGGAATATATTCATTCTGTATTATCTACTAGCATTAACGTAAGTAGAGCTCCTTCTGATGTATATAAAAGCCACAGATGATCCACCTCTTCATTCCTTTCTTTCTTCTTCTATTTCCAATGATCTACTACTGCCAAGCTGAGCTTTTTTTCCAGGTCTTACTACTTTACAAGGCAGAAATTACTCTCTACCTCACTTTATATATTTGTTCAAGAAATCTCTTAATATTCATCTTTCCCACAACTGGGATAATATTCTACAGCAATTAACATTTGGGAATGAACTGGGGCTGATTTTGCATCTCCCATGGAAATCATATAGACTTGAGGTAATTCTTATGCCACTGTGTAGGTCCACTGACCTCAGTGCAGATTCGCAAGATTTACATCGTTGCTAAATCTCTAGGTCCCACAAAGGAGCAATGCCAGGGGATTAATTATAGGGAAGAAGTAGACTGCAGCCCTATGTTGTTAAGACTCAGGTGAGTCAATTTCCTTGAGCAAAAAGGTTAAAAGGAATTAACATGATTCCTCTCTTTTTGAGTTAAAAACTCTATCTCTGAATAAGTAATAGCAAATAAGATGTTGCAACCTCCTTTTCTTTAGTTCACCCATACTTGTTTCTCAAATTCTCCATTTCACTTTCTTTAAAACATAACAAAGAAAAATGAAGTAGAAGCTCTCAAATTTCCTTTGTCATGTATGCAATTTTTAAAGTATTTGCTGTTAGCTATTTTTTAGTGTTGAACCAATACAAGGAGATAGCTTGTTTGCAGTGTTTCTATTTTTAAATGTTACAGGTATTGCAGTTAGTCACTGACAAGAGGAACAGGAGTTAAATTGTTCTGTTAATAGGCTTAAATTAAGCATGATAGGACAAAATGGGCACAGGGCTCTTCATAAAAAGACATTTTTTATTGTGTTTCAGTCTTTACTGAAAGCAGTTCTCACCAGAAAACAAGGTCTATGCAAAAGTGAAGACAAGTAAAGGGAGACGTATTATGGAATCAAGAAGTACTGCAGTATAAGAGTTGTTATGGCGATAGTTTAATCTGCATGCTAGGTATATAATGTTATTTATGATGTTAAAAAGAGATCCACACAAATGCTGTCACTGAGCTACATATTAGCTCTTAAATTTATGGCTTCTCACTATATGGACTTTAGTTCATAGCCCTAACTGGGATGCATAAAGATCTCAAATACATTGATTCCTGGAGCATGACGTTTAAAACCAACAGATGGAGTGTGAGTGAGTCAATGAACTTTTTGTGAAGAAGTCATTGCCTGGTCCTTTAATCCTTGTTAATACACCTGTTGTACCATAGTCCTCTCAAGTTTCAAGGTCCTGTCTCAATGTTGCCAGTAATCTACACTGAAGACAGGATCTGTAAAAATATCCAGAAATGTCCTAAGCTTGTCCAGCAAATGCCACCCTCTATTTCCCAGTGTTGTATTTGAATCCCCTTTCCCTCACCGTAGGACAAGAGACAAGAGGGTTACAACGAGGTTTTGCCTCCTCCCTCCCACTTTTCCTTATTCCAAGTAAATAAAATACTGCCATTCAAGGTATGCCATTACCTATTGCACCATAACCCACAAGCACAAAGCTGACAGAATAGGATTCTGTTTAACAGGAGCAACTGAGTTACAGGTAAGATCCTGGGCATGTCTTATTTATGTAACTGAATTCTGCATATATAGTTTAGAATAAATATTCCCAGAATTATATCTGGATTTATTCCAGTTAATAAAAATGTGGAGGCTGTTTTTGTGGCTGAGTAACACCTAATCATCTGGGTTTTACATAGAGCAGCTGTGAGGTCTAATGCTGTGTAATACTTTGAGAAAAGTTGGGAGAACACACAACCACACTTGCACAAAAAGTCAAATAGAGGATCAGGAGTGTTGTGCCTGGTGTATTTGACAGAGATAGCTAATATTGTTTCAGCATGTTCTCAGACCCGCACAGTGAGATTTCAAAACCCCAACCAGAACAGAATGGAACCTGGTAGTGCTTTTTATGTTCCACATAATTCAGTGTAACTTTAAACTTCATCAGAAGGCACAATCTTGCTCTGTTCTTCTGCCCCCAGCTGCAGGTTGTGTGAGATTTAATAGTTTTCCTTGATATTTCACTCCCATGTGGAATGGATCTTAGTTCTATGCTAAAATTTGAAGTTGTGGTATTAAAAACGATGAAGCCTGAACAGCTAGAGCAGAAAGAGATTTCTTGAGACAGGCTGAATAAACCACTTTCCACTTTTTATTTTATGCCTTTGCTATTTAATTTTATCAACTAATTAACCTCAATGAAAAGAGGATACTTTGCTAAAGATGCACATGCCTTATTATTGCAAATAATAAGAACAATTAACTACAGTGCTTTGATATCTAAGAAATATACTACACAAGCAATAAGGTTCACATTTTTAGATGCATTTAGGCATCAGAACATACAAAATTGTCATTCAGGAAGATAGTTTGTAAGTGCTGAGGCAGTTAACTTTCTTTAAGTAGCAGTTAAACACTGTCTGAATCTTTGATTTCCAATTTTGCAGCCAAAGCAAAAAATTCATGGGAAAACAGGTTCAAATTAAACTGAATTTTAGAAAATAAAAACAACTTCAATAAATATTTTTAAATTACCTTTGTATTTTTGGGACTTGGGGGAAAGGGAGAGAAGAGGGAACAGGAGGCATCCCTTTCTATGTAAAATCCCAGTGGTCTGAGCATTATTCAGAGTGTGAAAGGCTTAACCACAGATTCTGCATCTGAGTGAGGTGTTTGTGCACACACCTACACAGCAGCCCAAATTTCTCATCCCTCTAAATCTTTCAATAATTTGTTTTCCTTTATCCCACCTATTGGATCATTTACAGTTTATGTAGAATATGTTAAATTACCAGAGCCAAAGATCAAGATAATTCACCAGCTCCAAGATCAAGTCTCTCACCTTGTGAGAGAAATACCTGGATTCTCATCCCTTCTTGATGATAATTTTTTCAAAGAGCTACATTGATCAGAGGCTGAAATTTTTCACCCTTCTCTTTTTTCAAACACTAGGCTTCTCCTCCAGGCGCATCTTCTGGGATGCAGGGGGTAGAGATTTCTCAAATCTCTACATACAGAAGTAGAAACAGATTTGAGGTTTTCCATAGCCCAGGCCATCTTTCAATCATGAAATGTCAGTCAAAATGGACTGTTACTACTTCATCTACTGCATTTTGCAAATTTAGCCCTCCATAAAATAAAATAAAATAAAACAAAATAAAATAAAATAAAATAAAATAAAATAAAATATCCAATCATGTTTAGACTCTCAAAACCAGCTTTAAGTAGTTGGGCTGATAGAAACTATTTCTCTCTGGAGCTAAAGGAAAGCTCTTATTTCTCTGTCTCTAAACNAAAACCAGCTCAAAACCAGCTTTAAGTAGTTGGGCTGATAGAAACTATTTCTCTCTGGAGCTAAAGGAAAGCTCTTATTTCTCTGTCTCTAAACACAGAAGGATCACAAATGCCACTGCAAAGCAAAAATCTAGTTGGTATAAAATTTGAAAGCACTGCATTTGGTTTCAGCTGTCTTTGCCTTTGTCATGTCTCCCACAGCAGGCCTCAGGAGTAGCAAACCCAGAGAAGACCTGTCACCTGTCATGAAAAACCTGTCCTTTGCATATTTGGCTTCAAGGTCTAGTTTTTCAGTTTCAATAATCATTAGAAAAATTTACCTCTAATTCCCTCAACCAATTGCTAATAGAATTATAGAATCATAGAATGGTTCAAGTAAGAAGGGACCTCAAAGATCATCGAGTTCATAGATAACAGTTGATTTTTCCCCAAATCACATAAAGAATTAAGACAAGAGAAAGACTGAAGTTTTCAAGGAACAAGAAAAAAAGAAAAAAAAAAAAAAAAAAAAGAGACAGAACAAGGCTGGACCCAGCAGGGCGAGGCAGGAGAACTTTCCCTGATTCACTTGTATGAAATCCCTTAATTCCCTCATACTGCCTGGAACTTCCTTCTCACAGCAATCCCTGTAAGAACTGATGAGTCCCAATTCACTATTTTTTCTTATTGGTATGTTTTTTACTCACATATTCATTAGGTACTTAGTACCTCATATTCAGCTACTTTGATAAAGCCTCCTAGGCTTCTGCCTGGGTCTCCAACCACCCAACCACCTGTAATAATCAGACTCTCTGGGGCTCAGGTGGCCAGTAAGTCACTTGAAACCCTGAGCAAAGCATGGAAGATTATAGATGACATTCTTAATATTTTTGAGGTAGCAAAATAAGAAGAAAATTGTTCTGACTTTTCTTATACATCAGAAGTAAGCAAAAAGAAAAATATGTATAAATTGTGTGCAGTGTGAAGTTGTTGCCAGCAGCAGTGAGGGCAAATGACCTGGAAAGGTTAGACGTATAACCAGAAAACCTCAAAATGAAATGTCATGGGGAAATGCAGACTAATAAATGCAGAAGGGGAGGAAAATAATAACAGAACACACATTCGATAGAAAGAGAAAATTCAGAGTAGTAGTGCTATAAGTGACTTACTGGAGACAGAAATTAGCCAGTAAAACCTGAAATTGCAATGTGATATGACAGCAAAAACACAATAAAATTTTGCTCTCTGATGTACAGCTACTCTTTAATGGGGCACAGATGTGATAATCCAGCTCTATACAATGCTGTAAAAATTGAACGGGCAGTCTTTCCCCAAAATAAAAAACAAAAAGCAAAACAAGAAAAACCAACCAAACAAACAAAACGAATGGAAAATAAAGTATTCTAAAAAAAAAGGATTTTAAAGCACATTTAATATATGTTATAAGGACAGATATGCAGAATGACTAGGAACATCCTGTTGTCCCTGAGGAATAGCACAGAAAAATGCAAAAGTCTTTGGGGACAGTAAAAGGCAAGAAACTGCTAGCCCAGAACTTCAGGCAGCTCCAAGAATTTTGTTTCAGTTCACTTACATTCAGAGTAACCTGGATGTTGAGCCTTAGCCTCAAGAAATTCTTTCAGGTTCCTGACGCTCCAAAAAGCAGAGTAAGTGTTCATACGATGCCCTGAAACATTATTTTGGAAATTGCCTTCCTTGCATTTTGTGAACTGTGTGAATAATCTGTATCCCACAGCTTAATTTGTTGTTATTTTGCTGGAGGACAGAGCAAACAGATGATCTTTATATATGATATTTGTGCCATTCATGGCATCTTATAGCTCAGTGGAGCTCCCTGAATCGCGTCGTTTTGATGATGAAAAGTGCAAGATCACTCAGACATTGCTTGTATGACCATGAATCATTTTATCAGTTTTGCTTCTCTCCTCTGAACCTTTTCCAGTTCTAATATATCATTTTTTTCGACATGAACGAGCCATAACAGCCATACAGTATTCAATGTGGGGCAAACCACAGTTTTATGTAATTAGCTTCTGTCTTGTTCTCTGTTCCTTTCTCTGCAAGTTTTCTGTTTATTTTTACTGATGTTGAAAGGATGTATTCAAGGAATTATTTATCTCAGCCCCAAGGTCTCATTCCCCAGTGGCTGGAGTGAGTTCCGAGTATATCATTTTTGATGTGAAGCTACAATTGTTTATTCACACCACACATACATTGTTTTACATGTATCTACGTTTATTTTTATCTGCCATTTTCTTAGCCAACCACTGAATCTTGCAAGGACCTTCTGCAATTTGTCACAGTGGGCTTCATCCTTTTTCCCTTGAAGAACTCTGTATCATCAGCAGCTTTGTCACAACACATCCACTTTTCCACGTCATTTATGAATACGTTAAATAGCAGGTCCAAGAACAGCACCCTGTGCAACTTCACTGTTGACCTTCCTCCACAGAGAGGGCTGGTCACTTACTTGTCCCTGTTTAGTCTCCCAGCACTGATGATTCTTTCCATTTTCTTCGTTTCATTTGGATGCAACTGTCAGGTTTTTTATTAATACCTGTTTATTTCTGAAAAGATCTTTTTTAAATTTGCTGCTTATCCATTCCTACTTTTTCCATCATAACAGGTGGAGCATGTGGGCACTGTGCTTTCCGTACAGTGTCCCTCAAAACTCTCTATGTCACCTCCTAAGTTTTAATTGTCTTACCTACCTTTTTTAGTTTCTTTTTAACAAATTTCCTCATTTTTATATAAATCCTCTTTTTGAAGCTTAGCATAACTGCAGGGGTTTGTTGTTTGTGGGTTTTTTTGCCTTTGTTGCTTATTTGGGGAGTCCTGACTATACTGAAACACATTTTCACCTTTTTTTTTTTTTTGAATATTTTGATTGTTATGGCGGGGGGTGGGGGTGGGGGGAAATGGTTTTAATGATCTGCCTGCAAGAGCTCAGGGAGAAGTGGCAATGACAGACCTCAGCAAGGTAACTAGGGAAGGGTTGAAGGAAGGTTAAAAAGTACACAAACATATGCAGCAGGCAAAGACAAGAACAGATGGATAGAGATACCTGCAACACCCTGTGGATCAGAAGATGAGTAGAACAGGAGTTCCTATCCTTCAAATAACAAGACTGGAAACAAAACTATTATGTGAGGATTGCATGTAAAAAAGAGAGAGTGTCTTGTTGAAATGAGTCCCCCAAGAGCTCTATTGCCACACAGAAGCCACCCCTTTTTTCATTCAATCCTATCTTTGCTACAGAGAAGAAACCTGTTTTTCAACATGCCAAGCCCACATCCTTTTGATGTTGATCAATATCCATCTGTTGTCTCTCTTATCCTTAGATTATCAACCCTTTTATCAGGGATTTTTGTTATTTTTATTTATTTTTTTTATTATTTTTTGATTTTATATTTCCCTTGTAAGGGTCCAGGTCATGACTAAGGATAGCAGGCCCTACTGTAATTATATAAATATTACTAAAATGGGTCAGAGATGTGGCTCTCCAGAGGTGTGTTCGCTGAACTCTGGAACCTTCTTTGGAACATACATTTTTGCTTTTATCCTTTCTTCAAAGAAGAGCACCTGTACATAATGTAATTAATTTTTTTTTACTATAGGGAAATTCTTGACTCCATACCACCTGTATCTCCCCACAAAGTCCTGAGTAAAACCTTCCACTTGAGCAAAAGGAGAAAAAATGTTATTTAAAGCTGAATTACTTAATACACAATCATGACACTAAGTATTATTCCTTCCAGTTTTGGTAAGCCAAAATCATTTATGCTCCAGATGTGTTCCCTTTCAGAAAAATGTAACAAGCTCCAATTCCATCTCTTCCTGCTACTGTGGATGTAAAACCCATTTTAGTGATGAAAACATAGCCCAAAATAAAAAGGGAAATACAGAGTACAAAAAAATATGTTTGGCCTTAAAGGAACTGTATCTTTTTTGAAAACCTCATACTGAGCAAACAAAAGCAGAAGTATCTGTTTATGTAATATTTATCACTAAAATCAGTAATGTTGCAATGATCAAAGAAAATATATTTACCAGTAGGGTGCTGGGTATAGATGTTGGAGTTTGAAAGCAAGAACAGTAAAATATTGAATCCTGAATATAATTTTAATACATTAGATTCTTTTGACAACAACTCTGCCCTGTTATAATTCTAGTAGAAATAAAAATATTAACGTAAGAACCAAAGCAGTAACTTCTGAAAGAATATTCTTTTCTAAAAAAAAGAGGAGATAAGGCTTTGCAATATTATGCTTTCATGAAGATTCAGCAATTCCTGTGCTGTAACAAAACAACAAAAAAGAAATATCTTTTCTTTGAACTTTTGCTTTCATTTTATGCAATCAAAATGTATCAACATTTAGTAAAGAACGAGGAACTCTTTCTGAAGGACACATTCAGTTTCCGACTCACCATGGCAGATAAACCTCAACCAACTCTTGATTTAGTTTTTTCTCTGCTTCAAACACCTTTTTCAGAGAGGGTAAGTGAACGTTCATTTACAGCAGCACTTACATCGTTTGATATGAAGCCTTGATGATAAAGAAAACTTGAGGTGTCAAAGGGAAATAGCAGGCTTGCCTCTATTTATCTTGAAGTATTTATCACAAAGATTTCTCCAAACCTACAGTTCTCACAGGTTTTTTTCAGATAAATTGTTTATAACCTTAAAGCTGGTACCCAGTGAGAATAAGAGAGGCAGAAGTTGTGAACGATAATGTGAACTTGTTCTGAGTGATATTCATTGTTCTTTTTCCCTCCCTAATAAATAGATTTTGTAGGGAATGTGACTATTTTGACTACCTTCACCTCAACTTGAACCCAAATAATAACCTGAGAATGTCTCCTCTTGATCATTATTTTCAAGTTGACACTGCCCATCTTTCCAACTTCACGTCATGTAGTCATTGTGCTTCATCTTTTCAGAGGATTTAACATCATAAATGTAATGGGATTCTCTTGTTTCAGCCTTCAGGTTACCATTGTTCTGTTTCTCCAAGTTTGGTCATTGAATGGAACAAGCCTTGCATTCACTTGGCAGATATTGATTCAATCTAGGTGTCCTACAATCATAACCTTACAGAGCAAATTTAGGAGGACACTTGACCCTCAGTGTCTAGGCCACAAATTGCAAATATGAAGGCAGCTGCAGTGGAAATACCCAGGGGTCCTGTGTGTGAATGGATTGCTCTTTCTGCAGTTCCAGCAGAAATTACAGGTGCTTACCAGTTGTATGGCTGAATGACCCAATGTCTCCTCTTCACACTTATATTTACAGAGGTTGTAGTGAATCTAGATGCTAGTTCACTGTTGCAAAGACTGCAACCTAGATCTCAGGATTTTCTGGATCGGAGAACAACCAATGATCATGACACGTCTTTTTTTTTTCCCCTAGTTCCAGTAAGTCAATAATTTACTGCTGAATTTCATTAGCAGAAAACTATGATCTAGTTTTATTATTACTGCCACTTGTGCCACTGAATCAAGAAAGAGAGCTGAAGCCAGGGATTTGGCCACGCTTTGTTTCTTCTCATTCTTATTTCAGATAAACAGTAAGGATGCTGGTACACTTGCCAAAAATGGATCCAAGATATGTGTAGGATTTTTACAAAGAGTTCTTATTCCCTCTGGTGCCCTTAGACTCACAAACAACCCTGGAGGATCCAAGTTTCAGTGCAACTTTCCCATAGTTCATTGATTCCACCATTACTGAGAAAGTCATGTGACTTCTCTTCAAAATGCCATCTCAATCCAGAGGATTTGAAACAATTTTATCTCCCTCAAGAGCAGAAATTCAAGTAATTTATCCAGGGTTTATGTGTTTAATATAACTTTCTCTTTTACCCTAATAATTGTATCTAAATGGTGACACCTCTTTTTGGATCACATAAAGCCTTTTTTTCAATTTTTTGAAAGTACTGCCGTGTCTTATAGTTGTTTCTAAGTCTTAATCCTTCTATTCTTTTCCTCTGTCTTCCAGATAATTCCAGAAATTAGTGTTTGACCATGCGAACATAAAAAGAAGATTCATTTCCTTACACAGTGAGAGTAAATTTTTTTTATTCTGATTTCAGTTGATTTCACACCCATTGTTCTTTCAGCAGAAAATCTGTCAGTGATTTCATCCTCCCTAATTACATGAAAATAACAATGATAGCCATAGTACCATAGCCATGATATTTCTTTTTATTTTTCTTTACAATACCCCTGAGGGACAGCATTGCCTTCAGTTTATGGAAGCACCACTACTGAAAAGCTAAATGCTCTCCCAACATTGCACAGGAAGCCTGCGGTATAGCAAGTATTGTATCCCTTAAATCCCAAGCCTGAATTAGAAACCTAACCAACCTTTCTATCATAGCATACACAGCATGACTAAGGAAAATGGCCAGTGCCAAAATTTCCAAGGTTACAGCAAGTAATGTTATTGTTAATCATAGATATGTATGCGTTTATAATTTCAGTTTGTTCTTTAAGACCATGAGACTCTTAACCATACTGTAACTAAGGAATGGATAAGTAGATGAGCTACAAGATATGAAAGAGAGAGAAAAGCACTATTGGGTCACTATTGGGTATGGTCTTATCCCTTTGTAGTGCCAGAGAAGTAGACCCAAGTGCATTTGTCCCTCTTGATGGCATCTCATGCACTATAATTACGGTGGATGGCAGGAATTTAGGGGGAATTCCTTGTAACTGGCATTAATTCCCCTATAGTTTATTGCCTTCTTATAGGAAGGCTTTCCTTTGTCCAAGCACACAAAACCCTTGTATGCAGTTTTAAAGGGATCTTAGATGTCATTGTGTCTCTAGGAAAGGCACTTAAAACAAAGATACCTCTTTATCTGAATATTTCTTAATGTCACAGTCCTCACACTGGGGACATGATTACATGCCTTCTGTTTACCTCCCTGGGAATGGCAGGAAGGCTCACACTGTCTTCTCATCACAGCAATCATGACATTTTTTCCACAATGCACAGTACATACTGCCTTGCCCAGCACCTAGATGGTGTGATTGCTATTTAATATGGCAGCCTACTGTGGACCACTCCTGCAGTTGCCTTGGCTAAAGTCTATGAAGGATGCATTTTGCAAAGTTAAAGAAAGTGGTAATGTCAGTATCACAGATAGGGCTCTGTTATCTCCAATCTCTATCACAGCAGTTAACCTAAAGATCAGATTTGAGTTTTTTCTCATTAAGAAAAAAAAAAAATTAAGAGTATCATGCTGTTAGACTGAACACAAAATTTTCAGAGGCCGAGTACACAATTTGCTCTTCCACCTCTTGCTGTTTCAAAAATAAAATATGTTTTCAGGTATAACATATGTCTAACATTTTGTTAAACCTGACACTGCTTCTAAGTGTCAGCTTGGCAAAACAATACAAACTTTTAAAATAAAATGAGTGGAAATGAGCAAGATCATAATCAAAAAGCTTCACATATTTATTTGTAAATACATCCTTTTTGTATGATTTTGCATGGCTAGATAGTAGCCATTTCAATCATCAAGATGGAACAGCATTTGTTATTCTGTTATGTTGTTATTTCCTGTTATTCTGTAATGTTCCAAGTCTAATGAAGAGTCCTGAGCATCCTTGAGCAGTTTGGTTTCCATGTTTCCATGCTGTACTCACAGCAGGTCTTCAAAAGCCTGTGGCCATCACTGGCTTGTCTACAGCTCCCGCTGTTGTTAGTGCTCACATTGCTGGAACTACAGGTTTTGGGAGAAGCTACGGCCAAACAAAGCAAAAGCAGGCTTTGCATGGAGATACCCTGAAGTGCAATGCCTGATGTGTTACTGGCTCACATCGTCTGCTGAGGCACCAGAAAACAGCTATCTGCATTTATCCAGGATGTAGGGACACAGTAATAGGTATTATCGTGTGATTTGGTATACAACTTACATAGAAGTTTTTTAGCTTAGCTTGCTTAGCCTTAGTAGCTAATTTACAGAAGCTTTAGGCCCCAAGCTGTGGACTATCACCTAGGTATACTGAACTTTTACTTAGTCAAGTAAAAGAAGGCCCGAGAGCCAGTTCAAGGTAAAAGATACGCAAGTTACATTCATTAACAGAAGCTGCAATCTTTGAGAAAAGAAAAGAAACAGCCTGCATAGAGACAACAAAAGGAACCAATGAAGAACTGGAAGACCCCAGATCCTAATATTACTACTGGTCTGAACTGTCGCATGATGGGTGGGGAATTTAGATTGTAAAGGTACAATTGCACAGGGATTTATTTGTTCAAGGTCCCTCTTCAGAGGTACACAGCTTGAGCTGTAACAGTATTAATAAAAATGACTTTATAGAAGAACGTATTTTCGGCTCATTGATTCATCAGAAACCTAGAGTCAAACCCTTTTATGGTGGCTGGCATGTGTAATTTCCATAACAGTATCATACTAAGTGCATGTACACTGTTATAAAATCATCTGTGTTGGAAGGGACCTTTAAGATCATCAACTCCAACCATTAACCTAACACGGCCAAACCCACCACTAAACCATGTCCCTCAGGACCAGATCTACCTGTCTTTTAAATATCTCCAGGGATGTCAATTCCACCACTTCCCTGGGGAGCCTGTTCCAATGCCTGATAACCCTTTCGGTGAAGAATTTTTTTCTGGTGCCACATTGAGGCCTGTCATCTGTTATTTGGGAGAAGAGACCAACCCCCATCTCACTACACCCTCCTTTCAGGTAGTTGTAGGGAGTGAGAAGGTCTTCCCTCAGTCTCCTTTTCTCCAGGCTGAACAATCCCAGTTGCCTCAACTGCTCCCCATAACACTTGTGCTCTATACCCTTCATGAGCTTTGTTGCTCTTCTCTGGATTCACTCCGGAATCTCAATGTCTTTCTTCTAGTGAGGGGCCCAAAACTGAATATAGTGTTCGAGGTGGGGCCTCAAATATGCAGCTGTCTTTTTAAAAAACACAGTCAGAGTTATAGGTTTTGCTATTTAACCACTTAGGTTTTCTTTTTATTTCTTTTTTATGTTTCCATGAGTTTATTAAAAGTAGGTTACTCATCTGTAAAACTAATTTTTATATATGATATGAATTTTCAGTGTCTTGAGATAACTACCACAAAAGTATCCAGACAAGTTCTGAAACAAAGTCTACTTACAGAGCTTGCTCTTATGGTTATTGATGGTTTTAATTCATTTATTTTTTCTCCTATACCATGATCAACAAATAAAATCCCATTCCTAATATGTTGTTAAATGAAAGAACTGGCAGTCTAAGAAGGCTGTGAATCTGAAAAATTCAAGCACAGTCAGTAGCATTTAGCTAATGTTTTCAAAAGAGAAGCTCAAGGCAATGAAGAAAGAATCTACTTACTGGACCATTATTTGAAAGGGACCTCAATACCCCGTTTCTCAGCCAGCAAGCTCTGCCAATGAATGGAAAAGAGTTTTAAGAATGTATCATAATGCATATATACAAAGGGATAAGTGCTCTTTTAATGACCTATGATAGTGACAAAATACTTCATCCTCCTGCCTAAGCTCCAGCTCAGCTTTAGCAGTTGCCACATTGGAGACTACCATCAAAGCTTCAGGCATTTCATGATGCATACTTCACCACTGAGGAAGCAGTGGCCTTTTGAAAACCATATTCCCTCTTGATCTTTGATATCCAAAAAGGGAACATTTTATAAATCCCTGAACAGGGATTAGAATAAGGCATGGAGCAAAATGAAAAAAAAAGTCTTCTTTTTTTTTATCCTCCAAAAATGCAAGTTAAGATTGAATAGAACTTGTCACAAGTCACAAATTTTAGTGATGTGAAATTTTTACAAATGACACCCTTCAATTTCTTTTTTTTAAAATAAAATTTTATTTTAAAACTGATTTTGTTCAGTGTAAATAATACA
>JAHREE010000094.1:9779181-9829298 GCA_033628505.1 Tringa tobata | reverse complement strand
GGGGGGGGGATTCTTCATGTTTTGATGAGTTAAACTGAAAAAAATCACCTGCGGTCCACTAGAAATAAATTTGAACAGTTTGGTGTGTATCTCATCTCTATCTCTTATAAACACAAAAGACTAGTGAGCTCAGTAATTTTTGTATTGTATAGGTTGTGCCCTCAGATTCTTTTCTCTCCTTTTTTTTATTTCCTGCCATTTTGCTACATTCCTTCCAGATTTGTCCCTTTTGCTGCTTTTCCTGCCTCCCCGCTCTTTCTGCTTTTTTAATGCAAATAGAAACCAAGCAATGCCTCACGCCAACTTTTTGAAATCCCAGCTCAATCTAGGCTACATACCAAAAGAAAAATTCCTCCACCTCATCCCTCTTCAAGCACTGCATTGCTGCTGCAGTACAATTACATTATATGACTAAGGTTGGTAAAAAGCAGTTAGCACTGGAAAAGAAGTTTCTGAATAATAACACAGACATAATAACATCGTGTTGACAGATCCTGATTGACAGAAAGAGACAGGTCTTCCCATTAAGAGAAAACATGAAAGTTAGTGAGGATGACAGTGGTAATAATACTGTAAGGCTCAGCTTCTGGGCCTTTGCATTTTAGAGATGATAAAGTTCTGTGACTTTTTTTTTTTATATATATATATTTCAGACTTGAAACACTTAATCTAATTAACTACTTACCCTCAGAGAAACTCACTTAGCATTTGTATTAAAGCTTTTTTGCTCCATTTTCACCTGCTTTTCTGGAGTATCAGAAGATTCTGGGAAGATGTAAGGGACAAGAAAGCCAGTTAATCCCTTAATAGTCTTCTAGCATCAAAGCAGGATTTCCTACATGGCCTCAAAAGAAACCTAACAGAACAAACACCAAGAAGCCCAAATCTAGAGCAGTGCAAAATGCTTTAAGTGGACATATATACATGTATATACACACATACATAAATGATCATCATGTCCCTGATCAATTATATGCTTACATTTGCATGTAAATTGTTATCTTCCTGTATTCATATCTACTGATGATAGGCAGAAACTGTTAGCTGCTGGAAAAAATGCCATTTTTCCACTTCCTAAATGAAACATTTTTATTTTTTTTATGTTGAAGCAACATTTCATTCCTAAATTGAGCTAATTTTAGATAATCAATTGACAAATAGGATGCCCTCTGCACTTTATTGACAAATCTCATTCACACCTGCACATATTTTATGCACAGTATTCTATTTGTCAAGGCATGAAAGTGTTATATTGAATAGTGTTGTTAGGCTGGTTGTAGGCACTCTGGGATCCACTCCTCTCTCTATCCATACTAGAACCTGTGTGTTATTCCTTTCTGCTTCAGTTTCCCCTTTCCCTATTCAGAGTATGCTCCTGAAAGCACAGATTAACTCTCAGTATGTTTCTGAATAACCTCTTCAGCAAAATGTCTCACTTTCAGCTGACCAACTACTTCCTTATAGCCTCAGTATATTCTGACGTCTTTGAATATCCTTGAATATTCTGAATCTCAAAAATGCAGCTACTGACAACTGAGCTTCAAATACTTATCCCATAAACCAAAATCATACGCAAAGGATTTGCCATAAACATATTCATCTCTGCTTCCCTCCTTCCTCAACAAAAGATGAGGGGAGAAAAGACTGTCTTTGCACTATGCTCAGCGTGCCAATAAATCTGGGTTACGCCATTCCAGCTGGGGTCTGAATTACAAACCTGAAAAAGCCCCTCCAACAGCTGCATCTTGTTAGTACTGATGGAGCACCAGCATTTCCTTAATCCTAGCTGGCCCCTCATGCAACTGCAGCTGAGTATCTCTTCTGCCGTGATGCTTTTAATTGTGCTTGCAGAACTCACTCACATGAAGTATAGTCTTCCACTTTTCTGCAGAGGATCTGAAGAATTAGAAAGATTCGTTTGAAACCTGGCTTGCAGAGTGGGATCTGGTGCTCTGTGTTAGTGCTTGGGAATTCACATCACCCAGCTTTTGCCCTGAAATTATTTCTGAGCACATTTTAAGCTTCACCCCACTCCTGGCAGATTTAATGGCACCTCAGAAGGTATCCTGGAAACAATCTAAAGGTCAAAATCTCCAGTGATGCCTTAGGTCACCCAAGTGCATCAATTAGATGTTTGTGTGGCAGTGCAGCCACTCCATCCCCAATACAGGAGGTGGGCTCTGGGCCTGATCTATCCAACATCCCATGAAAGTGCCTGAGAAGGGATCACATGGGGCAACACAGACTTTAAAAGCTCTTGTCACACTTTTCATTAATAAATCTTTACACATTTTTATTATTCATAAGATTAAATCAGAAGAAAACATAACCAGGAGCAGAACAATAGTTTGGTTTCTGTGTAAAGAAATATCCAGACCACAAGACAAGGGTCTTTTATCTCCTGTACTTCTCCATCCCAGAGTCTCTCATTACTAGCTGCAATTCTTCAACAAGAAAGATTATAAAACGTGTCTCAAATAAAACCCCATGATTAGGAAACACTCTTGGATTGTGGAGCTCTATATTTAAATCCCCCTCACTGTGAAGGACCTACACCTTCTTCTTGCTGGGCAAATACCCAGGGGCATTGTCATATGTGAGTGGCAAATGGCCCACTAGGTATCTGCATAATTTCAGTATTCTCTGACAAGGGATAAGCAGAGATTGAGCACAGGACACTCTAAAGGCTTTTTCAATAAAGCTTAAGTGCACTTCAGGCCAGAGGATTTATGACACTTTGTTTAGGACTGAGGAGACTGAACTCCAAGAAGAGAATATATTCATCATTAAAGAATAAGTGATATTGGAAATGTTTTCTAAGACATAAATACTTCACAGTTTTCTCTTAAAACAAACAGGGCTCACATTTGCATTTAAAGTATGTCTAGAGTCACCAGAACCATAAGACCTTCATAGCTTGTATTGACCTAAAGATAAAAACATAGTTCTTCAGACACCGAGAGGACCTTGGACCTCTCATTGCGTGACTGAATGAAGACCTCCCAGGTAGAAAGTCAAAGGGTAGAGAGAAGACCTGGTGCTACAAAGAGCAGAGAGCTTGTAAAATACATGGCACAGCCATATGCATCTGCACTGGGATACCTGAGGTACTCCTCTTTGCGGCAATGCAGCAGTGCTGTTAAAGAATTCATTTATTTTCCTCAAATATTATTAAAGCTTATCTCTCAGATTTCCACCTTGGAGTGGAAAGAAGTGCTTGCCACTCACAAGGGCCTTCTGAGCCTGATCTACTGGATAATTATCTCTTTTTCAATTTGGCCAGTATCAACTTAAAGGAGGAAAAAAAGCCTCAAACCCTTAATTACTCACCTCCTCCTTGTTGCAACAGGAGTCATCAAACCTAAAGAACACATTTTTTCTCCTGCCCCAGTAGATATTTCAGGGTTGAATTGGCAGCAAATAATTGATAGCTACTGGTATGAGTTGAGTTACTGCTTCTATTCAGGAACTTGAAGTTCCTCCAGGAACTTGTGCTGGATTCCTGGCAATGAATTTTTTGTTTAGTGATAAATTTGGGATAAAGGAAAAATGAGCATACAAAATGTTTTTGGAATTTACCTCATTCTGCTCTCCATTGCTCTCCATTTGTCTCCATCAAAATGTTACTTCATCTGTTCAGGTTCACATACTTCCCATTTTAGGGAGTTGAAGGACTGTAGTGCTATCTATCTCCCAAATTCAAAGGATTAAGTGTATCAGAATCTTTCAGGGATGTTGAACATCTTGACTATGAAACACAGTTCAGTATGTTTCACAAGATTAATATGAATTTAATTGAACCAGCAGAAGACATGGCAGAAGACTAATGCACAGAATGGCACAGCTGGTAATTTTTACTCTTCTCTGCCTGATCCAATTCTCACTCAAAAGGAGTCTTTCCAATTAGTTTAACAGAAGATGGATTGGACCCACAGGGTTGATCCAAATTGCAATGAAGTGCCCAGAAAACCTTTGCTAATTTCTGTAAGCAGTAAGTAAGCTCCTTATTTAGTATAAATAAAATTGATAGTGAAATGGGTTGAAGTGGTGGATGGGCTTTCTGTTGGTCTTTGGAGAAAAATGAATTTTATTCTAGATTTCTGTTTCCAGATTGATCAGAGTTACATGAAAACAAGCATCATTATTCAGAGATCAATAATTTTTGCAGCAAGACCTCACAAAGATTACATTTCTATCAGAAATAAAATCCATTTTCCAAGTTCAAACGAGCAAAATATTCCAGTAATTACACAGATTGATGAAAATATAAATTAAAAATTCTCAATGAAACTTCCCTTACATATCCATCAGTCTAAAATTAATTAGAAAAACTATGTTTTGCCTCTTTACTTTTTACCTGAGATAACCTAGAATAACAATTCTTAATGGAAGCATAAAAGAGAATTATGCCAGTTGGAAGGATCAGTGGATGGAAAGTTGGACGCCGATCTCACCCTTGTATTTGCTTCATAAAGATTTTAGCAAGAATCAGTCTGTAACAGACTTAAATGCCTGCAGATGTCTATGTGTATCTTCATGGGTCTATTTGCCCAGATTCTTTTTATAGGCAGTGGAAAGGCAGAGGAATTTCTCTAACATCGGTCATTTGACCTACTTTTCACATTTACCTTAGAAAGAGCTGAGTCATTTCTCCAAAGTGCCTAATTCTTTCTAATGACTATAACGACTTTCTCAATAAACAGCTTAGGTTTAGACATCATATCAGCATGTGTAAACCCCACTCAGGGGAGGTGCCACATTTCTTTTTGTTCAGTTGTTCAAGACAAAGATATACTTAACTGAAACTTTGTCCTGCTGAACATTACAGAGGCAATATTCATATACTCCATGCTTTAAAATGGCTACAGAGAGACTCAGTGGAAGCATTATTTCTTTCTGCAAGGGACATTCCAGAGTTGTTCCAGTTGTGTCACTTGGATACAGCTACTGCTAGATTTTAGGCATTCCTCTAACTTTACTATTAGAGAATTACACTGCTTTTCCTCAGTATTGTCATATTGGGGTTGTCCATCTTTGCTCTATTGTCCACCTGGAATTGTACAGCTGAAATCTGCCCCTAAATTATCTACAAGCTTTTTAGAAGTATGTAACCTCTCATGGTCAGTGTGTTTGTCCTTTTGCTCCCCTTTCCAGAGCGTTCACATCATCTAAGCTCTTCTGTTGCTGGAAAGATACTGTGCCATTCAACTTCTCAGCTACCTCTGCCTCCATTTCCCTATTTTGCAATCACCTCAAAGCACAAGAATTATTATATATGAAGAATGCCTCATTAAAGATTAGCTGTGTACAGTACAAAGCCACGTATGGGAGCATGTACCTCCTGAAGCATTCCTATTTCTTAGCTCAGGATGGTTGCAGCATGCTAAGTTCCCTATAGTGTGTCATAAAAAGGTATGGATCACCCCTGCACCATTAAGGTTTCCTTGTTTCCTTCCAGCAAAAGCAGCTAAATCCCTGGTCCCTCTGGCTTTTTACCCATAGTCATCTTTATCTTAAGTTTTACAGTAAAAGTCTTCTTCATTGATCATTATGTCTGAATCAGTGATATTGCCCACAGGTTAGAGATGGCAACAATGCAGATTGTGTGTCTGCTTGTGTTGTATATGTGATTAACTGTTACGGTGAGGAAGGAGTTATTCTTCTATCTCCCTCCCTATCAAACCATTTTATAGGAACAGAATCTATTTCTTCAGCCTCTTTCACACCACATCAACTTAAACCTTCCCTGACCACATAATAGATCTTTTCCACCTCTAATTTCGGAGATTTATTTGCTGATGCCTATGGCAAAGGAGGAGCAAAGCAGTAAGAACAATATATGACTGTTAAATAGCTGCATTTTGATGCTAGTCATGTTTGAGCATTTTATTGCTGGATAGTAATAACTTTTTTATGAATGTTTGGAGATAACATATGTCTCATCCCCCTGCTCCTCACGGGGTGGAACTGTAAACAAAATATTTTATATGAGCACTAGCCATAAAATTTAAAATAAATCAAGTTCCTCTCTTACCCTGGTTAGCTACAGGTTGGTTTCGGTGCCCCAGGATGAAGATCCCAGAATAGCTGCCAGTTGCATACACTTCACACCCAATGATAGCCCTTATATTGTAAAAAGTGTGTGGCCTTAAAGCTGATGAGAGTTGTCTTGGGAAGTAGGGCTTATTAATGCAGTCACAGAAATGTACTAACATATAACTCTTGCACTGTAGATGGCTTAGCGTGGGCAAAGGAGCTCTTACCTGCCTGAGTAGCCATCTGTGATCAGAACTCATTTTCTGGCCTGGCCGTCAGGCAGTGGAGCAAAGCAAATGCCATTTCAATTACAGGATCCCAGCGTAGCCCAAAGATCCTGATCCAAAGCTCTTTGAAGTCCAAACTCAGCCTCCCTTGGATTTGATGGCATCTTAATCAAAGCTCTATTTCACTGCTTTTACTTATTGCCAGTTCCCTTGGATTCTGAATTTAACTCTGTGAAAATGCTAGTGTGGACAAAGAATGATTCACCTCTACTAGTGCAAACTCTTTGGTTCCTACTTAGAAACACATCTAAATGGTTTTGACTGACCTTTCAGCTGGGAAGGTAAAAGTTGACTATGAAGGCTGCCACACTGGACCCAAGTCCAAGAGGGACAGATGTATCTTGATGTAGTTTGTGCAAAGTCAGTACTTGAAAATTCTTGAAGTTCTTGCTGGCTCAGATTCAAGCCACTTAACTTTCAGCATGTATCTAAGGATCCTAATTGCTACAGGTTCCACGTATAAGCAATTGATAAAGACAAGTCTCTGTAGAGGGCAATGAAAACCCATTAAGATACTAATTACCTACTGAAGGTTCCTATCTGTCTACATTAACTATATGAGGTTAGTAGAGTGATGACACTTGTTATGTAAACTCTTCAAGCTGGTGCCCAGATTTTTGTAGGACAATCCTGGCTGTAATTTTAGACTTGCTATCAGCAGGCATTGGTCAGGATTCAAGCTGCTTCTATTCTGAAGGAGCAGCAGCAAAGGGTTGACCTTAAAAAAACTACAAAATCAAGTAACATTTGAAATATTTCTTCAGAACACTAGAAAAAAGTTTCAGGCTAAATATCTTCTATCCTCAAAACAACTTGCCAGGGAGATGCACAACCAGGGACTCCAACACAGAATCCTGAACTGTCAATAGTGGAAGAGAAGGTAGAGAGCCAGAGCATACATATCATCTGAGAACAAGGCCTGCAGAGAAGAGTAGGGCAAGATATGCCAGCTGCAACTCATAGGAAGCTCAGTAGGACAATTTAATGTTGGGTTTTGTTTTGGTGTTTTTTTTTCAATTTTTATGTCATATATTGTGCTATTTCTCTAAATGTGAAATGTTCTGCCAATTTTTCATTTTATTTTCATTCTTGCCATGAGCAGTATGTCTCTGCTGAGAGAATCCTTGCTGTCGATTTCATCAAAAGGATTTCTGTAGCAAAAGAAACATTTCTGTTGTTCCTTACTCCCACTCAGAGCATTAACAAGAGCAGGATAATGGATTCTTATGTACGTGCAATGCCATTCTTCCTATAAAAATGCATATACAGTACAGTGCTTCTAGCTTGCTAACAGCTACATACTCTTTTTATGTTGATATTCTAATACATCCTTAGCATTTTTCATCAATTCTCAACAACAAGGTGTGTCCTATGCTGATGTTGTTATGTTTTAATCTCCACTGGAAGAAGAGTTATGTGATGTGCAAATAAGATGTAAGGCCTCTGCTATGTCCATTTTTGCATTAAAATCCCATTCCAATGCTGCCAAAAATCTAAGAAAATTGTGGGAAGTTATATTTTGAAAGACTGAAAATTTGAGGGCAAGGGAATCAGAGGGAGAGAAACTGTATATTTCCTGAAGTTCATTCTTAGTTCTTTTCCTTAATCATACCTTGGATTCTGGTATTTAAGATATTTTGATGTTGCACGTAAATTAATTGTAGGAAATTCAAGACCAATCCATCAGGGTAAGAACATGGGGATATGCTATTTATTTAAGCCTCAGCTTTGCAATTTAAAAACAGCAACATATTTAAGAATACCTATCAAAATTAATATCAGTAAATATTCACTAATGTGAAATAAAGAAGGCAAAATCTGCATGTCATTTTATTATCTCACTAGATATAGAATCATGAAACCAAGGAATGTGAAGTGAGGAAACAAAAAATTGGTTTTCCTAGTCATTTCCTATGGTACCCCACACTCTTTGCTAAAGATTTCGAAAGCCTCCATGTTCTATACATCTGAAAAAAGAAAATTATAACCCTCTCAGATAGACTAATCTGCTGAAAACCAAACATTTCCCTGTGGTTGGTAATACTGTCCTGGGTAATATCTGAGGTACTCTAAGGAGCTTTGCATTGTCACCACTGAATTCTTCCCTTTGCCCAAAGTTTTCCAGTTTTCACACTGATTTAATTATTAGAAAGAGATGACTAGAAGTGGAAGGAAGAAACAAACCCCTAATGTGTTTGCCTACGATATCTGCCCTGTTTTTCACTGAAGTTTTGAAAGTTTTTTCGTAGCGGGCATCAGCATTTCTTCATGCTGCTAAGAATATACACCGAAACACATTAAAATACATTAAAAACTACACATTTAAGAAACTTCAGTGATAGTGTGATGACAAAAAAGATTTCCAAGGAAGGTAAGGCAGCCTAGCTTCAGTGACATCAGTGCAACTGCACTGATTTAAATCAGTTAAGGGACTGGACCGATATGCTTATTTCGATCATGATGCAAATTTAATATGCATGTGGTCAAAACACTGCCCTGTACCACAACAGTGGTTGTACTACAATGTATACAAATGTAGCTCTCATTAGATTGCACAACAGTCATACCAGCTCACAATATTTCAGCAGCCTTTACTATTTGATGTCTGCAAACTATATGCAGTATTTTTGAGTTACAAATTGCTGATGATTCAGCTCAGGTTTTCTACTTCTATTGCCACTGCAAGAGGAACAAGGGAAAAATCAACAGTGTTTATTTTACAGGGAAACAGGAATATCTTTGCTGCTTACCAAACTGTGCTTATATGAACTGTCTGGTACAGTAGTGAAGCTTATCACTGATCATAATAAGCAACTTCTGTTGCTAGAATTCTGCATCAAAGTCAAAGAATAGAACTCATGAAGCTAACAATTTTCAGATCGCTCCATCTGCTTTTGGATGAATGGTATAAATGACCTTTCAGGGAGACTGCTGTGACTTCGTGACAATCACACCAGCCAGGGAACATTTCTCCTGTATTTGAGTTGAGCAATATCAGGTTACAGCCTAATCCTGAACTATCATTAATCACCACAGAGCCAGCCGCAGAAAAAAATATTAGCAAGCAGATAGAAAAGTCTGGAAGGAAAGAGGCTCCATTGCCTGACAGAAGCAGAAGTAAGTGCTCTGGCAGGCTGTTCAGATTTGGAAAGCCCTCTTTGTCTAGCCATGCTCGCTCAGCAAAGAGGATCAATAGGAAAAATCAAATGCATTATCTTTGTTTACATCCTAGGCACAACAGTGTGAAAATCCTCACCAGGCTAAGGAGTCTGATGGCATGTGATGGATGCCCTGTTTAAATGATGCCTTTGAAAGCTTTCACAGTGCTCTGACAGAGGACTCACTGGAGAATAAATGACTTTCCTTTAAATTACAAGAGCCTGGGTTGAGAAGACAGACAGTGTGAATGTCGCACTATAAATTCAATATATTCAACTGCTTCTGGTGCTAAAGAGCAATTGTTCGTGGTGAAAACATGTCCAAGACTGTCTTTGACCCAAGGAAGTTTTGGTTATCAGTAATGAGAAAGCTACGACATTTTATTTTGAATTATTTTTTCTACTTACAGAATATGCTTGCAATAAAAAATAGAAATGTGCTTCAGGCTTGAATTTGCTATGCTGGCAATCCATATAAAAAAAAAATACATAAAAATCCAATGGAAGCACTCAAGTGTGCATTGTGTATTATTCTTAAGTGCATACTGAGAGTGTACCAGTATAGCTATTTGGTATATTAAGTGTGTTATGAAGCTTTGGAATAATAGGTGAAATATCTGCAGATGGCAATATTACATAAACATAGCCTTTCCTTACATAAAGTACCTATATTTCATACAAAGTATGTGGGGTTATTGGTAAAGAAAAGTTTAATCTTTTTGCAAAATGTGCACACTCATGTTCCTCCCAATATACTATCAAGCTAAGAGTAAAGAAAAACTCTTTGGAATAAAGTAGATCAACTGGCAGAAAGACTCACTCTTGTGGCTCTCCGTTGGATAAGTAAACTCATGCTAAGCAAGCAAAGCTCATTCGCCTCCAGACTGGATCTAGATACACCTGCATTCAGACTACCAGCTACCACACCTGGATAATGAATTTCAAGAGATTTCACCCACTATATGCACATGAAAATAAAAAGCCTATTTAGGAGCTAAAATATAGGACCCCCAAATATAAAACTTTTGGATACGTATTTATGCTTCCTGCTGAGGTGGGAATGCTTATACTGAACAATTGCAGTAGAAACAATGCCTCATGCTATAGTGGCTTTCCAAAGACTCACCTCAGTAAGAGACTGTGAAGGACCTCATTATGCAGAAGACAGCAAGTCATATGGAAATTACTTACTTTCAGGAATCCCTAAAATCTCCAAGAGCTCTTACTTTTTTTACCATTAAAACAATCCATATTTTCAAATTCCTACACCTTTTTTGCTAAAGGTAGCTTGCTAATAGCTTCCTTAACTGAAAGATTTTGAAGTTCTTCTAGAGCACAATAGTCTCTGCAACAAATACCCACATGCCATATCTATCATGTATCACTCATTGCCGTTTTGTAATAAGGGAAACTGAGGAAGAAAGACACTGAGAACTTACAGGCATTACACAAAATCAGAAAATACTAGTTCAAAATGTGAAACAAAAATGAATTATACCCATGGGAGGGTCATTCAGCATTAAGGTGACCTTATGCCTTTGTAATCTGCCAGGAAAAGGAACAGTTTACAATGACCTGAAGTTGCTTTAGTGACAAATTAGAAAGCGTAAACCCAGGTTTCTGTGTTCAGTTCTTGTTGGATTTTCACTGATTGACCAAATGAGATGCTCAGAGTCACCAGAGGAGGATGTGTCCCCACCGGAGTGGGGAGTGTCAAGTGTCTTTTCTTTTTTCTTTTTTTCTTTTTTCTATTTTCTTTTTTTTCTTTTTATTATTTTTTCTTTTTTTCTATTTTCTTTTTTCCTTTTTTTTTTTTTTTCATCCACTCAGTGTCATGGTGTGTGATAGAAAAATGGAAAAGGAATATTAGGTACCCAGAAAAGATGGAGATTTAGTCTTTACCTTGACCTGTCCTTTACTTCTCTTTTCTTACTCTTTGGGAGACTTCCAGGTGTACTTTTTTTTGTAATCTGTAATTTTGAATAATGGCTGGTATAAATTAAGTGGTTTTAATTCATTTTGCACACTCTTTGGCCAGTAATCAATTTTGCCCTGAGAAAAAAGACTTAGTAAATGAGACTTTTTTTTCTAATCACTTTGTTCCTTGCCTGAAACCACAGAAACAAAGATAAAAATGTACCTCCAAGGATTTTGGAGATACTACGAATACACCCAAAAATCTAGTTCTTTTTGAAAATATCAGTCTAAGTGGTTAAAACCTCAGTTCATCATAAAGCTCACAAGCAATGGTCAGTTATTAACTTTATATATGCAAATAATCTTAATTTTGTTCAGTTATGCATGTCAGGGTATACTTTAATTAAGTTCAGAAGTTCACTTTAGCTGAACACACGCCCTGAAGACCAGAAATGTTTTACTGAACTTCAGTTTTAACTTAGGTGACAGGGTAGACCAGACGCCAAATTTTAAATTCTCTATTGGACCTCAGAGTCCACTCTAGAGTTGACATCAGCATCCTCAGCCTACATATGAGGAAGCCTAACTACATGATGTGCTGACTCTGTCAACCCTTTATACCTTGCTAGATAGAGTTATTGAAAATGGAATTGGGTTGTCTCCACTTTAATCAAGGGTGAAAGCAAGACAAGTTGAAAAGGAGTGGGAATGAGCTGTGCAATTTGTTGACAACTGCAAATCCGCTCCATAATTATATTTCTTTCTATGGTAGTTATTTGAATTCACTTAGTAGCCAGAGCACATAATTTCTAAAAAAGAAAAAAAAATTACAATTGAAGGTAATGGGGTGTTAATAAAATATAAATCTGCTGGCTGTTGAGCCTCGTGGATAGTAAAACAGACAATTATTGCTCTGACGGTTCCACTGAAAAATAAAAGGCTGTTGTCTTTGGAAGTATTTGATTAAACCATATTATTTAGTTTGCTCAAAATTTGCAGAGCTCGGTTATTGGAAAAGAGAGATTTTTTTGCAGCAGAGGACTGAAAAGGTTTTAGTCTTGAATTATGGAAGAGGAAAAAAAAAGATCCCCGTCAGGGAATGCAGTTTAACGATCTTAGATGATGGTCTGTCTAGTTAGTACGTCTTTTCTAGCTCTCTGTGATGTTGTGTTCATAGTTTTACTAGCCAGTAAGTGCCTTTGCAAGCTGGCTGGTGAAAATTTAAGTGTGAGATTAATGAAAAAGTGAGGAAATTAAGGTTACCAGTAAGGTGTTTGGTCCCAGTTTGTTTCTCTCATTAATTGGCCAAAGCAGTGTCAGCAAGGCATGTGGAACTTCGGATTGAGAAACTGAGTGATGCTTGCATCTGAGGATGTTCCCCATGACTTTCTCTCCTAGTTATCAGGGAGCCCTTGTGTAATCTTAAGCAATTCTTCAGTCCCTCACTCTATTTGTGCCATGTTGGCCAATTGAATTTTCATTCTTTGTTTCAAAGTGTTTGAAAGACACAACAAACTGAAAAGCAGACGTATTTCTTCATATGCAATTGCTAGTCCCAGTTTGTTTAAAAATCTCTCTACAAATAATCTTTTCGCCCTCAGTATTTGAGGATGAGGAGCCATGTCAAGGTTATTTCCACCCTGAGAATTCTTGTATACTGCTGTTTCTGTGTATATTAACGAGTATAACAGGAAAGATTTGTCATAAGAGTGTGTAAAAGTGCTACACTGTCAAATGTCTTATGGAGTATGAAATTGTAAGTGTCAACTCAATAATAGTAAAATGGGGATTGTAGTATAGTAAAGAGTGATCAAAATCAATAAATACACACAACTGTCTGGATGCATCATAAAAGCAGGGAGTTCATAATGGTTGCCTCTCCATGCCAAAATGAAAATAAACCAGAGAACAGAAGATGAACAGCTATGATATTTTAGGGCCTAGCATCAACATCCAAGACATGTACTTAGGAATTGGAGAGTTGCCTACAGCAAAGCCCAGACCAAAAGCTCTTTAAAGACAACGGGATTCATTCTTTTGGCCTACATGATTAAAAAGAGAAACAAAATGTGAGATAATTCTACACCAATTTCAGTCTCAAGTCAGTCTTAAATTTCAAAGTCTCATTCTAACGATGCATTTACCAGCCTACAGAAACAGTAGAGCCAAAACAAGTTTTTGTTTCCTCCCTAATTAAATAGTGGTTGTGTCTGTGGCACCACAGTTCATTGTCATGGCACAGAGAATTAACATTGCAAAGGGCAGAGGAAATATTCAAAACCTTTTTGTGAGCATGATGCAGGTCTTTAAGAAATGGGATTTAGAATCTCATAAAGCTAAATTTGCAGAATTTTTAGTTTAGATCCCTGCAACTGATAAGTAACTGCTAAAAAGCCCCCACAAGCACGACAGAATATGTACTATTTTTGTAATATGTGTAATTCTTACATATGCAATATAAGCTTTATATATTGTCCTTATTTGAGTGACACAGAATGAATTTTTTTCAGTAATTTTACTTTTTCATAAGGTCTCTTCTGATGCTAGGGAAAAATGCATTTTTAGAGGACTGTAGTGTCTGAATTTGTGAAAATATTTACTGTATAGCGAGCTATGGTATGTGGGTTTCAAGGTCTCGGTGTTTTCAAGCTCACCAGGTGCAGTGATGTGGAGTGAAACCCAGGCACTTGACCCAAGATGGCAAACAGGATTATTTCATATCATGAATGTCACATTCAATGTAAATTAGAAAGATTGCTGAGGAGTTTTTTCTCTCCTGTGACGGCTGTGATCCAGTGTCCCACATTTGCTGTCCCCTGTTGGTAGCGCACAGCATCCTGCTGATGATTGACTGAGTATAATCCTTGTATATTTTATATTGGTATCAGGATCAATACTGGTATTTTAGTATTATTAATGTTAACTATTTAGTCTTATTCTATTAAATCTGTTTATATTTCAACCCTCGTGTTTTCCTTGTTTTCTCCCAATTCCCCTTCCCAGGTGGGGAGGGATCTTCGGGTGATAGAACAATTGCCAAAATGACAATAAATTGTGAGTTCTTGAAACTATAACATATGTATTTGTAATATATGTAATATGTGATATTTTTTGAAACAAAAAGTGCCATCCCATGCTTCCATTTTTACATGCTCAGCTTCAAATGGCCAAAATACAAGTCTTCAAGTGTGATGACTTCTTGTGAAAATGCTGCTTGTTAGGACCCCTACCAGCAACCCCTTTAAGCACAAATTTAATCCAAATGCAGGAACAATGCCAGTATTTGCTGACTCAAAGTTGATATATAGGCACAAATATTTTGCTGAATATGTGCCACATTCTTCAGTTCTCCACCAGGGATCTAAGACACATTCAGATGACAGAATATCCTAAGGTGTGCAATGGTCCAAACATTCACTTTACCAGGGTATATCCATGTGCTTAACTTTAAACAAATGTGACCCCTTGAGTGAGTCCTTGTAGAAAAACCACTTCAATGGTTTAAATTTGGAATAACAGGAAAGAAAGATATCCTCAGTGTGCAGGGGCCCATTTCTTAATGTGGGATGGTTATAATTAAACTTCCGTAGGCAATTGTTTCATTCCATTTCCTCCATCTCACTACTGCCCTTAGATAATTTGAAGGTCTCTTTCCGTATGAGTTTAGAATTCAAACGTGGTGTAAGTTGAGAAATCTTCCTTCCCCTCTGGTATACAAAAATGGAAGAATGATATTCATCCATTGCCTTCAACAAAATTAATTTTAGGATGAATTTAGAACACAGAAACTCAAATCCATTTTTCCATGTATGCCACTTTCCTGACTCTGGTTTCCTCTGTTCATATGCAGAACTGCTGCGAAAAATGACATTCATAGCTATTCCATTTATAGTGCCAAAATAAATAACAAATATTTTCCTCACTGAAGAGTTCAAAGAAGAATTGCAAATATCCTGTACAGAGCTATACAAATGAAACTGCTCAGTTCAGAGCCTACCACTGGTGATTTCTGTCTTTGCATCCGGGCAGGAGCTGTTAAGGTTTGTTTAATTATTACTTACACTATAATATAGTCCACAGAGAAAAATTAATTGCAAAATGTATCCATCTTACAGGGAAAGTAATATCAGCTAGAATAAAAGCTGAAGCTTTTCCAATTAAAGCTGCTGTCAGTAAAGTGCAGAATGTGATTGCAAATGCAAAAAAGCAGTTTAACTTTAGCTCTCCTGCAAATACACTATGGATTGGGTATGTGAACACCATCTGTCCAAATACTGGCCAAACTGATCTTTTTAATAATTATATAGATTCAAACACAGCCACCATGACATGCAGTGTAATCTTGCTTCAAGGTTCTTTGAAGACAATCAAAATCTCTGTTTATCCATGGAGGAATAAGTCAGGAGTCACTTTTGGACTATTTATTCAGCCCACTTTCATTGCATTCATTGGTTGCATGGCTGAATATGAACTCAGCAAAGCTGAGGGCAGAAGAGGAGCAGAGCTATATGCACAACCCTGTTAAGCAGTAATCCCATTTTAGTCACACAAAAAAAACCAGGCTCCATGCTCAACTGGTATTAATTGCCCTAGCTCCCATATTGCCATTTTGACATCATAAATATGGAATCATAAATTAGTTAGCATAGTTATTAGTTTTTAATCATCTCCTAAAGAAAGCAAGCTACTGGTCAAAATGGAAAGTTATTGGCTATTTTAACCCAAAAATTATTCAGAATGGTCATGAAAAATAGCTTCTGGCTTTTTTAGAAAAGTATCAAGGTGGTTGCTTCTATTACTTTTTAAAAATCTTTAGATTTTAACAAAAGAGTTTAAAACATATGCTGGAGAGAATGTAGGCATGTGTTTAATTGCTTTTCTGCATACAGATCTCACAGGCTAAATGACCTGACTTTAGGATGCGTAGGCATATGCTGCATGGATGCTACTAGTAGGTGAGCATTTCTATATGGGAAAGCTTGGTCCTGTGTAAGTTTTGCTGACCCAGGATTTCATCCAACATTTTGAAGTGGAGCTAGGGATGAATCAGATAGCACATGCAACACAACATTTTAAGTCATAGTTGGAAGTTTTATAGAAAAGATGGAGAATTTCCAGATTGCATCCACTACTCCAAACCTCATTCCTCTAGCAAGCAAAATATTGCCAAGCACAGCTCACAAAAAGGAGATATGCTTTCAATTCACAGAGTTGCTATGTCAATTCATCTGTTGAGCAGAGTTCTACCTTTTGCAAAAAATATGAGTTTGAGTTTAGTGTTACACACTTTGTGCTATTCATTTCAAATAACAGCAGTATCTAAATAATCCAGAAATATTTTGTACTGGTTGAGGATCTACACCACCAGGTTTGTAAAAACTTTAGTTTGTGAAAACAAAGTATAGTTTTATTGGCATTTTACCAATGGAAACAGCAAAATTTGGGACTCAAAATAAGTTGCAATGCTATCAGGACCCATTCCCATATCGTACTAGATTCACACTTCATTGGCATTAAGTTAACATAATCACAAAGAAGGTGAGAGGAATACCAGACAATCTTGATATAAAACCCATATCAACTTCTCCCACAGAGTTATGGTGTCTGAGACTACAAAGTCTGCCATAACAGAGAGGAATCGAAGGCCCCTCTAGCTCAATCATCCTTGCAACAATGGGCAAAACCAGCAACTGTTGTTATGGAGAGGTTGTAATAAAAAAGGCATAAGAAAGTACTCCCCCAGTACACTCTTCCAACTCCAACAAACTGTGGCTCACGGAAGTTCCAAGCCAGAGGTATTATCTCTCTATTCAATACCATGTGACAGATGTTTCTTTAATGTGGTTTTCCAGTGACTTTTTGAATTCATATAAACTTAATACCCACAGACGTGAATTTCACAGCCTATCTACATGCTTTATTATTTTATGAACTTGCCAGATACCATTGATAGCAAATTCTGGAAGTTCAATACTGTAGCTTCCCTTATCTATTAGGTTTCTTTGAGAAGTTGGTATACTTAAGAGACGTAGAAGGAACAGACATCTCTTCCTAGAACTCCTTTAGGATCTACCAACAGTATATAGATACCCCATTCCAATTAAAAGACACCTGCACAATACCTCAGTCTTCTCTGCAAACTCAACACTATAAATTTTTTAAAAAGTAATATAATGAAAGGGAGACACTTCAGGTACACCTCGCATTTGTAAATGGGCAACCTCTCAATTGTAAATGGGCAACTAGGGAAAAAGATGATTAGAATCACTGTCCAAGGTGGGAGCAGCAACTTTGGATTAAGACAGACCTTATTCAGACGATCATTTTTAAATAGAAAACTGAGAAAAAAAAAAAGAGTGAAAACCTGAGGTTGTAACTAACCTGCCTGCTGCCTTCATATATCCTTTAATGAGAAAATTATAAACCTGTTGTATTAAGAACCCTTCTTTTGCTAATATTGTAAATCCAGGAAATATACCTGTTAAAAGAATATTCTTTTGTATAAAATCCAGGAAGTGTAAATAATCTGACATCACTTGCCTGGTACAAAAAAAAGGTGCAAAAAGCCACTGTGTTATCCCTTGGTCATTATGTTATCAAATAATGAAAGAACAGTTTTCCAAAGGACTTCATGTCATTTACTACTTGCTGTTCATCCATTATCTTGATTACATTATTAAAATGAGCATGATGTAATGCTGAGATTACTTTTTGTTCACCTACACTTTAAGACTTATTGTGTATACATTGCTCTTCTGTATTATTATGGTGTTTAAGTAGCATATCTTCCTTCCCAGTACCCCTATGCTATTTTGTGGAAATAGATTAACAAAAATGGCCTGGGCATAACCTCTGTTCTTATGCATAATTTATATGGCTCCATAATTAATAGCTGTGGCTGAGACACAAATTAGTCATTCTAAGTAATGAGACTTTTCTTAAGAATGTGTTTCACCTCACTCAGATGCATGGGTTATTTGGAAGTATTTATTCCTTTTAAATTACCAGTATGTAAAAACATTTCATAAGCACCATCTTTTTTTTATCTTTTAAAGTTTATTTTTATATACTTGTTTTCATGTGTGATGGTTCCATTTTTCTTTTGTTGGTTATTCTCTCTTTTATTGCAAATAAAAAATGTTTGGATAAATTGCACATAAAGTTGTTTATGGCTGCTTAAATCTGCTGGAGGTTTAAAAAGAACATACCCTGCAGCAATTCTCGTTCAAATTGGGCAAAGATCCCACCTCTTGTTAAATTCTGTGCTTTATTTCTTCCATTCCGGCATCCTGCAACACAGACAATAAACAGAATGACCCTGGAACTCAGGAGAGGTTTTTCTGTATTGTAGCTGGTGTTCATTGACTTAGATCCAGCAAGCATAAAACCGTTTGTTTACAGGTCATGAAGTCTGAAGACACTGCTGAATTCTTTATTTTCAGCTTCTTTTTTCATCTACAAGTCCTGATATGAAAATGTCCCCTGGAATTGTACATGCCTGAAGCATGAGGTCAATATATATAGACTAGTAATTAAAGCAAACTGCAGACAGTCCTTTGACCTGAGGCCACCTGGTGTGGTATAGCTTATGTAGATTTACCTAAAAAAAAAAGGAGGCTTCTTTCCTTGTTTATGGGAAAAGTTGTTGCCCCTGATTTGTGCTTGAAGAACTGGTGAGACTACTAGCCACCATCAGCAAAAACCATGCCAGAAAGCATCCTAATTATTAAACAGTATGGACAATCACAGGCCAGTGCTCACCCCCCATTCATGTTTTATTAATTAGTATAGTATTTAATCAAAGATTTTGGGTTAGGAACCTGACTGACATGCTAGGGTAGCAATAGAAGCTATTTCTGCCCCAAAGAGCATAAAGCTGAATGTGAATGCTGTTGGTTTCCCAGATCTTTCTTTACTTGTAAGAGTGAGAAAAGGCAGGAATGGATATGCTTTCTGCTGAGGAAGTTTAAACGCTACGTCTCCAGAGGGAAGTAATTACATATATTCTTGAACAGAACACTTCAGTTAGTGCAAATTTTGTTTTATGAGAAGTGGAGTATGAAAATGTTCTATATTTTTTCATTTCCAAAAGCACATCTGAGAAAACTTCTCTGATTGGAAAAAAGTGTAACTACAATTATGGTGGATTGATCTTTAGTCTCTGCCACCACTTACAACACACTGTTTTAGCTCACATGAAATGGCAAAATTTTGTGACTAGTGCTTTGGGTTAGTTTCAGGCTACTCACCACAAATACATGAACATGTAAGCACTCTCTGAACAGCAAATCATGCCCGTGGGAAGTGGCTCAGCAGGGTCACTGAAATCACTTTGGAAAATATCAAACAATAAGTAGAGTTAACTAACACTAAATATTTGTCCATAACTGTTTGGTGACCTACCACTTTCTAAGTACCTTGCTCTGCAACTGCTGACTGGTAAAACATCAGCAATGCCAAACAAACAAAATAACTTTTTTCAACCATTTTTTTTCCACCATGCCTGATTTTTTGCCCGTTGAAGTCAATGGCAAAATTGTCATGATTTAAAGGGCACAGTATTAGGTCATTAGTGTTTCCTAATCCATTTGTCCTAAACCTCCTAGAGAGAGACAAGCACTGTAACTGTAGAAGAGAAGACATTTGTTTTAATTTTGCTTATTTGAGGTAACAAAATCTGGCACCAAATGCATTTGTGTGTCTGGGTGTAATTATTCTCCTTTCAAAGAACTGCTATTTCTCTCTCGCCTCAGGACCATTAAGGTGTTAAGTACAAAGACACCGCTTGATGGAAGTAGGCTCCAGACAGTCTGAAATGTGAAGAATCAGCTTGGTGAGAGTTACCACATCAGGCTGTTGATTAAACAAAGGTAACTCAGTACCGTATCACCAACAGGGACTGTAGGAGGGGTGGGAGGCAGAGAAAAAAAAAAAATTAAAGAAGAAGAAGAAGATTATAGGAGTGGAAAGAGACAGAAAATCCTATCCCTTCTATTCTTCACAAAATTGTTTCTCATTCATTTTCTTCTCCCTTAACGTCTCTTAGGTCTGAAGTTTAATATTTCTATTAAATGTAATCACAGCTTTGTTGGCTAAAACAATTTATAAGGTAGAGATAGGCACAGGCAGAAGCTGGCTGTAAAGGTTCCCATATCAATAGCTGATCAGTAAATATGATCATGGGTTTCTAGCACTGCCACCCACTCCCTCCACCTACTCTCCCCATTAGGTTACAAGGCCAATCAGTCATCTTATCACAGAAACAGACTCAAGAAAGATGCCTCCATCTAGACAACAAATTGACCTGGATATTAAAATGCATATCCATCATCATAAATCTCTGGAAATCCACTTGGATAATAACAACAAATGTGAAGCTAGCTTAAGGTTTTGAATAATGGCTTTGAAAATAATTCAGAAAAAAAAAAAAAGGGGGTCTTTTCCCTTTTGCATACCTGCTTTCCATTAATCTCATGAACCCAAAGTTTTTCTGTGGTCTCAAACATCTCCAGGCTAACCTGTAGCAAGTAGCAGGAAATAAAAGAAACAGTCAGATGGGACTGTAAATTGGGGTAGGACCTCATGGGTGCAATCGCAGCAGTCTAACTTGCCCTTGTCGGCTCATACTGGACATTTGCACTGTCACCTCCAGTGGTATCTTACCTGGAGTATTTTTCTGGCTTGAACATGGCAGTATGCACAGCTGGACATGTATGATGTCTGATGCAGCCAAGCTATCAGCTCTGGAAGGTCTCAGTCAGTCTATGCAGAAACTCTAAAAGGATGTGTTTAAGATATAGTGAACTGAAAGAAAAATTTTAGATTTCCCCATGGGCTTTGGCTTTAGAAAGAAAAATCCACAATTTGAAAAGACAGGCTTTTAACTTATATACATCAGGGATGATACTGGTTTTGAGACATTATGTTAAGATTAGTGAAGCTTTGCCTTAGATACACAGTGGGAGGGAATTCAGCCATCTTTCATGCTGGAGCCTGTTTGCTGTTTTGTGTGTGTGTGGTCTCAAAAGGAGATGTTTGGCTTAAAAATGGCTGTGGTTGTGAGGGGTTGGTCATAAGCAGCTGTGTGCCTTCTTTTACAGGGAACCGATAAAAGAGAAAGCACGTATCAGTGGAGGTCACAAGGCTTTTGCCAAGATCATGTTAGATATTCTGTTAAAAAGTTTATAACCCAGATAAAATCTATTTTTACCATGATAAAATCCATCTAGACAGAACTTATACCTACAGCTTCTTTCGGATAACTGTTGGAAACAGTTGTTCATCTGGCGTATTTTTAGCAGGCATGGAATACTGAAGAATCCATATCCACAGAGTGGTTTTCAGGATCTGCCTGTAAATCAGTCAAGTTCTTTTGATTCCTTTTCCCTTTCACTGGAAACTGTATTACAGGCAATAATGCAATAAATTCTGAAGTCACATCAGAAGATAAGTAATGCCTTTCTGTTTGTTTTTCACATCAATGTTGCAGATCTGCAATTCCTCATTAATCATGGTACGTAGAAACCCCATCAGTAATGGTACAAGATGCCATGTAGAAAAATGGTATGCAAAACCTCTGCATTCTAACAATATAAAAGAATATAACGTTTGCTGTAGCAACTCCCACCTCTACTTCAGCAGTTTATAATTTCTCTAAGTTCAGGGACATTCTTAGAAGTAAGTAAATAAGAGAATGGCCCAGGCATGACAAAGACTATGTGTGAAATACCCACTGTGAGAATGGAAGCAGGAAGCATCCTCCAACATCAGCTGGCGAACCGTCAATCACTACCTTTCCAATTGAGCCTACTGAGCCTTCAAAAATATCTAAGGTCTTCCTAGCAGTTACAAAGTTTGTTTGCCAAAGGAAGTGAAGTGGGCATTTATGGGAAAAGTATGGACTTGAAGAAATATGAGATAAGGATGGGAGAGAGAGAGGAAGTGAAGGAAAAGGCAGGGAGGGAATTCAGGCATGTAAATATTGTTTCAGAAAGTTGGGCCTTCAGAAAGTTGGGCCATTAACAGCAATGACTATTATTCTCAAACAGCAGCTCCCTGTCCTTTTTAGCAGCAAGTTTAAAATAAGGAAAACAATAAAGACTTTACTTACAAAATTTTTCCTCCTTGATTCATCAGGAAAGCAAATCCACAAACAATTTTCATGGTTTCCCAGCTGAAAATAGGTCTCTGTAGATTTTAATCAAGTGAAAGTCATCTTTTCTCTTTAGCGCTCTACATCATTAAATCATCAGCCCATCATAGCAAGGACAATGAGAAGTGCTGAAATGATGGAATGCAGGCTGGGATCCCACAAACAAGAAGTGTATTCACAACGTGCCATTGAGTGAACCAGTGGAGCAAAGACTGGCAGTGTACCTGTCCTGCTGAAAGCTGATTGATAACAGAGGTAGATTATTTATAGCAAGCTTTATGATATGACTTTTTATAGAACTTCATGCAGGAGAGTATGAACTCAGCTCATTATTTTTATTCATCCTGAACCAAGACTCCACATCTAAAATGCTATTGTTAGTGCAGATAAAGACCCTATTATGAAGAAGTAGCATCCTCTAGCAAACCTGTTTCTCCTTCTGCAGGTAAGATCTTATTTCATTTGACTTGTGAAGAGTCATCTGGGCCCAATCTGATATTTTAAAGTTGATAAGGACACACAGATCTGCCAATCCAGCAAATGTACATAGTTTGACCCAGTATACATACAATAGCTGCAATCCTATCTGACATCCTGGAGACGTAAGGATGGGAGAAAGGGTGAATTTCTATAGCCTATACTAAGCAAAAAAAAAGATAAATAGGTAAAGGTTGACCAAGGTTGAAAAGAGTACTCACAAGTCTATTTAATAATTCTGTGATTGCTAACAGGATCTCCTGAGTTGTGCATAGACATATTTGAAGAGATTTAAACAATTGTTGCTGAACCAGATTGTTATGAACCTAAGAAAATTTTTTTCAGAAGCTTGGAAACTTCAATTCAGGAGTGAATTGAAGAAGGCCTTAAGTACAAAGGACCTGGCCAAAGTTATCTGGCTAGTAGAGAAGAGCAGAAGTAAAACCTCTTAACAGTAAATTAGCAGGTTGGATAACTAAATAAAGCTTTTAAATGTAACTCTTAATTCATTGTCCCAGTTTGAGGTAGAACAGAACCAACTTTCTGTTCAGTAATTTTACTTCTTAGCTAAGCCTCTTCTAACTCTCTGAAATTACCAGCATATTGTGCAGAAAATTGTTTGTTCTCAGAGCGATAAGGCCTATGTTTATAGTTAATGCCAAGGAATGGTGTGCAGAGAGACTCTTGCTTATACTTGTTGCTATAACAACCAAGGTCAGCTAACTTCATTATTTGCCCTGCTGGAGGGTCAGAAACAGATAAGCGTAGAGGGGTTCCACCTGCAGGGAGGACTGGACAGGACAGGTGACCCCAAACTGACCAACAGGGAATTCCAGCCCATCTGACCCATGCTCAGTATAAAAGCTGAGGGATCAAAGGGTCAGCACTCTCTTTCTCCAATGGCTGACACCCGAGGAGGGCCCCATCTGTTTGTCTGCCTTTGATCCCGATCCATGTGTTTCTGACTCCAGATCTGGAACCCAGTTGCCATCCATTGCTGAGTCCAGTCTGGGACTTCCCCAGTGCCTGCCGGTGACATCATCCTGGGAGCTTGATACAATTTTATACATATTGTATTATTTCATTATTTCCTTTTTATTATATTTATTTATTTATTTCATTAAAGTAGTTTAGCTCCTTCTAAACTCATAAATGTCTTTATCTCTCCACCTCCTCTCCTGGGAGCAAGAGGTAAGGCAAGAGCATCTGTCCATCATTGGCCAATCCAGCCTAAACCATGACAGTCATGCATTTGCTTTCAGTGTTTCCTACAGACATAACTTCATGTCTATGGCTCATCTTTAGAGCAATGTTAAACCACGCTCATAACAACAACTTTCTAATTGCTTACACCAAGCAAAGCTATTGAATATCTTAATTCTTATGGGCATATACGGCTAGGTTATCCTTTTTTCTTGGTTCTGGTATAAGCACAGGTATACTCACAGGTTTAAGAAATCTAGTCCTACTTTCCCTTTTCTCTACTAGTCCACTGCCTGTCTCCAGAAATAAAAAGAAAAAAATCCCTGTATTTCAGTGTAAAAAGTATTTGATTAGTAAAAGTGACGAGAAAAAGAAGGAAAAATCTGATATCAGATTTTATGTTTTGTATTTTCCTTCAAGCGATGTGGGTTTTTTGAACTTTGCAGTACATGGAGATGGGGTCATTTGCAGTAAGCTATTCTGCCATTCAGCCTCCCTGGGTGCATTGCCACAGAGGATTCCAAATAGTCTCACTGCTCTTATTAACAAAGCAAAGAAATCTTTCTACAGAAGGGCCTACGCTTGCTGATATCTACAGCTGTTGGGTAATATTGTGCCGCTTGTTGTTTCTGTTTTTCTTTTTCCCCTAATACTTTCTATTTAAGAGACACTGTAATTATATAGATTATGAAAAGAGCAAAATCTTGTTTATCTTTCTCTTCCTAAACTGTGTGTATCTATGTTTGTAGAATTTATAAAGGATAAGTGTCACCAGTATTCTTTCTGTATGAATTACAGTGGGGTCGCTCTGCTCCCAAAAAGTGATTGTGCCAGACAGCATACAACGTCATGAAGGACTCATCTGAAGATGGGTAGATAACAGAAAGCTTTGGAGAAAGAAAGATTTCTTACTAGCAAATTTAAGAGTCAGGGACAAAGCCATGAGGAGGCTTAGTGTGATTTGGCCAATTTACGTAGGGAATCTAGGGTAGAGCTGGGAGCTGAATCCCAGACCTGAGGCCCATATCTAGATCCTGAGCTTGGGAAATGCTTTAGTCTTAAAGTCTGTCTCTGTTTCTTTTGTGTCTAGCTAAAATTATGTACCGTTGGTTAGTGTATGTGAAAATAGCTATTTAAGTTTGGAAAGGTGTCTTGGCCTACTGAGCTGGCACCACTCCAATAATGAAGGCCAATGATAGAGGCCTCTGGTTGGACTTTCAGAATGTTGTTATGTTAGGGCTGTAACTATTGTTAGATAAAGCACAATTAGATGGCCATTATAAAAAAACCTGTTCACATAGATGCTGTTATTGCACGGTAATTAATGGGTGTGCTTAGTCTGTCCTGACCTAACCCATGACAAAAGGATGTGAGGGGTCAAAATTGTGACTTGCTTACTCAACATTTCTCACCAAAGATATGCAAAATTGTTTAATTAAATATTGAAATTAAATTAATGAATTAGAACATATCACTTGAGAAAAACAGCATCAGTCATAACTGGAACTTTCATTCTGAAACAACAATATGACTGAGTATTGAAACCGATAAAAAAGAAAGGAAAAAATTATATTTTGGGGAAAAAAACCCTATTGACCAATAAGAATTGTGAGGCATTAATACTGCTTTTGGGTGAACAAGTTGGTGTGCTTCGTCAGATGTTTTAGATTACATGCATTTTTCTTGAACTGATGTAATTAGACTTAGCCAGATATCCACGTATAACAATTAAATCTATAATAGCTCTATGTTTTATAGAACCTTCTCTGTAGTACTCACAAATCTAAAGTATTTTTACCAATCTTTTGTCCAATATTGTCCAATATTTTATGTTATGACATTTGGCAATCTAGAGAAAGCTTGTTGTTTTGTTTTTTTTTTAATTAGTAAATGTAGCCTTGCTTTTATGGATGAAATGCTGCATAAGAGAACAGCAAGAGACCTCAGTTCGAATAAACTTGGATAGTGAACCAACCTTTTTTCCTTCAGGAGATTCTTCTGTGCAAGCTGTCTGTCCAAAAACGGTACCTTCTGATTCATCAGGAAGATGTTCTTTATACTCACATGAAGGGCTCAGAGCACATAAATCATTCAAGACTGAAATTTCACCCAACTTCAGCTACTTAAGAGTTCAGCACTAAGTCTAAGACAATGAGCCAATCTCTTCCAAGAGTCAGTAGGAAGAATGAGGAACTTCTGAAGGATGCTTTACCCCTTGCTAAAATAGGTATGCGGCTCTGGAAGCATTTTCATTGACTAAGGACTAGTCTATGAATCTATCTAGGTAGCAAACCTATAGCTGAAGTCAGGTGTAACAAATGACCTAAAAATCCTACCAGCAGACCTTTACTACTGGGGGCGATTCTCAGGATCTCTGGTGGTGTCTGCAGAGCTGCCATTGGGAAAACAAACAAGCGGATTTACTTGAAAACTCAATGTGTTTGATATGTAAATTATTGACAATGGACTTTCTCATTGCCATTTTTACACATTAACATTTTCAAAGCTGACTGTGCTTTAGCATTATTTTTTCCAAGTAAATAGATTACAGGCTGAAATTAAAGATGATGCAGATATATTCATACATGAAAAAGCCTGATAAGCCCAAAGATATAGGGTTTGGGTCCCACAGGTATTTTGATAAGCACGTATTTACCTTCACAAAATAATATCAACTTGCTTTTACAGTTTACTCCTTCAAATATTGTCTCTCCTGTTTAGAAATAGTATTATGTCAATACCACAGTAGCCTTATTAAAAGAACTGCAAATAAAAGAATTCTTATTATAAGGAAATCAGCACAAATGATACTGAGTTCCGAATCATCAGTCAACTGTTCAGCAGTCTGCAAAAAATGAAGGCACTTGCTAAAGACTGAATTCTTTTTACAAACAAAAAACTTGACCACTGTCATGAATCCAGCTGCTTCAGTGTGAATATCTGCCATTTTCACAACTGTTTCTGAAGGCCACCATTAGCTCAAGGCTTCTTAGAGAGGCAGGCAAAGGGACTTTTGCTGCCCTAAGAATGAAGGGCTGAAGTAAAACTGCCTTTGTCAGCAGAAGTGAGCAAGAAATGGCAAAGTTGGGGTAGAAAGACAGCAGAAAAGACATTCCAAAAAAGTCTTGGTTGGAGTACCTCTTCACTGCTGGCGTGATCAAGAGGATAGTGGAGGGAAAAGTGAGAAACACAACAGCCGTGAGGAGATTTAGTCAGATTTCCTTGTTTATAGGGTTTGGACATCTTCTAACTGGCCTCTGATACTGAATCTTCTCAACAGCTGGAGAAAGTGGATACCTTCTGGAAGGTTTTTATCTGGGCATGGAGGATGTGCTCTCAGACTCTCTGGAATCCTGTCTCACCAGGTTCCTCCACAATTTTTAACATTAAATTAGCATGGATTGAGACCACATTAAAAACTATGTAGATAGCAAACAGAATACTGTCCAAAAGCTAATTCCAGGAAAATACTTATATTTGAGTGGATCAGTAAATGTATCAGTCTGCTGGGCTTTTGTGCTAAGTAAATAAAGATTCCTTTTAAATATATGACCCTTTAAATACAAAGTTATAAGAGACAGTTTAAGTTCAGTAACCTTGTTATAAAAATAATATTGTGGAATTTAAAACAGAATTTAGATCAGTTGCTGATATTTGTAGGCATGATTAAAAGTTTGAGATTCCAGATATCTTTATAAAATTAGTAGAGTTCACTCCCAAGCTTAACACAATTGTAAATCTTAATCCCCAAACACCTACTGAAATCGCTCCCATAAGTTCCTACAGAATCAGTGTAACTAAAAGTAACTAAGTAGAATTTTAGCATAAATTCTACCCAAGCACTAAAATTGATGCTAGATCTTCAATATTAATTATTTTGGTAGAAATAAAAATGATCACAAGTGATGACAATAACTGAAGGAGTTTATATCATTTCGCTGACTGCATACATATTTTAAAAGTGCTCTGTATAAAAAGGCTGGATGATACATGGCACTAAATCTAACAGCACCATCTCATTTTTCATAGCCGATTTGGAGTTAATGTGATAAGTAATATGTACATATGCAAATCAGAGCTCTTATAAATGAAAAAATACACAATAATCTTTACTTAAATAAGTTTGAAAAAACCCACCTCATGCTGTTTTCCTACACATAGCATTTTGCTGCAAGTAAAATTAGACAAATAAGACATTTCCCCTAGCGCTGCATTTTACAGATTATTTATTTTCCAAGCATGAGTGCCAAGCCCCAGCAAGAGCTCTTAACCATTATGTTATCCATTGCCATTTCTGTTCTTTTTTTTTTCTCACTGCAATTATCTTAATCATGAAGAATGCTTCCCCCCCCAAGTTATCATTGAATTTGTATATAAATATTTCAAAGTATTTAGCCAATCACGTATGAGCTGCCATTTTAATAAGTTTACAACAGTTACATGTCCTAATTGTTCTCTTATAATGCTAACAGTGCACATAAGTCTTTTATTTCCTCAGTATTCACAGTAGATACTCATTATGTAACTTATTCTAGAATATCAGAATCAAGACGCGTGTCAAATGATGACAAAGTATACCAAGAAATAAAAGTACTAGAAAATGTCATCGAGACAGAGTAAAGCTTTCCAGATATTTTTCCATTAAAAAAAAAAAAAAGAAAGAAAAAAAAGCCCATTTCCGAAATTGAAACATTTCATTTAATTTGACATATCTAGATTTTGACAGACTTTCACTGATTTCAAAACAGGGTGTGGAGGGACTTCCTTCTGCCTTCCTGGTGTCTCTGCTCCAGCACTTGCAGACCTTGAAACTCTTTAAAATTTATATTCTTGTCAATTGCTGAAGTTATGACATTTGTGATGAAAAAAAAATCAATTTTCCTGAAGAGCTGCAGGATCCAGGAACTTTCTAATTCAGCAGAAATTTAAAAGAAATTCGATCCAGACTGAAACTGAACCAAAACCAAATATATGCATTTTTGGAAAACTGGAAATCTAGATCCTCATCCCATTCTCATTTCAGAAGAAAAAGAATTACGCAATAGTGTTCAGCTGAAGAAACTTTGGAAATCTTACTGTAGCTTTTGGAAGTTGCCCATTCGATCGAGGCTACAGAGAAATAAATAGAAAGAAAGGATTAGATGAAAGTCAAGATGTTTTTATTGATTTTAACTAAAAGATTTTCCCATACCCCTTTAAATAGAAAGAAAAGCAGAACTACTACCATGGTACACAGTCTACTACAAGATATAGGAAGGAAAGGCTGTAGATAAAAAAATTGGGTCTGATATAAAAAAGTAATAGGTAAGACTGATATAAATGATTAAAGTCTTTAAAAGAAAAAATAAAAGACATAGTAGAGTATGGTGATGATGACAAGAACATACTCTGTAATGACGACTTGAGGGAGGAAATGTTGAAAGGAACAAATTAAAGGAGATCATACATTCGTGGAAAAGTAGATCATCCTGCAACTGCAGTCAGATAAGAAAGGCTTAATTGAAAAAGGAGAAAAATCAGACATAAAGAAAGAAATCTTATTCATTTTCAAAACCCAATGACTCTATGAAGAATGTTAACACAAAGCTTCAGAAACATGGCTCTGAAATGTACTTCAAGGTGCAAAAGAACAGTCTTAACACCAGAATACTTTCACATATGATCAAAGTGAAGCTATGTGTGAGCTAATAGCATCCTTGCAACTAAGAAACAGAGTATCAGAGCTCAGTCAGTCAAATACCTGGCCCAGATTACGCATTCACATAGGCTGGTCTAGCAATGAGGATGCAATTGCTCGCCCTCTCCAGACCAGTTATCCATTCTGGTAAACTATTTTAGAAGAGAATAGATGTGAAATGCTGGAAAAGATTCAAGGTACTCCTTCACATCTTTCATATGTGTTCCTGTTACATTATACGCTTTAAATATTAATATTGGCAGTGACTAAGAGGTATAAAATACAGGAAAGTTGTCTTAATTATAAGACTTTGGAAATATTTTATGAGACAGTCCCATGAACCAATGCTGAAGCATTGGCTTCCCTGTATTTAATGAGGTTAGGTTATTTTTTCTGGTGTGAGATAGGAAGTGTTGTCTAAGGAAAGAATGAAAAATCTCTTGCATATTTTAAATTAAAGACATAAAATTATGGAGAAAATGATTGAAAAATGGTGGTTTCTTAAGTTTACATGTGACATCTGAACTTCTGTTACTTACTGCCCGTGCTCTCATGGACCACTCCACTGCTGAGGTAAAAAGCTTTAAGCTCATCTATTTTACCTTGCAACTGAGTTGCATTAAGTATAATTACAATGATTCATTCAATGTGGGATAATCTAGCATGTCACCATAGCCATTTCAGTTTAGATTTTTTTATTATTTAAAGAACATTCCTGCAATAAAACCAAAAATAAATGCATAAAAGTCCTGTTACTCCATTTGTCGTAGATCCCTGTTGTTCTAGTTCTAGGGAAGGAATTACAGTTTGAGGTCTCATGTAATAACCCCTAACATCCTAAGTAATGAACCTCCAAAGTGACAGAACCATTTACTTGAATGTGGAGTTGACCATTCTTGAACTTTTGTGTCCCTTTTGCAAAGTCAGGTTCGCTAATTTTAAATTCTTCTAGTTAATTCCTCCTTCCCTCTTAATGCTTCCTTCGTATGTTGACATTGGTAAAGAAATGTGTGCACAAAACTGGAGTAGCAGAGTAGAGAATTAAAACCCACCTGAGATCAACTGAAGACCAATTATACACGTTTTAGTAGGCTGAAACTTGTGTTAGCCAAAAATGCAAAATCAGTCCATTTCCCTGGAAGACACTTTATTATACACAGTAGATAAGCAGGTTCTGATTATTATGTTTGGATAGGATTTGCACGTACATTTTCCATATATTACTACTCAAAGCTTTATCTAACCTGGGGACATAATTGTATTCAACAGGCATCTGGAAAATGTATATGGGAGTTAAAGTTTGTCTAAGTGAAAAATTGATTATTCTTCCAGGAGAAGGTTTCACTTTTTCTTTTTTTTTTTTTTTTCTTCTGAGTCTTCATAGTAAAATCTCTCAGGACAGCTGTTAAAAAGAACTTGAAGTGTCTAATCTATAGACTTATAAAGAACTGCAAATAACCCACACGAGAAGTCATAATTCACAGAAGACAATGGTCTACATTTCAAGTAATGAATCAGGCTCTTCTCTTTTTTTATTTTAACTTTTATTTAAGTTTGGCAGGTTTACTGACTTTTGAAACACTGCACAATTAATTTGGTTTTTTTATTTAATTTTCTTTTATTTTTTAGAAATTGTGATTTGGTCTAATATACTGTCATGAGCCTCAGCAGAATGATATACATCCTTTATTGCTTCTCCATAATGTTCAATAGTGGGTGACAATTTATTTTCAAAAGGTGGCAAGCCAAAGGAATAAAGTTTCTTCCATCCAAGCTGATTTTATTCAACATTTCTTTAGGTTTCTTCTCTTCTGTTCGAAGCATTTTAATAGCTCACAGTGTCAGCCTAGGCCCAGGTTTTCAAGAGACTTGTTCAGGTACCATGTACCAGGCACTCGGCATTGCCACGCTATATATTAGACACTAAGCCCTGGAAATGAAATTCAACTCTACAGTGGAGCCCTCAGTTCCGTATATACAGGAGTGTCAGGTTTAGGCTGGGTTGGCCACTAAACAAGCAACAGATGCTCTCTATTAACCCCTCTCCCTTCTCAGAAGTGAAAGGAAAAGAGAATAAGGGAGAGAGACTTATGGGTTGAAAAAAAACAACCTAAAACAGTTTTAATGAAATATTAACAATAAAAAGGAAATATAAAAATATTAATAAGAAAATAATGAACTATATACAAATATGTACAAAACCAATATCGAGCTCCCAGGATGATGATCACATCACCAGCCAGCACTGGGACTGGACTCAGCAGCAGACAGGAACTGGATTCAAGAACTGGATTCAGGAACACACAGATCTGGATCAAAGGCAGAAGAATGAACACAGTCTTCCTCAGATGATGGCCACTGAAGAAGAAGCAACTTGATCCCTTTGATGTCTCAGCTTTTTACATGGGATGGAACAGCCATTGGTAAGTTTTGGGTCACCTGTCCTGCGCACTCCTTCCCTCTATGCTCTTCTGCTTCCAGCCTCCAGTGGGACACATAACAAAGCTGGCTGACCTTGGTTATTACAGCAATAAATATAAGCAAGAGCCTCTCTGCATAGCATTCCTCGATACTAACTATAAACAACATTATCTCTGCTAGAAACAGACACTGTTACTGTTAATTTCAGAGACTGTAGTCAGTTAGAAGATACTTAACTGAAAAGTAAAATTACTGAGAAAGGAAATTGGGTTTGTTCTGTCTCAAACCGGGACAAGGAGTCAGGTAGAGTTCAGTGCTTAGTTTCACAGCCCCCTGTACACTGAACTGACAACACCCAACAGTAGACACTGCAAGGAAAGCTTTGGCAGCCAACACCACTCCCACCTTGGTGGCTCAGGCAAGGACCATCATTCCGTTGCTCCAAAAAAACACATGAAATTTCTTTTCCATGCAGATGACACTCAGGTTATCATCCCTTGATCTCAGTCAAGTTGCAACCCTGGAGTTGGTTACGTAGATCCAGTTCTGAGGTGGTTTGAACCATACAACCTCTCATCCTATAAGTTTTTTAATCATATCCAGTTAGAGCATACTGGGATAGTGAAATTTCTATCCTTCTTGGCATTATAAAGCCATAATAATCATCTGGAGCAAGTAAGAAATTTGACAAGGTAGTCCCAAATTAGAAATAAGTAGTGAAACATTGACCATTTTAACTTCCAGTAAAACATCACATACTGAGATGTAGCTCCATCATTCCTTATTTTTATTTGACCTATGCTGCAAATAAACCCAATGTAGCCTAATAAGGATCTTTATATTCATATATCTTGTATACATACACTTAGAGTTTGAAAATATATATTTCTGGATTTGATTATATGCCCTGTAAATGTGATTTTATATTGACTGTGTTTCAAGATCCCAACTATTAACTTTTATATTACCAGTGCCATAAAAAAGCCAAATTCAGAATAATTCTGGCATTTGTCTTTCCAACACGAGGCTTTCTCTTTTTATTATACATTTTGGGGAGACTTGCTGGTTAGGGTTCCTTTTTGCTTATGTTTTCAATATGACTTTGCCGGCATCCTGCAAGCTCCTCTCAAATAGTTAACTCCTAGTCAAATAATATCCTGCTCTGAAAGCCTTTGATATGCTAATATAGCAATGTAAATTTCAGACTTGAATTCAGATTAATGTACAGTAATTACTCACAAACACAGGTGAGACTCTTTCAGTTTTAGTGTCCCTATTTACAGATCAAAGACATGGCTTAGCCCTGACATCAAAGATGTGATTTAACCTTTTGAATTTGATCACAAAGAACAAACCAGAGTTACAATTAAAATAATTTTTAATTGTCAATAAGAAAAAAAATGAAAACAGTCACGTCCAAGTAGTCAAAGGCAGCAACTCTGCAGATTAGAAGTAGCAAAAAGAATAAATCCCAGCCTTCAAGTGGGAAAACACAAGGCAGATTTTTAGTGGAGTTACTCATGAGCTCCACTATGGGTGGTGGACTAAATTCTTCAAGCGGTATCATAAAAAGTACTCCAGTAAACAAATCCACTGACATAAAGAGTACGCCTTTCAGAGGAAAGAACTTTCTATTATAATGCTGGCAGAACCCCATGTAGAATGTATTATTTTAGGTTATGACCTTTAACACTTTTATGGGTACACATTACTACACTGAAGAGCATTTTCATAGGAATAAATGGAGATTACTTTTATGAGTAATACTGTAAAATGTGTAAATGCAAGATCAGAGACTTAATTCCGCTTTCAAGTCTATAAGAAATTCAGGAACAAGTCCTATGTTCTGTATATGTGTTAACCAGTCTTCAGTACTGAGTAAATAATTTCAAGAAATAATCCTCTTTGCTTCTCCATCAGTCCTTTACTTAAAATGTTCAGCACTTATATTCATGTTGCATAGAGTCATACGGTAAAATCATATTGTTTCTGTTCTTCAGTCCAGTCTCAAAAGCTTTAAAGAAAAAAATAATGAATTGTCAGTAAAAAATTATTAATTTGCAGCAGGTTTCAAATACATTTGAATAAGTATTTGAATAAGTATTATTCAAGATAAAAACCTATTACCTCAATCACGAACAACAAATACAATAGATTTACTCCCCTCTTATACATCTGTCTTACAAACTGGGGCATTTTATTTTACTTTTTATGCCCTGTTCCTTAAATCCACATAATATGTACGTTTTTCAGATTCCTTCTGCATGGTATGGGGCCTGGAACTGCAAAAGAGTACTCAAAGCATCTTTTTAATCCCAACCCATCAGCCAGCAATATCCATTATAGCATGTATACATCAAATCACGTGGCTGGGTTGAGGTCAGATGTCTGCAGTTTATCCAACTGCAATTGTGTCCTGCAACGTCTTTAGGACTTGACCTTTCCCATCCTAATCGCACACATAAAACTTTCAGCAAGTTATTGTCAACTCACATCTTGATCATTGCAAGCTCCTTTTCTCCAGCCCTTGAAGGCCCTCAGCCTTTAAGAAAGCTGAATAAAAGATTCTTTTCCTTCGCCTGCTTCTTCCTAGAGGCAGCCCCTTTACACAACTCTATCAGTTTCCATTTTCCGTCACAGCAAACAGAAATTAGTTTCATGCCATTCCATGTTTCTCATTCTTTAGCCCACTCATTCTTGAATGGAAATTTCTCAGGTGGTATTGCAGTGGCAGCTCCCACCACAGCCTGGCTGAAGATGCCAGCCTCCCATTTGCTTTGCATGTCTTTGCATGTGTTTGCCCATCTTTGCATGTCTTTGCCCTTTTCCCCTCTCACATTCATCCACATCTTTCTAACAACTTAATCCTGATGCCTTCAAACTCTTTCCAGACAACAACCCTTAACTCTGTGTGTGTAAGGTCCCAGTTCAATTGGCCCGGAGGGGTTTGCAATGATTCCAAGGGTGTGATTAAGATACAAATTAAGTCAGACGCTGTTTACTGTAGCTTTACTATTGTTACCTTAAAATAATGCTACATGGTGATTGAGAAAAGGCAGAGGTATAGGAAAGAAGGAAAAAAGAAGCAGTATTATGGAGTGCGTCAAGAAAGATCACCACCACCAAGATGCTAGGTCCGCAGGTCCACTTCAGTCTGTGACACATGACTTGAAGGTCCTCCAGAGTCAATAGCGTCACGTTGATCCATAATTCTCAGGTCTCTTGAGTTGTAGAGAAGGCAGGGGTAAACAGTGGTGAGGGTCCCATTTGCCATGGGATGCAATGGTAATTTATAGTCCCTGTTGACTCATAGTTTAACCAATCAACATGACAATTACCTGTGCTCGTCCAATTACTGTCCACAACGGTTGCTGTGTGAGCACCCCTTGCTTCTGCCCCCCCTGCGGCCTGCACGGCAGATCAGTTGCAGACAAATTTCTTGGGGCAAACAAGATACAGTTGTTTTGAGAACCAAGGATGTACCTCCTTTGACATCATGTCATGTACACAGGTGGTAGGTATCTTGCAGCAGGCAAGCTTTGAGGCATCCCACTTTCTGTCAGTTCTTGTGTCCAGTTTCTCACAGTGTGGTATAATAAACGGCCACACTCCTTTGCGTATGCTGCTCCATCTCTGTACACCCATGTGTTTTCTCCTGCCGTACACTGTGAGCCAGTTGTGATGAAGAGGAGTTGCTTGATCCTTTTTTTACTTAATGTAGTCCTGATCAATGACTAAGACCCTGGCACACTACCATATTAATTGTAAAGCCTTCTAATTTGGAGCTATTAAAAAGCTGCACTTGATTTTCACAGCGAAAGGACTAAATTCTGCTTCCACCACAGTTAGTAGCTTTGAGCATCATAAGACAGAGCTGTTTACTTTATCTGAGTCAGTTTCTTTTCCTGCTTTAAGAATATTTCACACATAATATGAGTGTTTTTTTCACAGTCTTGTTGCCTTGCAAAAGCTCTAATTTGTTGGCAAGGAAATAGTTTAGAAATCTTTCTTCTCCAGGACAAACGGGGTTTTTATTTCACCCTAGAAGCATATAATAAATAACATGCCCAAGTCATCTAGGCAAGGCATCATTTTTACTTTTGTCATTCATTGAGGAACTAGAAAGCCAGTACATATTTCCATTCAGCTTGTGTCAAAGATATTGGCATTGCTACAGAAGATGCCAGCCACTATTTATCGCTTTGGCATTCAGAGTAATAACATTGGTTGTGATAAACTCCGTTTGTATGGACATATTATCCTCCATATGCACTTTACTCAGAAGCTTTGTACAGTAATATTATCTGTCATATTCCCCATTTCTGGCTGCAGTTAATATGGATGAACAAGAAGAACACTGCAACTTAAACTCAGCAAGTCAGAAAGACACCAAGATTATTTAGGCTTATATTTCCAAGTAAAAGAATACCTCCGACTACTGCAAAGCCTGCTAGATGAAATTCCGTCTTCTATTCAATAGAAATATCTCAATCCTTCAATGGAATTCAATTGTTATTGAGACATACAGCTTGTGGACAGGATCTCAAGCTTCAAAGTGGCACTCTTCTATCACCTATGGGAATCTTTGTGCATAGTCTTTGCATAACTTTACAACTAGTAAGGTATAGATTGAAGTTTATCTCTGCATTCTAGGGCAAGCTTTTAAATAACAACATGGAGCCCTCTTCTAACGTGAGAGTGTTGACCCTGCACTGCTGAAGCGTCTAGCAAACCTGCGAAAACAGACATAGAACTGAAAACAAAGGGGTAAACTCAGGTAACACAATGCAGAAAATCTCTTTCAAGGCAAGAATCTTTGCCAGGATATCAGTGGAATTCACGACTGACCAAATTAGGAGCTGGATCAACCCTTTTTGTGTAAGGGCCATCTGAACTCCCGGTCACCCAAATCTGTACTCTAAAGAGCCCTCTGTGGCAGCTCTATATTGCTTAGTATGTTTTCCAGAAGGAAATGATTAATACTGATGATTCCAGCATTCCCCTACATCAGAACATGCTGGCATAACTTAAAAAGCATCAGTCCCTTATTTAATTTTGGATTCTCAGAGGCTGCAAGAATGTTTGCAAGTGTGGAGTCTTGTTAGCACTCTGCAGCAAACCATAGCAGAGCAACAATTAAGTGAAGGTTGAGCTGAAACCCCGAGAAACAGTCTCACCAGCTCTGTGGGTTATTCAGCTCCCATATGCAAGGCGTGGTAAGTGCCATAAAAAATAAGTTAGTCAAAGTTGGATTTCATTCATCTCTTTTCTAACCCCCCTCCTTCCAAAGAGGGACACAGTTATATAGGCTGGAAATAACTCTTCAGTTGTACTTGCTTTGTAGGCAAGGAAAAAAATAATTACATGTCAATGGTCATAAAATAGAGGCAAAACCTTTTTCCGTAAAGTTGAGAATTTCTGAAAAATGATGCCAAATACTCCCTGGGGACATGCTGTAGGATGATTTCTTACAAGGAAGGGGATGAGAGACATGACACATGGATTAATCTGAATAATAAATTATCCATTGTGCAAAAAGAAACAATGAAAGCAAATACAAGTGTGACTGGTCTTGCCATACTTCCTTTGTGGTCCAGTTTTCTTTAATGCAATACATGTATGTTATTAATGTTCATTTTCTTGTCCAGTTGAACTGAAATGGTGACATTATCAGGAACTTGCTAAAAAAATGTCCTCTAACTAGTGCACACTTATGAAAGGTAATGTAATTGGACAGATTCAGCAACTTAGCAGATCATAAAAATAACAAGATTTTTTTCATATGCCTCTTATGCACCAAGATTTCATACCCTGATGAGATTTCAGAAGAAGAATATTTATGATCATTTGAGAAGAACATTTGTAATAAAGTTTACGTACAATACCTTTACTATTTATTTATTTAGTGAAATCTTCTACAAGAAGATAAGACAAGATAATAATATCCAGTCAAAAAACAAAAAAAAACAAAAAAAAAAATGAAAAGAAAAGAAAAGAAAAGAAAAGAAAAGAAAAGAAAAGAAAAGAAAAGAAGAAGTTAAAGCCTCTAACAGACTGGCAATAAAGAATCTCTTCAGAGACACGGGAATACAGGGGATGTATCAAGTCATGAAGTCAGGGTTCTCATTTTAGGTTACAGTATCTGTGATTTGAGTTTGTTACATGGAGTTTGCATAAAACGTAAAGCTCATCAACATTAAGAATCTGTCACAGTGGAAAAATAATATCATCCCACCAAGTATGAAAACTGTCTCCACCATAAAATATGATAGCCCCAACGAGCCATCAAGGAGACTTCAATTTATTCTACGGCACCAGTTGCTCACAAGTGAGTTTGATAGCATAAACCAGATCTTGAGACTTCATTATTTTTAGACCATGTGTCAAATCAACCAGCTCAGATACAGTGGAGACGTAGAACTGGGAAGGATCCAAACCTAAATCAATTGCTCAGTGATTAATATCACTTAACCTATGTACTTCTTCTCTCCCAGCTGAATGTGAACCAGCTTATCATCCTATTTCTGTTTTTAGGTGATCTCTACCCAGAGCTATAGTACATAAAGTAGCAAGAACCTTGTTCATTCCTAATCCATCTCCACCAATTTTGCATGGACTTGCAACCCTGAGGGAATTACCCCAACATTTCCTGTGAGCTACACTATGCTATATATGTCCTATATAAACACTTCAACCACAGCAAATGCAAGGTCACTTGACTTAACCCAGGAGACTTACTTAAACTAATTTGGTATGATACAAAATGCAAAATGTTACTCAGATATCTATACCGCTGCCACATATGGATTTCTGTGAGATTTAGTGTGTATTCCATGGAACTCAAAAGATTGGATTATGTCCAACACCTCTTGGTAGAGCAGTGAGAAGGGAGAAGACGAAGATCACTGCTTCTTTCTGTGTACCATTTCAGGTACTATCTAGCACATTTCTAACACAAAAAAAAAAAAAAGAAGAAAAGAAAAAGAAAAAAAAAGGCATTCCAGTAATAGAAAGAACTAGAAAAAAAGACTCTTCACTGTATTTCCTAGTATGCTTCCAGCTTCTTGTGTGACCTTCAGCAATATCAGCCTCCCTCAGTTTCTCCTCAATTTTACCTCAGTTTTCATCCATAAAAACCGCATTAAATCATTTTCTTCACAAGAGCACGGTTAGACTTCTAAAGCAGACAGAAAGCATTAGATAAAAAGTGCCACAAACATGCAAATTACTCTTAGCAGAGCTGTTTTGTTTCTAGCTCCCTTCCCCTTTGCTGCTTCTGCTATTGTTTTCTGTTTTCCTCATCAGAATAAAACTAGGGAACACAAGAAGAAATCTTCCCTCACCAGCTACATCTCATGACTTTGCGGTGTTTCATTTGTTTGTTTATTCGCTTGGGCAGAGTCTTTCTGATGGAAATCAAGTCCAGGCTTCTCCTCCTAGACAAGGTAGCTCTGCAGTGCATTTTTTAGTGCCTTTGTTATGCAAGAAATGTGGGCTTGAAAAGAGCTGCCATTGGGCTGATTGAATTGTCTGGGAGAGAGTTAAAATGTGCCCTGAGCTGATTAGGCCAGCCAGTGTCAATGACAGAGTAAGAGCAAAAGATTTAGCATCAGAGAAATTGCAAGGTTTATCTGGGAGGAGAAGTGGAGTGCTCAGCACTATTTGCTTTTAAGCAACAAAATATTTTGCTCTAACGCTGCTGAGCGCATCATACATTTACGGTTGTACTGTGCTGGGGCATGCACATGTATTTTTCATGCTGCACGCTCTGACTGACTTACAATGTTTGTAATAACCTGAATTTTCTGGCTAGATTGAAACAAAGCCACAAAATTGAAAACTAGACAGCCCAGCAAAAGAATAGCTCATGGAGCAGTCCTGGAATAAGTTCTGTCCACAGAGGTCACCAGTTTCAAAGGACACAAACTCGGAGCATCCGAGGCAGGACATAGTAAGAAACTTCATGACAGCAAGGAAAACCATATTTATGCCATAATCCAATAATAGCTCAGACAAATGACCCTGAGTCTGCACAGTTCACTTAAAACTTTAATGCTAAGCAGAAAGCAGACACAACAGGGAGTATTCCCACTGTCTTACTTAGGTTCCTGGAGTCATAGGGGAAGGTTACTCTATCTACATGCTCTGAATCATGCTCTGGAGGACAGTATAGTTGCCTCTAGAGGGATCATGAAATATCTTCTTGGGCATTTTGCTATGATGGCAATTTTAAACGGAATTGGTATGCATGAAATGGATGTCAACAACTTACCTGAGAAATGCCTGCTTTTTTGTATACCCAGTAGTTAAAACAGCCACAGGCATTGCACCTCCACACCATTGCAAAGGCACTTTAACAGGCTGCCTGTGAAGATCCACCACCCAGCAACAGAAACCAAAGGTCTCAATCACATAACATTCAACAGTGGGACAGTGACACAGCCATCCTTAGGGCTTCCACATTGCTGGTCTCTCTTGTCCCATAGAGTCATCTTGGTTGGAAGAAACCTTTAAGATCATCAAGTCCAATCATTACCCTAGCACTGCCAAGTTACCACTAAACCATGTCCCAGTCACCTCTAGAGCCAATTTGAGGCTTTTACACATGGGGGAAAAAGCAAATTTTGGGTTCTCAGGATTGCTCAAGAAGGTGGCTGAATTCACCGCTTACCAGCCAAGGGGCAAAACTGCAGAGAGCTTTAGTTGTGCAGTCCACTACCATAATCCGATGCCAAATACCTGTAAACAACAGAGGAACAATTACTTGCAGTCACTATGAGCATTTACTTGAAGTCTGTGACCAGAATCACTTAGGAAACCGTGGGCAAGCAAAAGAGTAGAGTTATAGGGACAATGTGACTGACAACAGCATTTGCAGATGCAGGAATACCATTTGCTCAGCTTCCTTCAGTCTATCTCCTCTTTTAGCTTTACCACTGCACATGTAGTGAAATTATTCCACTAGTACTGAAGTTGGGAGATGGTTTGGTCAATAATCATGTACTTGTTTGCATTATGTAGCGATCTTTCCTATGGTGGATTGTTGTTGTTATTACAAAAATAATTTGAAAGGTATCACGCTTCTTCTCCTCCTTTAATCATGCACCATTTCTGGTTCCTTGTTTTTCTCAGGACTCAAATTTCATAATGGCAAAGGTAGAAAAGTGCTATTTTCAGAGCAAAGTTGATAGAGACAAGAATCCCTTCATAGCAACATTTGCTATTGCAGGGATTGAAAACAGTGGGGGTGTTCTCAATCATTCCCGTTACCTTTTGACACATTCTAGGTTGTGTTTTCTGATGTAGTATTATCAGCCTAAAGTTTGTCACAGGGTGATGAAAAGTATTTTGCACTCTCTGGTGCAGAACAGACATCCTGTGGCTCCATCTACACTACTATTTACTACTTATTTGCATGCAGTTTTGTGGATTGCTGCCTCCTACTCCCATGAGACAGTGCCTCCTTTTGCATGGATGTGACATGGTGAGCTAGGCTTAAGTATTATCTACTTCAAAAGTGTGCATAGATTTCACAGATATTTAGAAAATAACATATCTGTGTTCAAAAGCATTTGCATGAAGATAACTTACCTTATCACAACATTCCTGACTTTTAGTATAGACAGACCATAGAATTTCTAATTACAGCTTTTACAATTAGCGTTATGTGTGCCTGTGAATGTTGTTTTTAATGTTATTGCATTAATACATGGCAAGGGGACGGCATACTTCACTTCCACAAGCTTTAAAAAGACTGCAGCTGGGAGTCAGACTGAAAACTGAATTTCATTAGTTATGGTACAAATTCGTAATATCCTGGGTAGGTAACAATCTGAATACACAGGACAGACCAAGGATAGGAGAATAGCTGTCACAGAGAGGTGAAATATGTTGTTCAGAGTGATGCGTAAGGTTAGTGGTTGAGCCAGAAATAGAACTCCAGTGCAGACCTACTTGGAGAAGGCCATGGAATGACAGAGGCTCCCTCTTCTCCCTGCTGCCTTTAGCACTGTTCAGCCCATCATACCATAGCTGCTTCCCAACTTCCACTCATCCCAAAGTCAAATTGAAATCAAGGTCTTAAACATCCCAGATCAGTCTCCAGTTTGTCACAGCCCAAATCGGTGTCATCATATGAGAAAATTAGGCAGAAAGGAGGTAAATCACAGAGTTGCAAGTTTTACAGACTGGACTTACAGACTAAATACTGATTGTTCCATTTCCATAACACCCAGGCGGCATGGGATCATCATGAATATATTAGGGATGATACTTGGGTCAGGGTGCTGTATTAAGACATTTGGACCGCTCCCCAGTACCTGAGCTGCCTTGAGTGAACTGCACAGCACTTATACTGTGCTGCACACATATCCTAAAAAGCAACACTGAGATGTGCTTGAAATTAAGAGTGACAGAATAATTGAGTAGTGATGTGGGATGCGATTAACTGTAATGAGATGACACTGACCAAAATGAAATTCCGAATTGAATGATTTCCTAATAGCAGCAAGGCTATTGGAATGCAGAACTAATCCTCCATACAAAATGTTTCACTTTTTCAGTCATTTATCTCATTGCAATCACCTGACTAAAAGTCGGGGCAGCACCTGAGATTGCAAAAGGAGAGTTTGTTGGTGTGCACATGGGTGTTATATACAGCAGAGCAACTGAGTGTCTTTAATAATTGTTTTAATAAATAGCCAGCATGTATTTAAAAATGTGGTGCCTTCATATTACCCAGCCATATAATTCATAAAATGCAGTGGCAGCAGCCAGTCTAAGGGGACTCACAGGAGGTAAGTGAGAACAAACAAACATAAGCAGCAGCAAACAGAAACTACACAGAATCACGGAATCATAGAATGATAGGGGTTCGAAGGCACTTTTGGAGATCATCTAGTCCAACACCGCTGCCAAAGCAAGTTCACCTAGAGCAGGTTGGACAGGAATGCACCCGTGTGGGTTTTTAATATCCAGAATAAAGCAGAAGGAGACTCCGCAACCTCTCTGGGCAGCCAGTTCCAGTGCTCTGTCACTCTCAAAGTAAAGGTTTTCCTCAAGTTGAGATGGAATTTCCTGTGTTCCAGGTTGTGCCTGTTGCCCCTTGTCCTGTCACCAGGCACCACTGAAAAGAGTCTGGCCACCCTGCCACCACCCTTGCCACCCACCCTTTATATATTTATAAGTATTTGACATATAAATATTGATGAGATCCCCTCTCATCAGAAGTCTTCTCTTCTCCAGGCTACATAAACCCAGGTGTCTCAGTCTTTCCTCATAAGAAAGGTGCTCCATTCCCTTCATCACCTTAGTAGCCCTCGCTGGACTTTCTCCAGTAGTTTCGTCTTTCTTGAACTGGGGATCCCTTAACTGGACATAATTCTGTATACTCACATAAACAGAACCCAGAAATTGCAACCAAGCTGTATTTTCAAAATTCTATATTAAATAATAAAGGACATAAAGCAAAGGGAGTAAATGGGTTGATACTGCCTGCAAAAATGGCAAAATTCCTAGAACAATGAAGTATGGTGTCTGATGGCTCTTATGGATGAGAGTAAGACATATACTGTGGGTTTTCTTTTATTCCAGAACTAAAAGCAAATGAAGGAAAATGAAACGTTAACACCTACATGTAAATTTGGAAATGTTAGAGATTCTCCATTAATTGACAGGATGGGCTGTGGGATGTCTGACCCTACATGACTACAGAGACTGCTGAGAGAAAAATTTCACCCTGGAGAAATGCATCTTAGTAGTAAGGACAGCAAAACTGTCTGGGGAAAAGCTCCAAACAATGCCAATCATCGGTTCAGAACAAATACGGTCAAACAAAAGGTCGGAGACAAAGTAATAAGCAGAAGCAGAATGACCAAGAGGATGGATATTCAGTTAATGTCTAATGGAAAGCAATACAAAGGCAGAAAGAAAGTGTCCAGGCAGAGGGCAGCCGTGGGAGGGAATGGACCATGGCAGCCTGGACAAAAGCAGCAGAATATGTCGCAGTTCAGAATAAAAAGCTTCCTGGAGAAAAGAAGGATGGTGTGCTTGCTGCTATGTGACGAGGTGGATGGAGAGTTTGACCCACAGAAGACATGAAATGAGAGCAGCAATATTAGGAGAAATCTGACTAGCTGTTAATGACGTACTGAAAAGCTTTCTGAAAAAAACAGGCAAATTTGAAACCAGAAAAAGCTAGTAAAACTAGCTTCTTTAGGGATTTTTTGCCTTTTTCTTCTAAAGAATAATGAAGTAATGAAAGCTGGTTCACAGTGTCTGCAGGGCATCAATTGAAATAGGAAATATTTCAATTTCATATATTCAGTTTTTATTGACACAAAGAGCCTGATCTGGTCTACTTTGAAATCTTAATGACCGTTAAGGGTTGCTGAATTTGGACTAACAATGCTAGACCAAAAAATTTTCTTGAAAAATAGGAAAGAAGGGTAAGTTTGAAAAGGTAGGAGAATTTAGGAAGAGGTACTTCTGTTTTAGCACAGAAACTGAAATATTAGCTAAAAGTAAATAAAATATCTGATCCCAGCATTTAATATCCTTTCCTTACATAGAAAAATATTTAGAGGGGCATCTGAAGCATCACCTGCTACATTTTGTATTTTTTTAAACTGAAAAAGCAAACCATTTCTACTGTCAAGTAGAAAGTGAGAAAAGAGAGAAAGAACAAAGAATGATGAAAGTATTTACTGATGAAACAGGTTCAGCTTAAACCTAAAAATGTCAGCACTCTGTGTTAATTAAATCCTTAAAAGTAATTTGTTTTTAAAGACAATATTAATTAGAAAAACCTTGTGAGAGAAGACACTGATAGTTGTACCTCAAACGATAGAGGTTTTCATTGCGTGGCTAGTTCTCAGATCTCACTGACACAATGAACCCAACGCAAAACATTCTTAAAAACAGCCTCACTCCACAGATCATATGAAAAACAGGGACACAGTTTCTCAAATTACATATGCAGGATTGGAGGAGTGGGAAGATGGGAAAGGTGGAGAAAGGAAGTGCCACATAATTTCAGCATGTCCGTCAAGCCAGCTTTCCAAGACTCTGCTATCACAGATATACAGCCAGGATTGTTCAGCTGCTGCAGACAACCTGCTGCTGTAGGCTCCTATTTAGGTGACCTGTATTCACAGCTCCTTCTCCTCTTTTACTTTTTTCCTGTTCCTGTTTTATCCAACCTTGTATAAGCAATTCTAACCCCTACCTTTTTCAAACAGAAGATCATTCCCCCTAAAGGACAATAATATCCGCTGCCTCCTATTTTTTCCTACACAGGCATTTTTGGCTACCAGAGGTGACATCTTAGGCTTCTTGAATTAGTAGACACAATCATGCAAATGTGAGCTTTATGCATTTGCTTATATGTGGCCTTTATATCTGATCTCTTGAACTGAGTAGGTGATGTAGGTGAGAGATTGTGCAATGTCTGTCCTTCATGAGTAGTTTACAAAACTTCTAGGTATTTTGGTTTGTCTTCTACTGAGAAGGTATTTGGGTTTGTTCCCCTACAAAAGTCTTAAACTTGTTTACTACACTAACTCACAATTTGCTAATGAAGTGATGAGTGTTATCAGCCACCTAATTTGTACAACATGGTTGCACTTTTTAGGCTACTTCCTCTACACATGATAAGGCCTTTGCCTGGAACACAGACCAAGTACTAGCAATTTTCAAAGGACTTTCTTTACATGCTGAGATTTTTGGAGAATTTATCGTGACAGAAAACTAGACAATGAAAATTCACTGCTGGAGGAAGACAAAAAAAACAGACACAATCTGAGCTGGAGATGGATCAAACCTCAGATTTTATGTTTAATTTTTTTTTTTTTCACGAATCTCAGAAATTACATAATGCTTATTTTGATGTGAAATCACTTTTCATCAAGACATTCTAGAACCTTCAAAAGGAGAGTCTATAATGATTTTACTTGCAGACCTTTAACATGGCAAAGCAAATGTGTGTCACTGAAATATATTTTTGCCTAAGTGGAACGTACGGTGGTTACAATTGGTTTCCAGAAGCCCCTTTAATTTATATATTTATTTACTGCATTTTAATTTTCCTGGTGTTTCATAGGTCTAATTTCACACTTGCCTCCATCAGCTTTGTCCTCTGCTTGTAATTTGAAATTCCAGTAATCTGTTTTTCTACTTCCTTCCTTGGGTAACAATAAAACCTCCATCTGTGTTAAAAAATTAATATTGATGCGCAGATTGAGTATAAAAATGTACCTAGACCATCTTCAAACAAGTCCTGGTGATTTCATTAAATCTTTTTAATAGCCACTGTCAGTGGGAACTCTGTGTTCTCAGAGAAAATGACTTGCTGTATTTCTTCCAAATCATTATTTGATTTTTAAAGCAAAACAGCCCCAAGCTAAAATAATAGACAATTAGTTTGCCCACAGTCAAATTAAGATTTGTCAGCTAAGATCCGTTATGGGACATGCAGTAGATGTAGCATGTCTTACTTTAAAACAAGAAATTCCACTTTGTAGGTTAGTTTCACTGATTGTCCCATTACAAAAATCTTGTATATTAACTGGTTCGGTTATTGCTTTAACAGTTTTATCTCAGAGTGAGAAAAGGATTATACTGATCCAAGGACTTCTAGAGCTCTTTTTATTTAGATTATTAGGAATACTAATCGAACTGTGATTACAGCAATCAACCATCACAAACACAGTAGTTGGACCAGCATAAAATGTAATCTGGAGAACTCTCATGATTTATTCAAGGTCTTTCCCATGATCTGTGCATTTGATCAGGAGATAAATTCAGATTGCTTCCTCTCCATTTCAAATCAGGAAATATATATGATAGATTCCAGTAGAGAAGTGAATAAGTAATATTCAGACTGCAGGTCAGGTAGCAAATTCATAAAGTTTCCTCAGAATTTTTCAGGATAACATGAACACATAACTGGGTTATTTTCCTTGCTGCTAATGGGGAAGCTCTCTCTCAGCTAGGACTGTATACATAAGTTATCATGAGATGAAGTAGGGTGGGGATTTAAAAGTGCATCAGCTGCTCTGTGAGCATCAGTTCCCTGGAAGAACGCTTTTATCCTGCAATAAGTTGGCATGGTTTGCCCCTCAGAGAAAGTGAGAGGTTGCTCAGGGTTATTATCATGAAGTAAATCCCCCGTTTTTCTTCGTGGCAGTTTGTTTGGGTTACTGCATGCCAGTTTACCAATTAGAACCAATAAGCATAGATTATTCTTTTTACTTCTTTCGACTAATTTTATTTTCAGCCAACTCCTTGCCATCTTGCTGACTCTGTCAATTTGTCATGAATCCTGATTAAGGATACTACCAACTACACCAATTTGTAGCTAATAGGTGATTTAGAAACACTGTGAAAAGCGCTGGAAAAGCAATTTTAATATGTTACAAAAGTGTGCCTTAGCAAAGTTTGATGGCAAGGTTCACTTATGAAAGACCTTCCATTGGTAAAACGTCTCTCTGAGTCAAGAAGCAACCTTGAGAGGTGGCCCAGCTCAAGGGGAGATCATCACCATGGAGCTACATGGCCTAGCAAAGAGAGCTAAAAGAAGATTCACTAAGGTTGTCATATTTATGGGACAAAGTGATTGGCTCACAGTCAAATTACATGCAATGGAAAAGGTATGCATGAGACTCCTTGTACCCACAACTTTCTTTGATTCTTGACAAATGAGTCCTGGAAAAGTTAACTGTTATTTATGCATTTATCACATGATCAGTATTCCAAACACATCTGTATTGGTGTTTACCGTGTCCTCTGTGGGTTTTCAGAGAACTGGTTAAAACTAGAGGAATTCTTGGCCTGGCTACAGCTCAGGCCTTTACCTCCTTTGGAGCCTGTACCAAACTGGCACTAGTTTAGTTAAGGGGTCAAGCGCATCCACCACACATCTCAGTAAAGCTACTTTGGTTAATATATCTTTCTTCTTTTTAACTGACTTATCATAGGCTTAACACCAACCACATCTTTAAGGTCTTGCTAAGTGTTGAGCTGAACGGGTTGCTAAAAGTAAGAAACATGTCACCTAATTTTGCTTATTTAAAAGTTAGGCATTCTGTTTAAAGCAGTCACCAAGGATCCTTGTGTCAGTAGACAGGTGAGATCCCATAACAGATAATAACAAAAGTCCATCTGCCTTAGTATCTTAGCTTTGCCAGTCTTTACAGCAGATTCCTATAACAGAGAGAACTTATAGCAACATTTCCCCATTTTCCAACCTTTTCTGGCTCAGTGGCTTATGTATTTTTATTTATATCCTGCATGGGGTTTTCTTCCAGGAATATGTCCAGGATGTCCTTGACCCCACATCGATTTTTAGCATCCCAAATGTCACATGGGGCAGAGTTCCTGTGTTTAACCACCTCCTGTGGGAAGAATCAAAATCTCCATGTCATAGAAGTCAAAGACTTGTTAATGCATCTCTTTTCCTGCCCTGATATGCTTAGAGCTTCCATCAGTGGAAGACACTCCATACATCCATCCAACATCCACATTGCCCTTCTCTGAACTTTCCCCAGTTCCCTCATATCTGCTTTGAGAAAGAAAAAAAACTATAAACAAGATAAAGATGAATGGTGGATTTGTGCAGTGAATAACTGAACCATCTGTCTGTCAAGACATTATCTCAGTTGTTGTGTTTCTACAGCATATGATACAATCAGGCTCTGATCTACCTTCTGACAACAAATGCTATTGTAACATAAGTAATAATAATAAGATGTAACAGGGTTCTGATGATACACACCTTGAAAAGGATGCTCTGATACTGAAATTATATTTGTAAACTTCTATGAAAATATTAGATTATATATTTTGAAAGGCGCATGCATTTTAATCAACATATATTGCAAGTGGTTGGGCCATGGTTATGAACACTACTTTTATCCGTTTCAAAGGATTGTTTTAAATGGATTTCTGCAACTGGAGAGACTATTTTTGTTTTCTATTCCTAGGCATGCAGTTGGCGGATGAATCTGTCTCAGGACTGCAAAGGAGTTTTGCAGTTACCTCTCCAGTACAGAATCTGGTTATTCTTGGGGGCATTGATAATGCACAGAATCCAAGGGTAAACCTGAAGGTTTCATAACTTGAAAAGCACAATAAATTGGCACTGTGTATGTGCATGAGTGCACCTGGCATCTCTGCAAGATTTGCTTGTGAATTGGGGTGGTAATAAGATACACAGAGCTGGTACACAAAAAACACCAGATCATTTGTGAGTCTTCAATGGTACTCCAAAGTTCATAGAATGATAGAATGACAGCATGATAGAATGATAGAATCTGTCCAGAAATACTAGCATCATTGACCTATGAAAATCTGAAACACAAGTATACTGGGAAATGTGACAACTATAAAAAAAACTGTAAGTTTTTTGAGGGCTGATCAAGAAGAGATGCATTTGCTGAAGGAAAAATATGTTGCTTTTGAAACAGCGAAGATTACTGAAACAGCAAAAACCTCATGATATAAAATTACAGAAAATTTGAAAATTGTCTTTCAGTGCTGAAAAACAGTCACAACTGCAGGTGCTCTCCAAGAATATATTACAGATGCATTTATACATATATATTGCTCCATAGCAGACAGTTTTTCTTTCACTTAGATTAGTTACTGAAGTTACTAAGCACAGTTTGCAATTTGTGTGCTGTTCTTCATCAGTGACAGGATTGTTTAAAAGTTGCAAGGGTTAATTCCAGTAAAGCACATGCTTGGAGAGAATATTTACTGTGCACTTGCCAGTGTTTTATTGTCTAGTGATG
>JAHREE010000094.1:9706432-9774405 GCA_033628505.1 Tringa tobata | reverse complement strand
ACATCAACCTGTCTTTTGAACACCTCCAGGGATGGTGCCTCAACCACCTCCCTGGGCAGCCCATTCCAATGTCTGATAAACCTTTTGGTGAAAATTTTTTTCCTAATATCCAGCCTGAACGTCCCCTGGCGTAAGTTGAGGCCATTTCCTCTAATCCTGTCGCCTGTGACATTCCTTCCTCTGGTCTTTGCTTCTTCCACAATCCTGTTAACATCCTGTTCTCTCACAATTACCTTGTAAATTCCATGTTTGCCCAGTGTTTTCTAAAGATAAAATGTATAATATTTTAGGAAAATTCCTGGTCAGCATGTCAAAATGCTTTCTAGTGTCTCATTCAAAATAATTTTCTCTGTGTCATACACGAAGGCTGCATTCAGGCAACAGGGAATTAAAGTCTGTTTCCAAACTCGATGAGCCCTTGTGTTAGCCAAACTAGCAACCTGACCCTCAAAATCAGATTTCTTCAGGGACATGGTTCATTTGAACAATTTTACACATTTCTGTTTAGGTATGTGAAAACACATTCTGTAAGTGTTCATTTTTAGTCCACTGGCTGTAAAGTAGTTCTACTGATTTCAGTTCTTGCAAGCTGAATAAACATCTAACAACAGATGTCTACATTTTCCCACAGGATTTACAGGAGGAGCATCAACCTTTTTTTCATTCTCAAACAGTCTTTATTTGGTTGTAGGGCAGGTTTGAAATACCATTTGCATAAAATCATATCTCACATTCTCAGTTGCAGACTTGTAATTTGAAGAAATATGTTTGGAAAGTCTCAACAGACAAATCCAGGTAAAAACTTGATCTGTTCCAGTTCAAAAACCAGTATTGCTACATCAGACACTCATAGCACAGTCTTTACATTTCCAGTAATGTCACAAGAAGCAGCAAAGGAACAATAGGAAGCCAAATCCAAATTCCTTGCAAATCTTAGTGTAGTTAACTAATTAACCTTGTTATTTAAGTCATTTTCAACATAAATATGGATATTAATTAAGTAGGTACAACAGAAGTAATGGAAGGCCTGAGTTTTGTCTCAGAGGCCAGGTAGACATAAAGATAGATGCTTTTTCCCTGAATTAAGCAGTCTTTTCATTTCATCCGGAATATCTTCCATCTTTTAAATAACTTAATTGTCACTGACTTTGATTTTTGCCTGCTGAAGTTTTTGTTTTAATTTTACTTCTCTATGGAAAACAGAATTTCTTATTCTTCCACCAGTTAACAAGAATTGCCTTTGAAACGATTGTACAAAAAAAAAGCCATGCTATTGAAAAGAAGCATCTTAAATGCAAAAAGTTCTGCAAAGAAGGATCTCTGATAATAGAAACAAGCACTGCAAATGATTAAAAACTGAAAGCATCAGGGGAAAAGCAAATTAACTGAGCTTCTGGAGTGAACAAAGGTGATCTTTAGAATTTCAAAATATGATTTCCCCCTTTCCTAATGAAACACAGAGGCAGGACACTGCCTATTATATTTTTTATATCTTTTGCTCTGAGGTACAGTTGCTTCATTCTGAGGTTTATATTGAAGGTATCCAACGCCTTATTCAGAAAAAATAGACTGTTCTGAATACCCTTGGCATCGTTAGGCCTAAAACCCAAGAGAAAACAGTTCATTTTGTTCAATCATTATGATTGATTAAAAATAAAATACAATTATTAGAGAGAGAGTTTGTATAAAAGCAGAGAATGACATTAACTCAGTGGAACCATTTTCACTAGCTGCTCAGATATAATATTGTCATCAAATAATTTAATCAACAGAAGGGTTTTGGCCAGCTTGTTTTCTGTAAGCCTTATAGCAAATTCTGATCTGAAACAAAGGAGAAAAAGGGATGGAACTTCTTAGCCCAGAGGTAGATACTGTTTATATTATTGTCCTTATCATTGCCTTCACTTAAGCTTGAGCAATTCACTATGTAGTACAAGTTTAAACCAAAAGGTCACGTTAACCCCCAGATCTCACTAGCCTATATTTGCAAAGAGAGAAAAGTGAACATTCAGGAAGCTATAAGTTCTAAAATCTAAGCAGGTTCAAGGTTCTATATCCAGCAAAGTATACTTTGAAATTACTTTATATTTTGTTATTCTAAGCCTACTAATATATATTATACCAGCTCTGCTGAAAAACGCACAGAAGTCCTGGAGGACAGAAGGTTAATCATGAGATAGTCCTGTGCCCTAACAATGATGATGGCCAACAACATCCTGGGCTGTAGCAGCAGGAACAGAGACTGGGTCCCCACCCTCCTTTATTTAGCACTTGTTAGACCACAGCAAGATACTGAATGCAGCTTTGTATCTGCAGTAGAAAAATGATATTGAAAAACAAGAAGAAAGGGGGTGACTAGGGCATGTGCAACTGTGAGGATAAGGACCTGGTCTTATTAAGCCAGGAGGCGCCTAATGGTAGCTCCCCAATACCTGTGGGAATGACATCAAGGAGACAGATCCAGGCTCTTCACTGTGGTCCATAGTGGCAGGGCATAAGTTGAAACACAAGAGGTTCACGATGGATAGAAGGAAAAGCTTTTCACTCTGAGGACAGTCAGATTGCCCAGAGATGCTGTATGATCTCCATCATAGCAGATTTTCAAGACCAGACTGCATAAAACTCTGAAATACGTGGTCTGATCTTACCTCTGACCCTGCTTGGAAAAAGAGACTACAGGCCGCCTGAGACCCCTTCCAATAAGAGTTTTCCTGTGACCCTATGATTCTGGAAGAAAAATCAAGATTTGGGGTTGAGTTCCAAATTTGAGGTGTAAGCAAAGAGAATTTCACCCTCACTTTGTTCTATATTAAGTTTTTGGAAATAGCTTGTAGTTTACATTCACTCTGAGTAATAACATTGCATCAAATAAATGCTTTTGTGACATTCAGTCCTTAGCAGAAACAGTTTTCAAGATGTTGATAGCCATCAATACCAAGAATAGGAATTAAAATATTTAAATATTGTTCTAGAATATATAGTCTAGAATAGATATATATAGAATACATATAACTGACATAATCTTTATACTAGTGCTTTAGCACTTGCTTGTAAGCATGGTAATTTATGACCTGTGATTTTCTTTATGATCTGTCCTGATCACAATATGCAATATTAGTCTTCTAGGGTAGGATCAGGTTACCAAATATAAGTGTCTAGCAGTGAGATAATCATCCTGGGCCACTTTTCTGCTCATTGAAGAGAACCTGGCACCTTTAGCTTACAAGTCTTTACATCCCATGTCTTAAATAAATCAGTACTTTCACACTCTAGAGCTGCTAATCATTTTATCTATATTGACTATAAGAGGGATATTTCTGAACTTAGGTGAGAGAAGTCTTCTTTGTAGTCCCCTCTCCAACTGCTGTCACTTAGGCTTCCATCTACACACATGACATAGGAATTTCTATGTTAGAGTTAGAAATTCCTAAAGAGTTAGAAATGGATTTTGATGAGAAGACAGAGCAGACTACCCTCACAGGCACAAGGGAGGATGAAATACATACACTGTTTAGGCACAACCTTCCCCTTATCTGTTTTCCCGTGCTTGTTCCTCCCCCAACCACCTTTTCCCATCTTTGGTTCATTGCCCGAACATCCCATAGTAAATTTTGTAATCCTGAAATGCTCTTCCCAGCACTGCACAATGTGTTTCATCCCCATAAGCGGTGACCCCCCCCCCCGCCCAAGTCTGTAAAGTAGTCTCCCGTTGACCCACAGTGGGAGTGGCCCATGGTGCTGAGGGTCCCCTGGGACAGCCCTGGGAGGGGCCATGTCTCTGAAGGGGTTATTGGGGCTCCTTCACTCGCCCTTGTGCCTATGTGCTCCTTCATGTGTGCGCAGATGGTCCTTTTATCTTGTAACCTAACAATACATATTTGCAAGGGTGATAGCTAGAAGTGTACAATTTATTACCAAAATTTTGCAGGCTTTTCCAAAACAACACTAAAATCTAAGGGTTGAATTGCAAGTTAATACAAATCAGAGCAGCTCTCATCTGGTTTTTAATGATTTCACTGTATCATCATTTTAAGTGTGCCTTTTCTTCAGCTTTACTGCGCTATGAAACTTTCATTTTATATTCCATTTCTCAGGCATTAGACATGGCTACATGACAATATTGTCAATATATATAAAACTATATGAAAGTTATTTCTTTTCAACCCACTTGTTAAAAACTTTCTGGAATACTGCATGGCAGAACAGTTACATGAGGATCAGGTTGGATATGTTATGTTGGCATGTGGTATCCATAAAGTCTTCAGAAGTTTTTAACTATTTTTCATGGTAAAGAATACTCTTTTTTTCAGATTCCCATGAGGTCATAAAAAAAAAAAAAAGAAAGAAAAATACATGCTCTTTATGAAAAGACAATAAAACGTGTCTGGGAAGCTTTAAACTTTACTATTTTTGGCAGCTTTTCTTTTCTTTTTTTCTTTCCATTTACAACCAGTTCAATACATCACTTCTGAAGATGACATTTCTTTTTTCCCCACCAAACAACACCAGAAAACTCCAAGCATCTAGATCATAAATTTATTTTTCTCCTTATCTTGAACTCCACTTGAAACTTTGTTGTCTGACAGTTGCGTCTCCCTCATTACCAATGATTTTGTGATACTGCTTTACAGCTGACTTTGTTCTGACACATAAGATCAGAAAAGCCTGAGCCTAAATGCCTAAGTCATAAATTTTAACTGTCCTTCATTTTAAATGCTTCCTGAAGACTGTTCTCCATTTGGTGATTTGTAGATGCCGGGTTTTTTTCCTCGCTGTTATTACATTGCCCTCTAGAAATGCTGACAGAGATTGGCTGCATGAGTTCACCCTGTGTCAGCCTTTCACACTCTTCCAAGTTGAAATGTTTCTATTGTCATTACCAAGAAAGATTCAACATATGTAGATGCATATTCTACACACTATTATGCTTGCAGCAGCCGCATCACTTCTTTTGTCATGTCGTCAGCTTTTTCAAGGCCACTAGGAAGCGCCTTTGAGTGTAAGACCCAACTCACCGTGTGTGACACAAAGGCTGTAGGAAATGCAGTTACTGGGGTGTCAGTACACAACTGTTGACCTCTAGACAATGCAAGAAGCAGGGAGAAGGGATCCCCAGACCCTAGAGTGTTCATGGTTGCTGGTGATCTATCAGTCACATTCTAAAATATAAATGTGAATGTTAACGAGTATGCTGCATAATTTCCCCATCTTTTCAGTTAGTAAAATACTTACACTGTACATGCAAGGCATGACTGCAGAAAAGCATCCAAATTGGTTTTCAAAGTTTGTAATCACACCAATGACATCTTCTTCTCAGATTTGTCTAAGAATATATTCTAAAACACATGCTAAGATATGCATGGAGAGCAAGAGGATAGGAAAAAAGCCAGTCTGAGCCTCTGCTGCCCAAACCAAGCGAACTGCATGAGCAAGACACAGAGCTACCATGGTGAACCCATGCAGAAGATGGATCTAGGGAAAAGGCCTCTGTCTTATGGCAGAAACCTACTGTGCTATGGAGCAATGCTTGCTATCATTATCCTTCTGGGAGGAAATCAGAATTAGTCCAGGGTTAGACCTTTGTGGAGCATCCTTAACTCACTGACATGTCATTTGTGGTGCAAGATGAGGTCTACTGTGTTCTTGATTCTGCTGTGGGATAACGTAAATACAGGACAAAATAAATGCAACAATCACAAATCACTCTTTAAGGTGATAAGGTAGAGACAGGAGGAGAGAGCCAGAGACATGTACAGGAATGATGAGGGGAATGGAGACACTTGAGAAAGGGGTATTTAGACAATGAAAAGATTCAGAAAAAAGAAACGGAACCGGAATAGTAAATGCCAACAGTATGGAGAGCAAGGACTAAGGAACATGTGAAAGAAACAGAAATGAGGCACAAGGAGATCAACAAAAGTCTTTAACTTGGTAAAAAAATTAGTAGGGGAGACAAGGAGAGGCAAGTTAAAAAAAAAAAAAAAAGATGACTTAAGGCATAGCTCAGATATAGTAACACGTATCTGCCTTTGTGAAATATTTTGCAGACTAGGGAAATGGAAGCTGTGGAATGCAGAAATGGTCTCCCAGCTGTCTGGTAGGAGTAGTGTTAATATGAATATTATAATTATTTGTGATGTGGTAGTAGGCAAAAGCAGCACTGAGAATCATTGACTATCTGATGCTATGAATAATGCAGATAAAGTAACAAAACAGGCACTACTGCCATAGATAGCTCCTGGCTGGCCCAGATATAAGCAGACACCAAGATAACATAACAAATAAAACTAGGAGAACTGAGCAGTAAGACAGCAGTCACAACTATTTACAGGTCCAGCAACTCAGAAGTAAATTTTGTTCACTCTAGAAAACTTTCACAAGGAGATGTATAAATGGACATTGTGCTTCCCTACCCATACTAATTCACAGAGAGTATCGCCCTACTGCACTAGCTCCCCATCTTCTACTCTTCTCAGACCCACAGACCTTCTGCAAATAAACAGCAACATTTCTATTTAACCAATTAATAATTTATGACCCATAACTGAAAAGAGCAAGAACTTTTGAAAACTGTGTAACAATCCAGTTGCCTTCCCAAGCAGGTTCCACCCTGCCATCTCTGACATGGATTTCTCTACCCATTTAACTTCTCATGGTGCTAGAAGCCTACATTAAATTAATTTCCTACAACAGTAAATACAGAAAAAAAATAATGTTCCTTTCACTCCTGCAGGAATGGAAATGAAAAACATATTAGGCATTTTCAGCCCCATACAAAAACTCCCGGCTTTGCATATATCTGAAATTGGAAAATATTTATTTGCATTCTACTTTTAATTTAAGAAAAGCCTTATTTTTTTAAATGCAATAATTAAAATCATAGAGGAAAAAATTGTCCCCTTTGAACATCATAAACAAAATTCCTCTACTCACCCACATGTATTAGCCATTAAAAGAAATAAACTAAAATCAGAGCACTACTTTACAAGAGGGAGCTACTGCTTCTATTGTGACCTAATGTACCATTTAAACCAACTAATTCTTACCGCTGCTTATCATAGTGCCTTTGAACAAATGATCGCAGTGCCTGAATTTACAACCAGGCACATTAGCCTTTGACCTCATCTTACCACAGAGAACCTGCTTCATTTCCTCTAAAAAGCACAGAAACCTTTCAAGGACACCTGGTTTATAATGTCACTTTCCATTGAAAAGTTATCTGCATGGAAACTGTTTTTACTAGGGAGAATAAGATGCCTTTTTGACTCATTATAGTGATATGGTATTATGCAAAGCTCATGGTGATCAATGTCTTTTCTTTAGAAAAGTGCATTAAGGCAGACTCTCAGCTGATATAAAGTAACAATTTGAATGTCAAGGTTTGCCACATAGAGTTGGTCAAGTAAGCTTCATTTTTATCAAATGCACTATTTAATAAAAAAAAAAAAAGACCATCAACCCTAACTATCTAAATCTTTACAGAGTGTTTATCACCAGGAATCTGGAAAACTAACTGCCTGGTTTACATATTCTGAAAGAAGAGTCTGTAATTTCCTGAGACCCGAAGCACTGCTTTCAGTGAGTTTCTTTAGTATCCTATCCTTATGCAAAACTTTCACAAGCCTAATTTCCTTTTTTTGTCAATTAAAGCAATCTGGCAGGTCTTCAGCGTTTGTTGTGATAGAAGTAGACATTTCAGTTAGGGATGAAGTTGTGTGACAGAAAGGGTTCTGCTGAACCATACTGTTCATAACTTGTGACTTACGCACTGTTTTTACCAAACTATGCATTTCATGGATTCCTTGATTCAATACTGCATGCCATCTTATTCCAGTTATTTTAAGAAGTGGTCTGTGTAATGTTAGCATGATGAACCTAAATTACAAAAACACTTGCTATCTGCCAAGAATTTGAAAAGGGAGGCACTCGTTTTCAGAAGTGCTTGACAGCAGCTAGAGGGTTTTTTTAAGTATCCTTGAAGGGCCATGTGTGTATTGGCTTAAAGACTGGGAAGGAGTGAAGTGAGGCTAAAAGGCAAAAGGTTCACTGTCATCAGAATATGCTCTACATGAGAAAATTACCCAAAGGTCTCAAGGTGACTTAGGACATGTCTGAGAATTGCCTCCTTACATCTTAGGCATCTGCTGTTTTAATCAGATCTTTGGGTTTCTCAGAGGGGTTCAGTTCAGCAGAAATAAAATGAATCTACAAAGAAATGTATCCAGCTATTTGAAAATAGTTTCTGTTTCCCAGTTTTCATCAGCCCACATTTAGAAAGTCATCAAAAGCAACATGTTACGTATTTTCATTTTTATATGACACACCTGGGGCTGGTTGGCAGAAGCTTGAGTATCAGAGGTCCCCTTGGAAATCCAATGACTTGCTGGGGATGGCAGGATATTTCACTGTTTCTCATTTGATCATTTTGGAAAAATTTTTCTTACTAGGAACATTATTCTGTATCTTCCTACTTGTAAATATCTTGTTCTTTCCTCTGAAGGATCTAGTACTACATGTAGCATGGGCTAGTCTTGGAGAAAGGATGCAAGAGTCAGCCGTGGGTCCGATCCAATCTGGCAGTTTCTGTGATCCTACCAAAGAAATAAGAACATATTTAAAGATCTGGCACTTGGGTTCATCTCATTTCAGACTGTGTCATTTTTAGATGAAAATGAGTATTATAAGAGCATTTCTCTCACTAGTGGTCATCAAGGAGGTTTCAGACTGTGACATGCAACTTCACTCTTTTGTTGGTTTGTTGTTCCAGGTTTTTTTAACTTTTATGGAAGTTTAACATTCATAAGAGCTGATTTTTACCAAAAAATAAGAAATGAAAAAACAAAAATGTTGTATTAGGACCCTAAGTTCCTCTTTTGAATAGTTAAGAATGCTGAAAAAAGCACTCTTTTGAATATCTTGAGATGTACTGTCTGTATAAAAAAAAATATTATATAATGCATGAAAGCATATATTTCCTTTGATTCTTTTTAGACCTAAAAAGGGAACATCTTATATAACATACGTATCTGCAAAAGTAGATTATCCTCTTTTTTTTTTTTTTTCTCATAGGCTGTTTGGAGGAAAGCTCTCTTTTCATCATAATTAACTACTGAAAAGTGGAACACTGAATGATTAAAAATATTTATTTCTTTTTTTATATTTTTTTCTCCCCAGAGGCTAAACAGAGCATGATCCATATATACAAATTTTTTTCTTTGGATCATGGTTAGCTACATATGTATAGATTCCATGTGATTGATCTAGCCAGGAAGACCATTCTGACCAGAGGTATATGGTAAAGGACAATCTCAGAATTAAATATGTCAAGCCTGAATCTTCTTATTCATTTTCTAAATGATATTAGTGAAGATTTTCCTGCTAGTCTATAGGTTAGAATTTTTTTAAATTTAAATCTCCTCACTGTCTCCTCTATATTTTTAAAAGTCCATGCCAACCTAGACTGTACTTTCTTAATAAAAATTCACGTCCATGCAGCAATAGCTGCCGTCCTTTCTAAACTAAGATAAAAACAGTTGATGTAAACTACATAAGCTGTTTAATTCTTAAAAATTACACATTCTTGTAAGAATTTGTAGACAGCTAATGACACTGGTCTTTAGTCTTATTTTAATAATGGAGATCTCTTACCTCATAGCAAATTAAGTAACTTAGGTTTACTTTTATTATTTTCTGCTGTATTATTAATGGTTTGTACTGAGTTAACACTTAGAATACTCAGTCAGAGACTTAGACTTGTTTTGTTAAATATGTTAGAAAAATGAGAAAGAAAGATAGCTTGTGTCCGCAACAACTTGTGGTACAAGAACAAGCATTGTTCTCGTATGCTTTCATGCTCTTAATGTTCCATGTGCAAATTATTTGTAATGTAAATGGGCTTTTTTGTTCATCAGTTTATTGAAGAGAATTGATTACTAATTGGAAATACTGGGAAAATGAAAATACTGAATTTGTTTCCAGTTATTGTAATTTTAGACACAAGTACATTTCCTATTTTGTTTAACTCCAAATACAGCTAAAATACTATGTTGTCAAAAAATAACAAACATGTAGCAAGCAACATATTATTAATGTTTACTGTTTTTGAAGGCCAAAATCAACTGTCTTATTAAAAAAAAGAAGTTAATGGTTACTTAAGTAATATTTTGATAGGACTTTTTTTTCTTTTAATATGCAATAAAATTACAAAAACTAAAAAAATTTGTAAAACATAAAACCCTACTTATAACATTCTTCCTAGAATATTATAATAAGAGTTTTGTCACCAATAATATGAACAGTATCCAAATTCAAATAGGAGAGAATACTATGAGTTAAAATAATGTATTGGAAGAGACACCCAACATAAGACAGCCACAGGATCTGGATTCACATCTGGCTCTTTTATTTAACTGGACAATCTTGAGTAGGACAGTTGTCCCACCTTTCTCCATCTGCAGAGAAGGGATAGTTTTAATGCTGACCATTTTAAAGTGCCTTTCAGTGTACAGACAAAACAAGTTGTAAAAAGTCTGTACAAAATCTAAAGTTTGGGGGGGGTTCCCCTTTCAGGTCAAATTCCATCAAGGGAAACACAAACTCCTCTGAGGTCATTAATGTTAATTAGTAGACCTATTTGTAGAATACGCACAAGAGATGTCAGAATATGCCCCATAGCAACAATAAGCAGTACATTAAATAAACATAATACTGCTTTCCTATGACTGGTGTAAATGTTATTTTAAGAACAATATATGTAGTGCTTCTTTAGGGCTTTGAAAGAAGACTCCATTGAAATTCTTCTCCATTTACCACTGAGAGTTTTATCCAGTCTTATCTGTTACATCTTCATGAGAAGATTTAAATAAAATGGCTGACTAGAATAACAAATTTCTCTGAATACATTGACATTTCATAAATGTGACCTATGCTAAAACCAAGACTGTGGCTGAAGTGCTAGGATGACATTAGAAATTGTAGTCTTTGTTCTATAAATAGAGGGACAGAACACATGTTAAAAAACTGCTTTTAACTAGCACCAGTTGTATACCAACCTCTTTAAAGCTTGCTGACATTAAACATGTCCAAGTGGTGACCAGTGACGAGTGGTCTTCCTCAGAGGTCAGTATTGGGACCAGTGCTGTTTAACATCTTTGTCAGCAACATGGACAGTGGGAGCGAGTGCCCCTTCAGCAAGTTTTCTGACAACACCAAACTGTGTGGCGCAGTTGACACACTAGAGGAAAGGGATGACACCCAGAGGGACCTGGACAGGCTTGAGAGGTGGGCCTGTGAGAACCTCATGAAGTTCAGCAAGACCAAATGCAGGGTCCTGCACCTGGGACGTGGCAATCCCAAGCACAAATCCAGGCTGGGTGGAGAATAGATTGAGAGCAGTGCTGAGGAGAAGGATTTGGGGATGTTGGTTGATAAGAAGCCCAGCATGAGCCACCAATGTGTGCTCACAGCCCAGAAAGCCAAATGTATCCTGGGCTGCATCAAAAGCAGTGTGGCCAGCAAATCAAAAGAAGTGATTCTTCCCCTCAGCTCTGCTCTGCCCTTGTAAGACCCCACGTGGAGTACTGCATCCAGCTCTGGAACCCCCAGCATAAGGACATGGACATGTTGGAGCATTAACCTTCATGGATCAGAGGGATGGAACACCTTTCCTATGAAGACGGGTGGAGAGACTTTAGGTTGTTCAGCCTGGAGAAGAGGAGGCTCCAGGAAGTCCTTATAGCCCCTTCCAGTATTTCTAAGTACTGGGGGCCTACAGGAAAAATGAGGAGGGACTCTTTATCAGGGAGTGCAGCATTAAGATGAGGGGTAACAGTTTTAAACTGAAAGAGGGGAGTTTTAGATTTGATATTAGGAAGAAATTCTTTCCTGTGACGGTGGTGAGACACTGGAACAGGTTGCCCAGAGAAGTTGTGGATGCCTCTTCCCTGGAAGTGTTCAAGGCCAGGCTGGATGGGGCTTTGAGCAACCTGGTCTAGTGGGAGATGTCCCTGTCTGTGGCAGGGGCAGGGTGGAACTAAATGGTCTTTAAGGTCCCTTCCAACCCAAACCATTCTATGATAAACAAAAAGTTATGTTTGGTCTTCTTCTAGAGCAAATGAAAAATAAAATCATTTGCTACTGTGACCCAGTAAGGGAGATGAAGTGTAGGGAAAACCTACTATATCTGCATGAGGTCTTTGAACAAGTGATTATAAAAAATGCACCAAACTCCCAGTAGTTCTGGAAGGAGAACACATATTTAAGAGTAGCAGATGACTAACCAGCTACACTTCTCTCGGAAAACCACTCCAATGACTTTCAAAACCATGGCCAACAAACAAGAAAACAGAAGGATGATACTCAGCAAACCTTAGGAGCTTAATTAATGTAAGTTATGCAGAATGGAAAAAACCTGCTCTTTTCAGAAAAAAAAACTGTGCCACGTTTTAAAAGTGGACATTTTGTGAGTCTGACATGTTAATATTACTATTGCAAGCAGCTTATCAGTTACTGCCATCTACAGAGCTAATCTCACAGATCAGCATTCATGAGGAAGTTTTATGAATATAGTGTCACAAGGGTACTGTGCAGGTCTTGTTCCCTCTAGTACCAGAGAGAATCTCAGCACTGACTTTGACAAAGACAGGAACGTTCTGCCAAATTTATGACCTATTAGTTTAGCCCTGCACAGGAGAGTTAGCCTCCCATATTATTATTATTCTTGTGCCAGAGACCATTGAAGAAAACTAAAAAGTTCTTTTCAAATTTATAAAAGTATGTATTTTAATTTGATAAATGAGTAGCTGAATTTTAAAGACCTTTTTTTTTCCACACAGTTTTTCTTCAGTTTTAACTTTCTTTTTGAAAAATAAAATATACTAGGAATCACACTTGCAAATTGCATCTTCCAAAAATATCCACATACCAACAGTGAAGTATGTTTGAATTTTCAGAGACCCTGAAAAACCAGCTCCGTTGACTATATGTTTTTTCAGTACTAGGGACAATAACATCAACATCATTGTTACAGCTCATCACAGCATGCAAGAAAGGACTAAGGAGATCTAAATTTGCATTTTTAGTATTTTAGGCAAAATTGTTTGGGGAGGGGAAACAAGGAATACCTTTCTCACAGGTGGTGTAGAAATAAAATTGGATAATAACACCCCTGAAGACTGAAGGATCCAAAACAGTGAGACAGTATAATCATTTCCATTTTCCTCAAGGGGTAATATTCAAACTTTTGTTAAAGTGATTCCAATCAATACTAAATGCCTACAAGATATTTCCCTAGATGCTTGTAGTATATTAAAATACATGGTGCAGAAATGTAACCATGTTTGGAGAGGAGCTGTCTGGGTACAGCTTCACTCTACAATGGAATTTTCTTCTCAGAAATGGATGTGAAGAATTTCTTTTCTGCCAACTATGACCTCTGACTACAGCACAGCTGGGGAATGTGCCAGATACTTTCCAAAGCAGGTATTTGGTTAGGATACTAGATGTGATGTTGCTGGAAAGTACTTTTTCAGTTCAAATCACAGAGCAAAGCACTCTTGTATGGTTTCCTCTAGCCAAGAAAATGCACTTCAGCACAAAACAGAGGCAGTTGGCAGTTCAGTCAGGGGGCACTGAGCTTCACAGAGACACCTGACAACACAGCAGGACCACACAACACACTAAACTGAGCTGTAGAAAAGGCAGGGAGATGATGAGCTACAGTCTCCTTCTTAGCATCCAGTTATGAACCTCTTTGCATAACCAAATCCAACAATAATAGCGTTTCCTCCCAAGAGTGAGCAGTTATTTGCACGCTAAGGCAAAACAGCATGATAGATATGTATACCAGCACCATCTAGTGATGTCTGCCCCATCATTGGTTCTTTGATATGCAGGACCCAGAAGAAAGCTCCCTAGCTGTATGCATACCTGCACCAGCATGCCCGTGACCATTGTATAATCTTCGAGATGTCTTTGAATTTTGTGTCATAATCTTGTTTATATATACAACAGGCTTGTATATTTCCAGTGAAGATCTTTCATCAAAATACAGGCAAAAATATTTGAACTTAGTGAAACATATGTGATTGTCAAGAGTACAGCTTGAAGTGATGTAGCATTGTACTAGCTCGATAATTTAAAAGTGTTGGCTATGTATCTCAGAGGAATTTGCCTAGAAGAAAGTTGTTGAAACATTTATTCACAAGTTATTAGTTAGTAAAAGACTGATGATGACACTGAAAGATGTTTCAGGTTTATGAAGACATTGAGTATTCACACTGATCAATAATGAAATTTTGGACTTCTATTTTGATTCACCTGAATTTTCTGTTACAAAAGTAGCTCTGTTATTATCTGAAGCAACCTTCATTTATTTGCCTCCAACAGAGACATTACATGAAAAGAATAGCCAGGCCCCATTTACTGGGCTTGGGAATACATAAAGTATTTAAAAGCCTTGCCTCATAGTAAACAAAGGCACATTTCAGAAGGCCCAACAGGCATGATGCCAACAGAGCAGGTAGGAGATGTAGATCAGAGCTGATACATTGTCCTGGCATACATCAAAGAAAACAGTGCAAGCAAAATTCTTCTGAGGACTTAGGAATGTTAGCCTGGTAGAGACTAACATTTCAATATAAGGGTTTCTTCAGGTATGAAAGAATGTAGCGATTGGAAGGACACTGCTATAACAGATAAAATGCAAAGTATTTCACGATAACATGGTGAAGAAACAGCTAGCCCAAACACGAGACTTAACAAGACCACAACAGCACAGAAGAGAAAATATTAATTTTTAAGCCAACATGATACCAAATCCTAATTTACTTTAGACTCAAACAGCTGTTTGTTGACTTGGAACAAGCATAAAACAAGCTCACACACAACCACAGGGTAGGTCATGCTAGTGGGAACCTATGACTAAAACTTCTCTTATTACGTGGCTACAGAAGGAGGATGTGGAGCCTGAAGGAAAGGGAATTACTTATGGCTCTAATATACTAATCTATACTCTTTGTATTCACTCAGAATTCCTGATTTGATTTAAGACCCTTCTATCTTCCAACATGCTCCTTATGTGGGAATTTTTGCTTTGATTTTCTGCTATTGTTGAACATGAATATGATCTATTTTTGCAGATGTCAACAGCTGCTGCTACACATACATTAAAACTAACATTTTTCAACTTTTATCCTTAAAAGTCTCACAACTGAGTCACAGCCTAAGCTCACAATATCTACTGAAATCATGAAGAGAAGGAAGCTTTGTAGTGTATTCTCCGTGGCAATTCACCTTCTCTTTGTGTCCATGTCACCACTGTCTCTGACTGCTTAGAGTTCCTGTGAGATATTAATGTTTTATTGAAATCAACCTGCTGGTTGTTTAGGTCCCTAGAATGTAAGATCTTAGCAGATCAGTCTTACATCGTAAGCATCTTTCCAGATGCTGCAAGAAAAAACTGACACCAACAACAGCTACCTCTTCCTGTTCAGAAAAATCCATTAACCATTTCTTTTGTTATCCCAGAGTTCTACTTAACAAAGATCCACTTGGCTTCAGTTGCATAAGCCATGGACACTGCTGCCACAGATATAGATATGTCAAATAAAGTAGGTAGCGTTCATGGAATGTCAAGTTTGAGTTATTGCTATTTATTGCTCCAAGGGTATCTAAAAAATGAGATGAGAGTACTGACCCCAGACAGCAGTGTTCTAGATGGCTTTTTTGTTAAAGATGAATATAAGGAGGCAAAATAATGGAAGGAGCCATTACTATTGGGATATTTTTGCACATTCCAGTCTGAAAACACCATTACAGCCTCAGTAACTCAGTAACTGTGCTGCCCACTAGCATTCTCTTTGCTAAAGATGATATACGATCACAGCCTTTGCACTGTATTGGTCTTGAGCAATCCACATGGTCAGTTAAGGAGACAGAAAGGCCGAAGTTATTCTGCTGAGGTCTGTAGCTCCCTGTACAATCAGTGGTGAGTGATTCCTCTGAAAGATGATTCAGGGCATGATGTGCTAGCTATGATATGAACCTAAATGTAGGTGGAGAAGATGAATGTCTGTCTCTTAAACAGCTGCTACTGAAAAATACTGAATCCTTCTGAAGGTTGTCTTACTGCCTAAATGGCTATAAGGCAAAAACTTGTGATCAATCTTTGAAGGATAAGTGCTATAGAAGGTTGAAGGTTTCACCTTTTCTTTACATGTATACACATAAATTGTTATGTATTCTTGTGTCCTTTGGCTGGCCTGAGCAATCATGAAGAACAAGGCTGCAACCCATTGCTCACCCTACTCAGGTTTGTGTCTGCCATGGAGCACAGGCTCTGTTCTCCCAAAGAAGTGAGCAAGAAAGGGAGGAAAATATTTGGTTTAGTCCAACTTTTTCTCTCCTATGCAATGAGTAGTATTATTATTGGTTTTGCTGTTGTCATGTTATCCCCAGGCGAAGAAAGGAATCTCACCTGGGTCAACACTGTATTTCTCCCCAGATACCTGCGTAACTTGGGAGGCAAAGGGTTTTGTAAAGGGGAAGTATGACTACACGCCTAATATTATTTGCTATGCATCTAGCCACATTTGAAGACATGGTAAACCTATTCTCATCATCACACAATCCCTAGCCTTTCTTGATGAGTCTCTTGCCCTTTTGTCTTGCGTGAGGGAAAGAAGGCTCACCAAAGAATGGCACTTTTACCTATATGTCCACATAAAGGTTTTTTCAACAGCAAAGGGGAGAGAAGAGCCTTCTGGATTTTTAACTTTTTTTTCCCATTCTTTCTCTGAAAGTAGCTTGAAACCAGATGGGATCATAAAGATAAAAGAAGTTCCATTAAATACCAGCAGAGAAGCTATTAGTATGCTAATGGACAGATGTTTTCTTAAAGAAGAGATAAAAGATATAAAAGGTGTCAGGAGAATAAATAGATCCCTTTTTTTCAATGTGGAATCCAACATAGAAATGACCAATAGGATAAAGCAATCAGCAAAACAAGAAGTTTATAAAGTCATTTTAGAAGTCCTGGCAACATTGACTTGGGGATTTAAAAAGTTTCTATTAAAAGTTTCTTTAATAGCCCTATATATACTGGTGTCCCTGAGTGAAGAAGAGATGTTAGCTAGATAATGGCTTCTCACAATATAACTACGCTCAAAAATTACACCCAGTAAAACAGTTTCCAAAAAAATGAAGTGCCACAATACTTCATGTATGTTCAATCAGTAGAAAACAAATCTGGTCACTAATGTCTTAAACCAGCTACTTAAGTGATGAATAGCAGTCAAATAGGCATTTTAAAAAAGAAGTTTCTCAAACCACATATGCATTTATTTATTTTAAGCTAGATATATGTCAGAAAGCCGTTATCATGTCCATATCTCAAGGTCTTGAAATACTATCTGATCTATTTGTTTGTTTGTTTGTTTTTAATTAAATCTATTCAGGTCTGAACTTGAGAACAGTCCTATTACCAGAAAAAGGAGCCTCCTATCTATAAGGTGATAACTGTACCAAGATGAAAACACTCAGAGGATTTATAGGTTATAAACCATAGCATTATTACATTGCATGAAAAACAAAGTTTTTTTTTTCTTTCTTGAGAAAGCAAGAGGCACCTTGTAACCAAGTGTGTTGTGCCATGTAGCTGCCTGGCTTTGATTCTAACTCTGCAGATGCAAAATGCACAAGATTGCTTTATTCAGGGATATAGCTCCACTGATACTACCCATAGGAGGGTAGACCCACATGCTATGTCATTTGCAAGATCACTGCAAGTGAGCAGTGATACTCTGTTGACACCTACCCAAAAGTAGCTCAGCAAATGCAAAAACTGCACAGGAATCTGCAGTTGTGGATTTTATGAACTGATGGACAGGGTTTCCAAGGCAATATATTCGGGCAGGCCCCTGGACGGTCATAGGGACATATTAAAATTTTGTCTGAAAAGCAGGTTGCATAACATATAGTGCTGGTCTCTTCTCTCAAGTCACAGGCGACACGACTAGAGGAAATGGCCTCAAGTTACACCAGGGGACATTCAGGCTGGATATTAGGAAATATTTTTTCACTGAAAGGGTTATCAGACATTGGAATGGGCTGCCCAGGGAGGTGGTTGAGGCACCATCCCTGGAGGTGTTCAAAAAACAGGTTGATGTGGTGCTGGGAGATATGTTTTAGTGATGGTGTTGCTTTTTGTTTGTTGTGTGGGTGTTTATTTTCTGTCAGAATTAGGTTGATGGTTGGACAAGATGATCTTTAAGGTCCCTTCCAACCTAGAAGATTCTGTGATTCAAACATTGTCTTTAAAACACCTGTACACCATTAACAATGAAATAAATTTCAATTTTTCAGCACAACATGTATACTCACATTGCTTCACAGAATATAACTCCTGGGGATATTTTATTTGAATGTGTTCAAAAATGTAAGACTTGAGCTCAGTAGATTTCATTGGATAAGCTTTGGGTATAACCAGCATTGCCAAAACTACTTAGTCACTGGAGTAAACTTGCTTTATTTAGAAAATTCTTTTGACTGCAGCCTGCAACGGTGAGTGAAAACACGAGGAAAATTCCGGAAAAAAAGTCTTCTAAAAACTGTGGAAAGTTCTTGCTTTTCTTGAATTCTGTTGAATTTGCTACCTGTGCTTATGATCCTGCCTTAATCCATGGGATAAAGTCTCAGGCAGTTACTTTGTGCCAGTCACTGTAACATGATGGGCAGCACTACAAGAGACATTCTGCCGTGGTATAGAGTTCTCAGGGACTCCAGACTCCATCTTTTTGTCAGCTACATCATAAGAGAAAAGAAGGGTCAAGTAGGGGATACTGTGGAAAGAAAAATAAGGTATATTAGAGACTTTAAACTGTATTTTAACCATTGGTAGAACTGTGGCATGGATACTAGAACTGAAATACTATTGTTTTTTGAACCTCCATTGGCCAGTGTAGGAAAAAATCTATTTTCCCATTGTAGCAGCTGTTTGCTATGCAAAAAAAAACAAAACAAAAAAAAACAAAACACAACAAACCTCTGATATAATGGAAAACTATTGCCCGTGGAATTAGAGCAATTAGTGCAATCTCCATCATAGCAGGCTTTTGAAAATCCTAAATAGGTATGGTGGTTCTGATGATCTCCCAAGGTACTTCCGGTTATATTTTGTTGAACATTATGCCTGAGTGCAGTAACACACAGGTGTAGCACGCATTGTTTGTCAAAGTCTTCAGGAACTGTGTAAACTCCGTCTCATCCTGCTTCAGCGTTCATCCATTGGTGAGTCTTGGCGGTCATTCTGCTGTTCACAGAAGAAGTACTTGTAGCTGTCACTGCAACTGAAGGCACTGACAACAACAAAATGCAAGGAAAACGTAAATAGTGCAATGTCATTTCTGTGTTTAGTAGCACCAAAAAAGAAGGCATGAACACTTCTTCCTAATACAGAATAGATGGTGAAATTAAAAATTCACTGGCTCTTTTAAAAGAAACCAAATAGGTAAGTGTCATAAAATTTGGCTTTGTTGAAAAAAAAAAAAAAACAACCACTGATTTTTGGAACTATTGCATAAAGTACGTGCATGACTCAGTTGAAAACATTAATATTTCAGTATCAAAGATAACAAGTATGAAGATCACAATCAATGGTTCAGTTTACCAAGAAGTACAGGGAACTCTATCTGCAACAAGAATTTAAAAAACATGGTAATACCAAAGAGAAAGCAGTGGGATATCACCAGTAGCCTGGACTTGGCAAAAGTCTGAGAATCAGTGGGACTCAGGACATCGTCTCTCCAAAAGACTTTCTAATCTATTAAAAATAGACACAGGAAGACAGAGCACATTAAGAGATCCTTCAAAATTTAGATTTGTTATATATCACAGCTTAGCTGCCCATAGCATTTGGTAACTAATTCCCCACAAAAAAAAAGTTGTATTCATGTTAATTTATAAGTTTCTCCTTCCGTTAAAGTTCCAGTTCAATGGGACATTTCAACATCCCTGTATTGAAACCACTTGAGGCTCCGCTTAATCTTAAGCATATGCCTAAATCATGTTAAAAGGTAGGAAGATTTACATGTGAGCATAACTCATTGTTACACTGATACAGACTTAACGGACCACAAGACTTATCTAAAATGGATTAAGTCAATAGAAAGACCTCTGTTGATTGAAATGGTTTGTAGGTCAGGGTCTAGACACACCACGATTTTTCTTCCCTCATCTTTTATAGACTCTGCAGTACTTCTTAATTTTGTCAAATGTGTTTTACATGCTTCCTTGTTGAATGAGCATTTTAATTGAGAATAACTCACGAAGTGGTCTTTTTGCCAGGAAAGTGCCACAAGTCTCCAAGTACCACAGCACAGGACCTAAAATGTTAAATTCCCGTAAAGAAAAAAAAAAAAGTATTTTAGCAGCTTGGGCTGAAGTTCCTTTCTAGCAATCTTCAGAAATTACTGCTTCATGTACCAACTGAAGCATTTTCAATATGAATATTTAATCCATCCCTCTATTTAAACCAATCTGACTAATGTAGTTAAAGAAGTATAGAAGTATTTAACATCACAAGATAGGTGCTTACTGGATACTTCCCTGTATATTACTAATGTACTAACACTCAGTGTTTCTTTGTGGTAAAAGGTGTTTTTAGAAAGGCTGAAAACATGAAAAAGTAACCTATATTTTAATAATAAATGAATGCAAGACAAACTTCTATTTACTGATTACATTGTATTTTCCTTTTGTAATATTTTATCCCTCATTCCATTGAAAAAAATGAAGCCAACAGTAATCCATACAAATTGGATTCAGATAGGTCTGAAGCAAAAGGCTTTAAAATTACTGGACCATTTTCCCTACTGAATGGCCTTTGGGTGAAGTTCTCAGTGTGGAATGTGCAATTGAATTCTGCACTGCAGAGGAGAGATTTGCATCCACAGACAGATTGAAAAAGAATGTTTTGGCATGAGTTTCTAATTAGTTCTCCTTGGGCCAAATTCATTCTCACTTGCACTGGTCATCAATTTTGCTATTATCAATTTATACTGAGGAAATGAAAGAGGAAATCTGCTCTCCTAATTCTATCCTCATTTTCATACTTTACGGACAAATAACTTGCAACAATCTAGATGTTATTGAGCTTCCCCTGCCTGTGATTTCCTGAGTCCTTTTAGTACCATTTTTTGGAGGAGTAGATTTGATTTCTTTCAGCATAAACCTACCACTCTCAAATCCTGAGGGAGAAGGAAATCCACACTGAAGCACTTGTTAGTTGGTCCTCTATGACGTTGAGTTCCCACAGTGATTTGAGAACCTATTTTCATTTTAGCCTTGCAGCTCTTCATCTCCTTGGGGTTCAGAAAATACATCAGGCTTCTACTAGACCTCTGCAACGCTGAAACTTGCAGCATGATTTAAGAACAGTTTTCATTTTAGGCCTGCAGACTTAAGACACCCAGGAATTGGAAAATATGGCAGGCTCAGCTGTATGGCTGCAGCTCCAATTCCCACGGTAATTTCTGGTTGGTTGGTTGGTTTGTTTGTTTGTTTTAGAGAAGCTTTTTATTTCTATTCTTCTTGCAGTTAAGATTTAAAAAAAAAAAAAAAGAAAAAGAAAAAAAAAGAATCAAACACACAATCCTCCAGTAAATGCTTGCATACTCTCAGTTCCCCTGGTGGTGGAATCAGAGCTTTCCTTCTAATTCCAGGATGTGTAGATTTGCAGAGCATCAAAATAGAAAAGCAATATGCATTTTTTTAAAAATAATGTTCTAAAAGTGGATCGTGACACCCACGGGCAAACAAATGAAGGTCAAGAACAAGTCACAAGTGAAAAAATTTATGTGGCTGCAAGTGGAAAGGAAAATGGAAGTCCAAGCTGGAAGAGTTAAAAAATCAGCCAAGGTAAGGGGACTGGTTCTTAGAAATGCATACAGTTAGGAACTGAGGTCCTCTTCCACAGCAGAGTGAAAAGCGTTATGCTTCTGATGGCAGTGAGCAAAATATTTGGAGCTTGAATTTAGTTCAAGAAGAAACCCAAGAATATGGTTGGAATTATCTACCAATAAAGCACAGAAGTAAAACACTTGCACACATCTGAGAAGAATATCCCTTTAGCCTTCTCCTCTCTGGACTGAATGAATTATAGAATCACAGAATAGCTGGGTTGGAAGACACATAAAGATCATTTAGATCTGACCTCCTGCCATGGGCAGGGACACCTACCACCAGACCAGGTTGCTCAAAACCCCATCCAGCCTGGCCTTGAACACTTCCAGGAAAGAGGCATCCACAATTTCTCTGGCAACCTGTTCCAGTGTCTCACCACCCTCACAGTAAAGAATTTGTTCCTGAGATCTAATCTAAATACCTTCTTCCAGTGTAAAACTGTTACCCCTTGTCCTATACCTGATAAAGGGACTCCCCATCTTCCCTATAGGCACCCTTTAGGTACTGGAAGGCCTTCCCTTCTCCAGGGTGAACAACCCCACTCTCTCAACCTGTCCTCATAGGATAGGTGCTCCAGCCACCTAATTATCTTCATGGCTTCCTCTGGCCCCACTCCAACAGGTCCATGTCCTTCCTGTGCTGAGGGCTCCAGAGCTGGCTGCAGTACTGCAGGCGGGGTCTCAGCAGAGCAGAGGGGCAGAATCATGTCCCTCAACCTGCTGGTCATGATTCTTTTGATGCAGCCCAGGACCTAATCTAACTCCCTTAGCCTTTCCTCACATGCCATGTGCTCTTGTCCCTCATTGTCTTTGTTGACGCTCCTCTGGATTCCCTCCAATATGTTAGTGTCTTTCTCACACTGTTGAGTACAAAGACAGGCATAATGCTTCCCATGTGTTCATACAAGGGCCAAATAGAGGAAATAATCATTTACCTCAGCCTCCTGGCTATGATGCTACTAATGCAGCCTGGAATATGGTTAGCCATAATTGCTGCAGAGGTACACTGCTAACTCACGTTCAACGTTCAGCATTTTCCAGGCCATTTTCCTGGACCTCCAGGCCATTTTCCATGAAGCTGGTTTCCAGCCAGTCCTCAGACTGTGCTTTTTCATGTGTTATTCTGCATCAGATGTGGAACTTTGCTGGTTTTTTGTCCAAAAATTGTGCAGTTTGTGGCAGCCTGTTTCTTCAGCACACTGAGATCCCTCTAAAAAGCAGCCCTGCTGTCTAGCAAATTGATCATTTCCCCCCAGTTTGAATTTGTCTTTGGTTCTCTCATCTGTCTCCAAGTCATTACTTACAGGAAAATGTGTCAAAGCAGTAAGGACCCCAGGAAATGTCACTAATAACTGGCCACCAATGGGATTTCAAACCACTGACCACTATTCTTTGACTCTGAGCAGTCCAGTCACCTTGCTACACACTTTGTAGTCAACACATCGAGTACATTGACTAGATTTGACCATCTGACTTCAATAAGACTATGGAAAATTGGGTTGAAATCCTTGCTAAAATCAAGGTAAATGGCATCTGCATCTGCACAGTCAGCTGTCTTGCTGTAGGAGGCACAATTTGCCATTGGTCAGTCTAGGCTTGCTGTTCACAGTCAGTTCACTATCCTTTACATACCTGGATGCAGCTTTCAGGAGGATTTGCTTCACAACCTTCCTAGGGACTAAAGCAATACTTATAGTTTCCCAGATCCTCCTTTTTGACAAATAGCATTGTATTTGCCTGTTTCCATTTGTCACAAATCTGCCCTGACAGTTTTGACCATTCAAAGATGATAGAGAGTGGCCTTGCAATGACATTGGTCAGCTCCCTCAGCACTCTTGGATGCACCTCATCTGGTTGAATTATCTGGTTAATTTGAATCCTGAACTGGGTTGCAGAGACCAATATCGGATTGACATTTTCCTCAGTAGACCCACATTTATTAATGTACCACGTAACCTCAGCCTTCACCACATTGCACTTCCTAAACTGTATCTACTCCATTCTGTTAACAAGTTTCAATTTCTGTTCCTCTAGCTGTTTGCATTTCTTCAAAAGTGCTGTTGCCTGACCTCTTGTGTAGACGTAGGATTAACTTCAAGGCTTCAGACGTGTGCAACTCATCTGAAAATGTTATTGGAAAATTCTGTATTCCCTCTTCTCCATCATAGAGAAGCACACTTGCAAATCAAATAAACCACAGCTAAACCTTTTACTCCTCCCCAGTCATATGGCCATGTCCTTTCTCGTCCTCTGAGGCCCAAAACATCATCTCCTCTATAGTCCACTAAGCCATTAAACTCCACAATTAGTGGGCTCTGATTCTTTCCTTCCTTTATTTTTTTTTAACTGTTAATGCCACACCACAAGTACACTTGCATTAGAGCTAAGTTTACTCCCTGAACTGAAAAATCAATGTGTTCACATCTAATTGACAAGCTTAATTTGAGCATGTATCTAGTAAGAACACTTTTCATACAATGCTTTCCACACCTGAATCTCAGATTACTCCCAGAAGAAATCAGTATCATTATCTTTAGCTTTCAGACAGCTATCATGAGCCACAGATGCTAACTGAAGTGTAACAGCAGGCCAGAAGCAGAATGAGGATGGTAGCACAGCTTGACTAAATACTCAACCCAATGCTGTTTCCCTAGGCTGCCTTAAAGCAACCCTTCTTAAATGCTTGCCAAGGCACATCAAAAAATTTAGCTTTGAATTTTCAGCCTGGACACCGTGAAACACATTGATTTCTGTCCCTCTATCAATGGCTAAAACTGCCATTTGAAAGTTATTTTGGGCAGAGAAACTCTCTTCCGATTGTTTTTGGAGCATCTAGATTGTCATTGGGCATTATCTATATTCTAGATGTGATAGAAATACGTCAACTTCCTTGGCAAGATTTCTTCCATTACTAGTGCAAACAAGAAAAAAACAAATGTGGAACAAAACATAAACCAATAAATATGTGCTGTTATTTTAACTATATTAACCAAAAAAGTAAATTATTTCTATGACTGAAGGAAGGTTTCCTTTTCTGTAAGTATAGGGAACATGCAAAACAGATGAACATTAATTTAGACTGCATTGCACACTCATGGCAGACAAACGTGCAGTGATTCCCACTGAGCTTCATCTGCGCTCAACTGTCAGCTATGGAGGGTGGTAAGCAATACACCAAGAAAAGTCCATGACAAGCAGCAGCTCCATAAAATCCACACCTTTCCTGCCATCAGCTGGTCACATATAAGTAGCTGTGACACACAGGTGATCAATATAAAAATTATACAGAACATTGTCTACACATAAAATCATACAATCATAGAATTGTCTAGGTTGGAAGGGACCTTTAGGATCATCTAGTCCAACCATCAACCTAATTCTGATAAAAACCATGACTAAACCATGTCTCTAAGCACTACGTCTACTGGTCTTTTAAGCCTCAACCACTTCCCTGGGCAGCCCATTCCAATGCTTAAAAATATAATCTTAGGACCAGGTAAGAACAACAGAGAGCTCAGAGATAAGCCAATGAAACATTACTAAGACTTGCTCAAGGGAACACCCTGCATGGAAGAGGAGCTAGAATCCATGCATGCATGTGGCAGGTGTTCTGTGCTGTTGGCAAAGTCCAGGAGCAAAAACGGATTGAAATCATCCATCAGAAAAAGTAGAAAAAGAAGTGAAATGCACTGAAAATGGAAGTTTTATGTTGCACTAGTAGTAGTATTACAGTAGAATCCATAATTCAAAAGTAAAATCCAACTTCAAAAGTAAAAAATAAAGTTCCTGCCACGCTCCCTTCTCATGAGCTTGCATGACAATATAAATTGTCATTTTACATATTTCATTTTGTGACTGAGCTACTTCCTGTGGTACAAACCGGCTTAAGACCACTGATTCTTTTTTACACCTGAGGCATGTATCAAATCTTTTCTTATTTGAATAATTTATAAGAAAAATCACAGAATCACAGAATGGTATGGGGTTGGAAGGAACCTCTGGAGATCATCTAGTCCAACCCCCCTGCCAAAGTAGGTCCACCTAGAGCAGGTTGCACAGGAACTTGTCCAGGCAGGTTTTGAGTGGCTCCAGAGAAGGTGACTCCACCACCTCTCTGGGCAGCCTGTTCCAGGGCTCTGCCACCCTCACAGGAAGGAAGTTCCTCCTCATGTTTAGGTGGAACTTCTTACATTCAAGTTTGTGCCCATTTCCTCTCATCGTGTCCCTGGGCACCATGGAAAAAAAGACCGGAGCCATCCTCTTGGCGCCCTCCGTTATAACCTTCCCTGGGCTTATAATACCTTTAAATATTTATAAGCATTGATCAGATCCCCCCTCAGTCTTCTCTTCTCTAGACTAATCCGAACATTGTCAAACTAAATAGCATGAGATGGATAAGTAAACAAAATGTTCACTCTCATATACAAAAACTGAGGATCTTTCTCAGTGCAACCAAATCTGTTCATCCTTACTTACTGTGGAATATGGCACTTGTGAAGATATGGAGAACTTTATGAGAGAAAGGGTTTTTTCCCCCTTTTTCCATTTTATTTAGTGGCTCATGAGCAGAAACTGGATAGCTATGAAAATATACTCTACAAATTAGAGATGTTAAAGGCCACGTAGTGGCTGGCCAGCCTGTCTCTTTATTTGAATGTTAATTCCCTCTTGTCTTACAATCACAGAGCACGTGAATTACTTTTGGAAGAGTTTATTGTGGAAGGTAATGAGATTATAAATCTGCAAGCTGTTTGCTAAGGTTCCTGGACAAAAAGGACTCAAGCAACTGTCACTCTGACTGTACCACAGAAAACCTTTGTCTTTTGGATTACATATCTGATTATGCCATAGCTATTTTACGAGCCTGATTTTACTGGTTATAAATTTGCAAAGTTTATTTAAATTTTTAATAAGAAATCTTAATGAGAAATCATGTCTCATTCTTACTTAATTTATATGCAACTTACAAATTCTTTCTTCCCACTGAATACTATTAACACATCTTTCAAAGAAAAATGCCCTTGACCGGACCATTAGATCTTTATTTACACGAAGTTCAAATTGTGTATTCTATAAGCCAAAATAATAATTTACGAAGAAAAGGAAACAGCTCAATTTTCACTCTTCTAACTTCTATTATATTTCTAGGATTTTTATTTGCTTCACTAAAGGTGCATCCGATTCAGATATGGAGTTCAGAGATTACAGCCCCCTTCTTAGATGTGTCAAGCTTTACTTCCAGAGTACTTGGGCTCTGTAACCACATTTATTGGAGATCTTTTACACGATGAAGGCATAATTGTTAACAGAAAGAAAAACATAGAAAGGAGATGTTTATTAGCAAATCATGTAATAGAATACTGAACTATACTGTAGGAAAACAGTGCTGCAAGGGCACATAACTTCTGGGATGGAAAGTCATCTGTTTCTCACCAAATTAATATTCAGTTAAATTCTCAAGGTTTATATAAGCATTAACAGCTGAGTATCTGTATAAGGCCACACCTGGAGTATTGTGTCCAGTTTTGGGCACCTCAATCCAAGAGAGATCTGGAGGTGCTGGAGCGGGTGCAGAGGAGGGCAACGAAACTGTGAAGGGGCTGGAAAACAAATCATATGAAGAGAGGCTGAAGGAGTTGGGACTGTTTAGTGTGAGGAAGAGGAGGCTGAGGGGAGACCTCATCACTCTCTACAACTACTTGAAAGGACACTGTAGAGAGGTTGGTGCTGGTCTCTTCTCACAGGTAATTAATGACAGAACGAGAGGGAATGGCTTCAAGCTCCAACAGGGTAGGTTGATGATTCTATGATTCTAATCTTTCTCTATTCATTCCTGCAGTTGATATCTCAGGACCCTTAGTGGATTGTGTTCCGGCAATGGCAGTCTAGAAAAGGAAAATGGTCTCAGAATAGTCCTGTAGTCTTTCAGCTCAGCCTATTTCTAATTTTGTTGATTTTTTTTCACACCACAAGGATATCCCAGAAGTCACCAGCCCTCAGGGACCCAGTTCATTTAAAGAACTGAGTAAGGTTTCAATCTAAGGTGCTGTCACACACATGAAGGATCTTCTTAATTTCGCCTTCAAAAACACTTCAGCTCAAGTTCAAGCTGGGTCAGAGGGGAGGAAAGAATCTTATTTTTTTTTGTTTCACCTCATTTGCCCTCCCTGTCTCTGGCCTGACAATAAAACCAGCTCTCCAGCAAGGTCTCGGTTCCATTTCACTGGAGAAGTCAAGGACTAAAAACGAAGACCAGACTAAATTGTCACTTCTGGTCATCCCTTCCAGATATGTACTGTGACACAATGACTAGAAAGATGAAGAACTTCTACCACCTTTGTTTGCATCTCTCTATGGACAAAGAAATAGTCTTGTTTTCCTGTAATAGAGTACCAAATTAATTTCAGAGATGTGCAAGACAAACTTTTGGATATCACTTTCCTACCAACACTTCTCACAACCTATGCACATATACAGTATTCTGAAAATAACATATTTTATACTAAAATACAACATAAATATACAACATGGAGCAGGTAGAGCATGATACAATTTGAGGGGGCTAATCAGTTACGCATCCTTCTTGGTACATACTGTAACAGTCAATGATAAAAGTGTGTTGGGAAAAGAGGAAGGGAAGAATCTTCCAGCTTCAGTAGTCTTCAAAGAAAGAAAAAAACACCTATACATTTTTCAAATCTGTAAGAACAGAGATCTATTGCTCTAGTCAGCAGTCAGACAGAACATTATTACTGAAACTTGTTTCCAACTTTTCCCTCTACACATTTAACATCATGTTTTTGCAACATATTAAGTCAGTAAATTCTAAACCCATTAAACTGAGTTGCTTTAAAATAAATAAAATAAATCTGATCTTATATGACAGACTTTTTCAGCACTGCAGGTGACATTCACTTACTTGTTCAGGTCCTGTGTTTTGGACATATAAGCACTTTTTTGTTTTTGAAAAGACGAAACATTTGAGTAAATATACTTTAAAAATGCACACAGGTATCCAGTAAACATATTTAACAAGGCAAAGCCTGTTATTTTACTTCCTTGCAGTCTCAACAATTCATGATGCAGTTATCTCACTTTGAGGAAGAAAGAAGTAGAAGGCATCCCCTGACTGCATACTATTTAGTGGTTATGGCAATGCATGCAAATGGAAATAGCAATATCTGAGTCGTCAGTGGGTAGTCCTTTCTGTGCACTGGCCACCAGTGACACACAAATACACAAGGAGAAGTAAACTGTTCCAGAAAGGAGAGCACAGCTTACCTGGTCTTTTTGCTGCATCCCTTCCAAAAGGCAGGACTGCTCATTATGTAGTGTGAGGTGAAGCTTGAAGCACACACGGATCATGAAGAACTGCAGGAGAACGACACATGTCAGGTTCTGTACAGCCTCAGTTTCAGGCATGTGAGTAATTCCCAACAAAACCCCCTAGAAATATTCTGAATATTAATCTTTAATGAAAAAATCCGTTAATATTGATCAAAAATCAGAGGGGATGCAATAAGCAGAGAATGAGCATTTCAGGTAGGCTTATGATTGCAAAGGAAGGTGACCTTCTCAAACGCATATTTTCATAGAGGCATTCCTGCAATTCACTACTACTTCTTTATGCTTTTCATCCCTTGTTTTCATCTTCCTTACAGATTTCATGTGTAGCCATAACCCAAAAATTTATTCTTTATGCTCAACCACGTGTTCAGGAACACTTCAGCTACTCTGAAGTTGTCACAGCTATATACCCAGCTAACACGAAAAATGTGTTTGACAACCACTGCTTCACCCCCTTTCTGCTAATTAGGCCCTACTGGATTTCCAGCTGGATTCCCCAGCTGGTAAGAGTCTAGGAAGCCAACAGAAAGAAAAGGAGAGGGGGCGGGGAGGGGAAGGGGATAGGGGGGAAGGAAAAGAAAGAAAAAAGAAAAGAAAGAAAAGCTAAAAATGCAAACTTGATAATAAGGGTCAAAATCATCAGTAGTTGCATTTGTCTCATACTATCATAGATTAACAGTGAGAAGATCTCATATTTTAATTTTTACCCAAATATAATGAAAATATAATAACACTTTTGTTATATGGATGCTTATTCTTTGCTGTTGCAGCAACATTTGTGTAAACCTTCAGTAAAGAGATTGAAGAAGCAACAGTAATCACGGTACACTTGGAAGTTGCTGTGGTGTTTATTTCCTCCTTGATGAACAGCTGCTATAGCACTTTGCACCATTAAAATTGTTTAGTTAGTTTCTTAAATACTAAAAGCAATTTCTGCAGGGAATTAATTGCCTCTCTAAAAGCTTTAATGATTTTTTTCCTATTTTCCATTTCAGAAATACTTTCACTAGCTATAGATTGAAGACCAATTCTTATAGTGTCAAAATTATGCATAAACAATGACAGGCCACTAAAATTCTGCTTCTCCAGCAGGCTGAATTTCACTGCAATAGTTCAAATTCCTGTTAAAGGCATGCCTCTCTCTGCAGGCAGGAGAGTAACCAAAGCAGGAGTGGGGGAGAAATCCAACCCTGCCATCTGGTTGAAGAAATTTACCTTTCTGAAGAGGAAGGACAGGATGATCAGCACAGCTTTTACTATGAGGTGAATCCATGAACAATTCATTAGCTGTGTGCTCTATGAGGAAGCATATCTCAAAATCTCTGCCAGGATATATACTTAGACTGAAAATGCTAGAGTGTGCTTTTCTGGAATCACAGCTTTGACCAGTTTTATTTTAGCAGAAACTTCTGTCTCATGCTCGAAAGAGTGTAGTGATAAACACTCCTTCCATTTAGCACAGTTCTTGGCAAGTTCACAGCAGTCCTCAAGGTCTTTTTTTTAATTATCTGAGCTGTAGCTAACATTTCCCTAGGAAGTGAGCTTGAAGAAACATCTGAAAAAATGGCAAAAACACAGATAAACCCAAACCAAAATTCGTATTTGGTTCCATACTTATTTGTGTTAAAGTAGCGTAGGAATTAGGAACCAGCATTGGGTATTATGACTCCCTTTGTGAAAGGTGGTGTTCAAATATAGTTCCCGTTCCTGAATGATTTAGAAAGACATAATAAAAAAACAAAGATGGAGGCAGACAGGAGGACGTGTTGGAAGAACGACCTCAGTGGCTGGTTCAGTAGATAGTGTCCTACAAGTGTCACTGGTGTGTCTACAAAGTAGTCGGTGATTTCGTAGACATATTATCAAAGAAATTCCTTTACAGAAGATTCAACAGAAGCAAATAACTAGCTTTCTAATGTCACCTCCCCCAAGCATTAGAGAAACCATAAACACCTTTTTTGAAGAAACCATGGACTGATGATGAGAAATAGCTGGTTTGTGGCACAAAAAATATTCTCTGCTAAAAGCTAAGAAAGGGTAGGTTCAAAAGGTATATTTGCAACAATAGGGACAGAAGAATTAAATACCAGCAACAAATTCCTCTAACTTTAACCCAGAGCAGCACTTCTTGTTTTATAGTGTAAATCTTCCTATGATTTTAACATGTTATTTTGCAATTAGGTGCCTAGAGTTATACGTGTTTTCAGGATTTCAACATGCTTAATAAACTAAATAAACTTCTTAACACCCCTTTGAAGAAAGGAAGAATTTATATTCATCAATGCAATCAGGCTAGACAGAGAGAGAAATGAAGAGCAAAGCTCAACTTACTTTTAAGAGAGCCAAACGTATCTGCTGAGATGTGTAAGACACCCCTAAATTCCCACTACTGTCAATGGAGGTCTCATCAGTACAGTCCTGGAATCTAGACAGCTGACCAGCTAACAGGGACTGCACTCATTTTCTTATCTATAGGCACTTTAGGTAATCTATATCACCTTAGTCAGCCTAGATACCTTAGACTATTTAAGATGCTTCAACAGGCTCGCAAACATGGCATAGGACTTTTGGGAGACTCATATTCTTTCTGATGTGGCAGCTGGATAATGGGTGAGAAGTGCCAGAGTAGACACGTATGTTTAGACAACTGCATCCTACTCTAGGTTTCCACTTCAGGATCTGGGTTGCTCTTAAGGCTCTGCTGATTGTATTAACAGGTAGGAGTCCAATTATTAAGCAGAATGACACATCTGAGGTGTTTGCTTGAGTGAAATCAAAGCTCTCAAAGTCAAAGAGGAAGCTGATGGAAGTGACCCCACTGAAAAGAAATAACCCTCCCTTGATTTTCTTCTCCTATTGTTTCTTTTCACCTTCAGCTGGACAAGGGTGACCATTTAACAAATTCAAATTCACAGTGTTAAAAGCAAAGCTATGGAATCAGTTCAGGAGAATTATTTCTGCACAATTACATGCTGTGCAGCCATTTGTGAAAGTGTAAAGTCAGCTTAAAGCAGAGAAATTGATATGTCACCATCTATTGATAGTGGTTCTAATAGAAGGCAAAGGACAAAAATCAGATTTATGTAAATGTTACTGTTATCCTCCCAGCTAAAATGTGAAACTGGCACAGCTTTATTTCTTTATACTGGACAAAATACTTGCATCTCATATGCTATAGATAGAAGTCCAGTTTAGGAATTAAAAAAAATCAGATGACAACTTCAGAAAGAATATATATGGATTATTCAATACATGCAATATTATAAATTGACTGAGCAATACATAAAACTGATACTTTCTTGATATCTCAGTGAATCAAAGCAATTAGATTACAGATTACTCTTTTTGTTAATTTATTCCATGATGAAATGATTTACTTGTGCCTCCCAATTGAATTGCAGTTTGTCTCTCTGGGATTCTTTGACCTTTTTTCTCACCTTGAAGAGTATATTAATTTGAAATTAGTCCAGTGAAACAAAGAGGAATATATGACAGAGTTAATGGTATATACATCATACCTTTGTCTATAATAAACATGTACAGTATTCTGTAATTTCTTTTGGCAATCAGCACCCTGAAAACATTGTTGTCTGGAAGGATGAAACTCACCCCGGTATGAAACAGCAGAACAAGTTCTGAAAGTCACTTAAGTTCCTATTTCATGACACTCACTTTCTCTGTTAGTCTTTCATTCTAAGCAAATACTCTCTTTTATCTGAAGGATAAGAAAGGCATGAACAACAGCTACTAAAATTTCAGCACATTTGTCTGTAAATTTAATGTAAAGCTGCCTAGAGTAAAATGGGTTATCTAGTTCTCCCTCACCCAAGCTCACAGCAAGATAAACTATAATGTTATTCTTAGCAGATGTTTGCTTAAATCATTCTTTAAATGATGCAGATTTTGCTACTTCTATCAACATTCCTTAGCTAGTCTACCAGAAATGTTTTCCTAATGCCCAATCTAAATCTCTCTTGCTGAATATTAAGCAATATTCTTGTCTTGGATGATAGAATAGGGAATACAGTTATTAAACACGAAAATGTCAGTACAAAGCTTGAAGGAACTGTAAATGTTTTGGAACCCAGAGAACAATTTACTAATTTCTATTTTGCAGCTTATCTGAAAATGGTTGTCATGTCTGCCTGCAGTCTCTCTTTTCCTAAACTAAATTCCACATCTTTCCAAATTTCCTCATTTCTCAAGATGTCTGATTATGTTCTGTACTCTGCTAGTTAGAACACATCCTTTTTGAGGTTGGAGTGCCTCAAGCTCCAAGTGCTTAGTAGTACCAAGTAGGGCAGAATGATTAATCCATGTGTCTACTGCAAAATACACTCTTACTTAGTAAAAAGTATGTCGTTAACACTTATTTCAATTTGAGATGCACTGTAGGAGAAGATATTTTTCTCTAAAACTGCTGCCTAACCAGTTGTCCTCTTCTTTATTCTGTTCCACTAAATATTTCTGCCTAAAAATTTGCAATTCTACTTGAGCTATCAATTTAATGTGTAATCTCTTTACTATTATCCACATTGTAACAAAATTGCTGAAAAATAGTGACAAGAAAAAAAATGCTTCAAAACCACGTGAAGTTCTGTCCCAGTAAGTCTTTCCAATCACCTCTACCTGTTCACCTTAGTAGTTAAATCCATGCTCTATCTTGCTGCTCAGAATAGTTTACATTTCTTCTATGTATAGGTCTTGATTTGCTAGTGCTACTTAATTTGAGACAGTCATTATCTGCTAGCTGTCCATCAGCAGCTGGCCTATAGCATGACAAAAGTCTTCCATAAAGTCAAAAAAATAGTTCTTCTCTGGGCAGGCAATAAATATACCTAACGACTATTAGATTTCTTTGGATTTGGATCAAGGAATAAAAGATATAGTCAGTTCTAAATCTCTTTAACTACTTTAATTAACACTTCCCCTTCACACAAATCTGATATAGACATACTGATCACGAGCTGGAATGTATACTTGCAGAGGTAACACAACTCATCGTCACTAAAAGTGAGATTTGTGTAAGTTTTGCACAACTGCTACTGAATAGTTGGCATTATTTTTTTCAGGAAAGTTTCATATATCCTTTTAAAAGCCAATCAAATATTGGCTTGATATGCCCATCTAATTAGGAGCTGAAAAATTTGATCCTTAAACTGTTGTCAGAAGCATATTGCATGCAGGGATTGAAATACATTTGATTGGCTCCTCAATGTGTAGCTTCACTTCAAGCAACAATTCTAGAGCACAGATAATTGATGCCCTGCAGCTTTCCCCACTGAAAATCAATTGAATTTCCATTACGTTTCAATTGTCTTGCAGTGGGAAACCTACAGGGTTTCGTTGGCTGGTGGTTTTTTTAATATTACCTTCTGCACTAGAGAATAAAAGTTTTTAATGCTTTTCCCTAGGTAAGCTACTAGCAATACAAGAAAATAATCAATTCAAACAATCTGCACTCCATGAAGCTCCCTTCCCAAAAGGGCAAGTAATCTTCCCCCATATTGTACAGATTTTCTCATACTTCCAACCTTGTCTCAGTCAACATGGTCTGCAGCTACTTTTGCAATGTGTTCTTCACTGCTACTTCACTGGAAAGGTTTTTCTATATGATTATTCACAGCAGCAGGCACTGTACCCAGTAGCAACACATGTAGAGTAATGCAGTACTTCAAGTCTGTACATCTTAAAAGGCAAAGAAAAAAACATTTCTTTTGGTGTTCACTAGTTTACAATCCTGTAAATAACAGAACTGTCTTTCCAGTTAGTCCTTTGTCCAGCCAAATCATGCGGCCACATAAAACTGAATGCAGGACAGGCTGAAGCAATGTGCGGCAAGGGCTTGTATGACCACTTTGTATTTTCTTTCTCTATTTACAGCAACTGTTTTCACCTGATTAGACTTCACAAGGCACGATATTCATGTTGACTCCGTACTCTTATTTTCAACCCCAAATGGCCAGTACCAAAGAAAGTTCTTATAGTCATCAGGAGAAAGTTGGAAGAATGTAGCTCTCTCTAATCAAACACAGATTTACCAAGCAGAAGTGTACATCCATGGCCTTCCTTATTTTAGTGACAGCCTTTGGAAACAGAGCACAGTGATATTTAACTATCTTGTCAGAACAAACACAGGTGGCATTTGGGAAATAAAGGGGTAAAGGAAAAACTAGTGCTTTATTAGATCAGATCTATTGAAAGGGATTGTTCTTTGAATGGAGGACTGTTTTATTCTCCCATGCCCTATTCTGATATTGCTACATGACTTTAGAAGTCAGGGGAAAGGAAAGCATTATTTTAAGCATTAATGAGGTACCTAAATGAAAGTTCCAAAAATGTAGTTCTGTACTTTACCTTTAATTTTATATTCGATGTTTACATAAGATACATAAAGTTGATTCATATCTTCCTTCAACTTATAATAAGAATTTCTTTTATTTCTTTTTTTTTTTTTAGAAAAAAGTAAATTTTTAAACTTTTTCACTGATCAAATATACCACCTGAAATGCCAGTGAGTGTTGGTATTCTCGAAGAATACAGTTATATTATTCCTGAGTTGTAAACAATTTCTGATATTTTAAACAACACAATTCAAAAGTGAAAGGTCTTCTCAGCACCGCTATGAAATGCTGCTCAAAAGTACTTATGCACCAACAGCTATCAAATGTCTACCAACACTTTCCAATATAAAGAGACATCATCTGTGACTCTGAGTTACAAGCTGTATTTTAAATGCATTCTCCTCATGTAGTGTTGAAGAGTTAGATCAAACGTTTGTTTCCACAAACTTCAAATATGCGCCAAATTCCAAATTTAATTCACAAAGTATAACCAATGACATACTAATGGTTGTTACATTAATATAGCTATAGAAACAACATTACATTAATTAGAACTTTGTAAATGCTGTAATTAAGATATTCAGTGACAGCTGCCTTTCCTGTCCCTTAGCTTCACCAAGAAATCTCTCAGCACTACTTATCTTGGAATCGTCAGCTGCACGGATGCAGGAAGAGCCATCTGTTGGCATTTTTTAAATGTTAACTGACAGAGGTTCCAAACAACTGCTTCTAATACTTCTTAAAAAAAAAAAAAACCCAAATAACATTAATTATTTTTTAAAAATTCTGTATCTGACTTCGGCAGAATTTATGTCATTAGCACTTCAAAATGCATGCATATTTGGCTTCAGATCTAACTGATGTACTCTACCAACACAGGACTAGAATAATGCCATTGCCTTGCTTGCAGAGGTAAAGCACTTTAAAGTTTTATCCTTGGTCATATTTGTAAAGCTTTATTACCCAAAAGAGATATGGTCATCAACCGAAGCTCTATGAAGTCACCCTTCTTCTGCATTATCAAGTCAAGGTTTATTTTTCCTCACATTTGGGACTACCATGGGTTCACCAAACATATCATTTTAATACCATTCTACATGACCCTTCTTTCTCTTCTATAACCTTAATATCTTCTTAACCAGGCTACTGTTTCCCATATAGAAATGCAGAAAGTTACCAGCACTCTTCTCTGCTAAAGTTTATGCTTTCATATTCTAATTCCTGACTTTTATCAATGGACTTCGGATCAGTGCAGCCCACACCCCCCGAAATCTAGCATTCCTACTCTGTTCATTTAATCCCACCATATGAAGCCATTTCTTTGTGAGTAACATTTCTCCCTCTTTGATGTTTACACCCCCCAAACAATCTGTTGCTGTTATCAGACCTGAAGGAATAATGAATTCAGTGAATTACATATTTTTTTCCCTGTGTCAGCAAGCAGATGGCAAAATTCTCAAACTCATTCATCATTTGAAATTATATCAGAAGAGCCTTCAGTTTTGCTGTATGGGAGCTAAACGAATGACAGACATTCTGCACATCCACATTATCAACTAAGTTAACTCCATGGTTAACTCCTGTGTCCCAGTTTCCCAGTCATCAACACTACAAAAACATTAATTTTCTCCTGAAATCTTTGGTAGAGTAAACCAGTCTACCCTAAGAAAAAATTTTGCTGTAACTCTGGGATAGTTTATTTCAAGGAGAATTTGCAACAGTCAGTATGGATAAGATAGCATCAGATCTGATTTTCTACACCCTACTCCACCACTACAAAAATAGGCTTTGGCTGCAAACTCTTTTAAGTACCTTGAAGTTCCATCCCAGCCGTTCTACACATATACTCAGTACTGTGTGAGAAAACAATGTTCTGCTGAACTGCAGCTCAGACATTTCATACACTACAATGAAAACAAAAATGCCAAAACCAGCATTTATACTCTAGGGGCCACAGGGAGCTCAAAAAGAAATCTAAGAAGGTTCAAGGTGGTGTTCTACGCAGCTGCACTAGTGCTAAGTTTACAGAGCTTTGAACACAGTGGATACAACCCCTCTGCATCACTTCACATCGAGTGAAGGCATTTAATATTGTAAATGCAGCCACAAAGCCTCAAACACGTTCACTCTTTTCACTCATCCAAGGAAATCATAGAATCATAGAATCATCTAGGTTGGAAGAGACCCTTGGGATCATCGAGTCCAACCAAATGTTCTGTTTAATTTGACACTGTAGCTTCTCAGGTGGAACAAGAGCAACTTCCCTGCTCTTCCAGTGACTGAAAATGGTTGGGCAGGACTGGGAGCACACACATATATGTAATGTTTTGGACTTTTTCAGAAGCAGTAGGGGAGCAAGCCTGTACTTTCTAAGGTGACTTCTGAGTCAGTAACACTGGTTAAGGCTGTGCCCAAAGATGCAATGGAGTTTTTAAAGAGCTTCATTAATAAAATATCAATATAGCATAAATAAATCACTATGTCAAATAATTCTGCTGAAATGTAACAGCTACTTTGCATGTCTAAGCATTTCACAAATTGCTTGTAAATCTGATGCTATGATGTTTATAGCAACCTCTGATTTTTAGCAGCCTGGGGCACTCTAAAGAGAGAATTCCTTTAAAGATGTTATTGGATAGAAAGAAAAAGAGACTGATAATCTCAGATCCTAAATTATTAGTGCTGACTCCTGTAGTAGACTCTAAACCCATGAATTGTGGTGTAGAGAGATTCCCTAATAAGCACCGGCAGATTTGCACATCAAAGAACAGGACATGCAGGAGCCAATCTAAGGAACCAATGGACTGTCTGTTATTAAAGAATGTACCTTAAATCCAAAACCAGTTGGGATAATGCATTATCTGGGACTAACTATCCTAAATCCCTTCCCAAAATGCAGTACCTAAGGTCTTTTCTTGGGCAAGCAGAGAGTGTTCATTCATTTATTTTAAACTGCCTTTCACGCTCTATCAGAGGGGTTGTATCCACTGTATCTATTATGAGAGGTCTTGGAGAACAGAAGTGCCTGAAGACTGGAGGAAGGCAAATATCACTCCAGTCTACAAAAAGAGCAAGAAGGAGGACCCATGGAACTACAGGGCAACTAGTCTCACCTCTGTCCCTGGGAAAATAATGGAACAACTTTTTCTGGCTGTCATCTCCAAACACATTGAAGATAAAGAAGTTACTGGAAGTGGTCAACACGGATTTACCAAGGGTAAATCATGGTTGACCAATCTGAGAGCCTTCTATGATGTTATAACTAGATGGCTGGATGAGGGGAGAGCAGCAGATGTCATCTACCTTGACTTCAGCAAGGCTTTTGACACTGTCTCCCATAACTTCCTCATTAGAAAATTAAAGAAGTGTGGGCTAGATGAGGGGGCAATGAGGTGGATTGAGTCCTGGCTGTGTGACAGAACTCAGAGGGTTGTCATTAATGGAGCAGGGTCAAGTCGGAGGCCTGTAACCAGCAGCATTCCCCAGGGGTCAATACTCAGCCCAGTCCTGTTCAATTTATGCATCAATGATCTGTACGAGGGGACAGAGTGTATCCTCAGCAAGTTCACTGATGATACCAAACTGGGAGGGCTGGCTGACACTCCAGAGGGCTGTGCCACCCCCAGTGGGACTTGAACAGGCTGGAGAGCTGGGCAGAGAAGAACCTAATGAGGTTCAACAAGAGCAAATGTAAGGTCATGCAACTGGGGAGGAAGAACCCCAGGCACAAATACAAGTTAGCGGTGGATCTTCTGGAAAGTACTACGGAGGAAAAGGATCTGGGAGTCCTGGTGGATGGCAGGCTCTCCATGAGCCAGCAATGCACCCTTGTTGCCAAGAGGGCCAATGTATCCTGGGCTGCATAGGGAGAGGTGTGGCCAGTAGGTCGAGGGAGGTCATTCTCCCCCTCTGCTCTGCACTGGTGAGGCCACAACTGGAATACTGCCTCCAGTTCTGGGCTCCCCAGTTCAAGAGAGACAGGGAACTACTGGAGAGAGTCCAATGTAGGGCAACTAAAATGATTAAGGGATTAGAGCACCTCCCTTACAAGGATAGGTTCGAAGAGCTGGGGATCTTTAGCCTCGAGAAGAGAAGACTGAAGGGACGTTTCATCTATGTTTACAAGTTCCTAAAGGGTGGGTTGAAGGATGATGGAGTCGGACTCTTTTCAGTGGTTTCCAGTGATAGGACGAGGGGCAACGGGCACAAGCTGGAACATGGGAAGTTCCACTCAAATATGAGGAAGAACTTCTTTATGGTGAGGGTGACAGAGCACTGGAACAGGCTGCCGAGAGAGGTTATGGAGTCCCCTTCTCTGGAGATTTTCAAGACCAGCCTTGATGCAGTCCTGAGTGATGTGCTCTAGGCACCCCTGCTTTAGCAGGGGAGTTGGACTAGATGATCTCTAGAGGTTCCTTCCAACTCTGTCAAATCCACGAATCCGTGAATCTCATTATTTAGAACAAGCCCTTATGAATTGCAAAATCCAAAATTAATCCTCTTATTTCACTGAGGAGCTTCAACCTGCTTTTCAAGATGTTAACTGCCTAGTTCCATAACATGTATGAGGTCAACATTTCATTAATATTTCCTTAGCCAGTGAATTTTTAACATATAGAAATCTTGGTTAAAGAAAGAACTAGATTGAGGTATAAATGGAACTCTAACTACAAGGTTACAGAATTTTGTTAATTTTCTTAGACTTGGAGAATTCTGTGAACTGTGGAGACTGACACTGTTTCTCTCATACATGTATCCATACTCCCTCTTCAAGCTGGGTTCACAATTGAAACTGGGGTGGTGAGACAAGTATTCTGATCCCTACTCCAATATGTTAAAAATCGGGGTTTTGGGGGTTTGTTTGGGCTTGTTTGGGTTTTTGTTTGTTTTGTTGATGTTGTTGGGTCAGTTAGTTTTTTTTATTTCAAGCTAAATAAGAGGAGGAATTTCTTTTTGGTAAAGAATTTAGACATAAAAGAAATGTGGTTCCTCCCACTTTCAACTCTGGACCACTTCTAGTCACAGTGAAACAACTCTGAGTTTCTGAGAAACTTGCTGAAAAAGTTAATGTCCATAGGTAACTATGGTGAGAATAATCTAACTTCTCCACCTTAGCTGGCTTTACATGATTAAGAGTAATTTTTAATTACAGTTATCAGAGCTTGTGATTAAGTGTGAATAAAGGAACTATGAAGATTCCAGTCTTGCTCATAAGCAAATTGATTGGATTCTTCTGTCTTCCATTAACCTGGAACATATTGATAGTATTGTGTTTGAACTACATAGCAATGCAAAAATATTTTAATTACTTCAGTGACTTCTTTCACAGTTAGTGATTTAAAAATTCTTTTAAAAACAGTAGAAAAAAATCCTTTAACCTAATCCTAAAAGTATGTACTTTGTATTAGCAGAGTTACAAATACGCACGAACAAAGGGGCTTAATCAAATTACATGCCTTTGGATCAAAACTACTAAATCAATAAACCACTATGTTAAAAAATAGAAAATTCTTCAGTAAAATTTATGTGAAAGAGTCAGCATTGTTTCCATCAAAACAAGCAATCAAATGAACATAACAAACACACCACAACCTTTATTAGCTTCCATTTACAACTGATTTATTCATGTTTAAAAATGGAGTTCTGTAATGTAACTCCATTATGCTGTGATAGGCATTGGTAAATCAACAATTCACAGTAGTAATAAGAGCAAAACTTTTATCCATTTCCAAAACTTTTCCCATAACTTTTAAAATACGTTTTAAACTTTTATTTTTGAGACTTTCTGCCCTTTTAGAGTCCAAGTAGCAGAAAAAGAAAATCAATGTCATTAAGAAAAACTGGGGTTTGCTGGTCAATAGTATAAAAAGGAGAGAGAACTGTAGTTTAAAGGGGAAATTCAGGACCCAATCAATTAAGGACTTCAAGAAAGTCTGGGCATAAGTGTGAACTCATTAATATTTCCACTATCCCAATGAGATCATTACAAGATGTCCACCTGTTTGAGTATTTTGCTGCAGTGGTATGGGACTTAAGTTTGAAAACCTTTGTAAGCAGCAACAAAATGTAGAAAATGTCTTTTTACTGAGAAGATCTTGCCTATGTGAGTAAGGAATACCTGCATGAGGAGGTTTTTCAGGGTTTATATTTTCACACATATTAATTACACTTTCCGAGGACTAAAAATCCCTACCCTGTTTCATAGCAGAAACACATTATACGGGAACTAAACCTGAAGATAATTTTCTCTTCTAATTCTCCTCTTCTTTCTTCCTCGAAGGAAACTTGAGGACACCAGAACTGATGAAAGAGATTAAATGGGTTTAGTCTGATTTTGCAGAGCAACTGTTAGGGATTCCAGAATTTACAGTTGGTATTAAACATATTCCAATGAAACAAGAAGGTGACAGAACCCTGTCCTTGAGGGATTAATGGATAGTTTCAGAATAATTATCCTTCCAATTCACAAAGCTGAAGGAAAAAACACCTTTTAATAAAATAAGGAGAAGTTGGTTAGTTATTTGACTGTTCTCTGTTGGTTTAGGCTAAATTGCACCACAAAGAATCTGTAGTAAGACGGCAAAGTAAAACACACCCAAGATCAACATAATCCCGAATTCTGTTTTTGACTGTAGCCAGAAGGGGATGCTAAGAAGAAAGTGCAATAAATTAAAAACAGAAAGATGAGAAAAAAAAAATGCAGCCTCTGCACTCAGCTGCATCCTGGTTTCCAGCAAATAACACTGGTCCTGCAGCACAGCATGTTGCATTCTTTGCGATTCCTTCTGGCATTAATTAGAATATGCTCAAAGGCAGTTGGACAAACATAAGCACATCATCCCTTTTGTGAGGCTTGCTAAATTGTAAATTCAATGAAAAAACATCAGGTTGTTATATTTCCACAAAACCATCTAAACTAAGGAACTATTCAGCCCAGGAAAACTGCTTAATCTCTCATGCCCCAGCTAAGCGATATTTACAAGTGACTAAGCAGTGGAAAGGACACATCAAGACATTCCTACCCGTTCTCTGTCACTTACATCCCCAGGAGAAGAGCTGAGAGAACATAGCCTTTATAACAATCCTGCTCCAACATACATGTCGAGGGAATATGAAGCACGGCATCCTGCATCCCAGTCAAACTGTAAAGTATGAGATTACAAAATCTTCAGGAGAAGATATGTTTAGCAATGCACAGTGCCTGGCAAAACTGTCATGGAATAATAGTAACAAGTGGATTATATTATAGTGAGACTATGAAATATAAAGTAGATGTAACCAGCAAGAATATATAATACCTTGTTAAATAAGTTATTGCAGTCAGGGAAGCAGAAAAATCACATTAATCTAGTTAAAGATTAGAAAACAAAACACCAAAAAATAATTGTTATGTCAACTTTTCTTATAAAAAAAAACCCAAACCAAAACCACTGAAAAACAGCAAAACAGTGTCTTTCCAGGACTATAGAAGTTTTATTTCAACAGTGTTTACTTTATTGTTTCAGCATTTAATATAGCTTACTGCCTTTCCTTTAGATAGTTATTGAGTAAAAAAGATCATTGAATCATGGAATGATGGAACAGTTAATAGGTTGCGAGGGACCTTTAAAGATAATTTAGTCCAACCTCCCTCCTGTGGGCAGGGACATCTTTCACTAGATCAGGTTGCTCAAATCCCCATCCCACTTGATATTAAGCACTTTATATCCTGACACTGAGCACTTCCTATGATGGGGCAGCCACAACTTCTCTGGAAAACTTATTCCAGTGTCTCATTACCCTCACTGTGAAAAATTTCTTCCTAATGTCCAGTCTAACCCTAATCTCTTTCCGTTTAAAAAGGTTGCCCTTGTCCTGTCATTACATGCCCTGGTAAAAAGTGTCTCTCCATCTTTCTTGTAACTCCCCTTTATATACTGAAAGGCAACAAGAAGGTAGATCTGAAGCCTTCTCTTCTCCAGGCTGAACAACCCCAAGGAGAGGTGCTTCAGCCCTCTGACCATTTTCATGACCTTCCTAAGGATCTGCTCCTATAGGTCCATGTCTTTCTTGTACAGGGAACCTTAGAGCTGAACACAGTGCTCCAGGTGGGGTCTCACAAGACTAGAGGATCAGAATCACATTCCTTGACCTGCTGGCCACACTTTTGATGCAGCCCAGGATACAAGTGACTTTCTGGGCTGCAAGAGTACATTGTCAGCTCATGTTCAATTTTTCATCCACCAGTAATCCCAAATCTTTCTCCATAAGGATGCTTTCAATCTGTTCTTCCCCCAGTCTGTATTGATATTGGGGATTATCCTGGCTGTGGTGCAGGGCCTTGCACTTGGCCTTGTTGACCTTCACAAGGTTCACATGGGCCCACTCCTCAAGCCTGTCCAGGTCCCTCTGGATGACATCCCTTCCCTCTAGTGTTATCAGCTGTACCACTTAGCTTGGTGTAATCTGCAAAGTTGCTGCAGATGTACTCAATCCTATGTTGTCTATGTTGTTGATAAAGACATTAAATAATATTTTTCTCAGTACAAACCCCTTGAGGGACACCACTCTACTGGTTTCCACTTGGACATTGAGCCGTGAGCTGTAACTCTTTAGATGCAGCCATCTAGCCAATTCCTTAACCATATAACAGCCCATCCATCAAAGTATGGTGGTGTGCTCTCCCTGTTCCCCACCCCCCCACCACCACCCCCGGCTCCTGCTCAGGTCTTGGCCACCATGGCCATCACAGCAGCAGTTGTGATAACTTGCACCTGGACTTTGGGGGATGGCTGGTAACATAGCCAAAATACTGTCTGGAGTGGGGACCTAGAAATTTTGTTCCCATGAACATATGACTATAGGTCAATTATCTTACTGTATAAATAGTGGACAGACCAAGAGCCCTTTGAGCTCTCCTGTATGGCAGCAGCTGCACACCAGGATCTCCACTTTTGTGAGGATGTTCACTTAACGTTCTACTCCTCGAGGTTGAGAGATTCTTTGCCGCAACAGATTCTCAGTAAGTGACTAATAGCATGCTAAACTTTGAAATCTTAGATAAGTAATATAAAGGATTGATTGCACATATATAATCCTTTAGACATAAACTGCTGTCCAAGTCTGGGACTAGGACTGGATTCAGCCACATCCCGACTCCTCTCTGAGAAGGAGTTTAGAAAGCAAGGGGGTCCTTTCTGAACCTCATGACTCAACGGGAGGGTCTCCCTGACAGTTTGTTTGACCCTGTCCTCTCTGCAGTAAATAATAGAGTGCACCTTGATATTGAATCTCATAAAACACTATCGCATTTACTACTGGCTTTATCACACTTACTACTGATTTTGTTATATCACTGTTTCACCTTAATAAGTATTTCACTACTTCACTCTAACTAGTGAAGTTAATCACTCCATCCGCGACACTTGGTGTAGTCGGCAGGATGTCAGGCGTTATCATTGATTATTGTGCGTTATCACACACAAACCCACATCTCTCCAATTTAGTAGACAGAATGTTGTGAAGAAACATGCCAAAGGCTTTACAGAAATCCATGTAGATGACATCTGTAGCTCTTCCCTTGTCCACTGATGCAGTTGCTACATTTTAGGAGGTCACTAAGTTAGGTAGACATGATTTGCCCTTGGTGAAGCCATCACCAAGCAATCGCCTCCCTGTTTTCCATATGCCTGACATATCTTCCAGGAGGATCTGCTCCATGATCTTACTGGGCACAGAGGTGAGGCTGACTGGTCAGTAGCTCACAGAGTTTTCCTTTTCATCCTTTTATTCCTTTTTAAAAATGGGCATGATATTTCCCATTGCCCAACTGAAATGATTTTTGAAATATGATGGAGAATAGCTTGGCAACAACATCCACCAATTCCATTAGAACCCTGGATTGCATCTCGTCATGTCCCATGGACCTGTATATGTTCTGGTTCCTTAGGTGGTATCAAACCTAATCTTCTCCTACCAACTTTTGGAAGAATCAGAAGAATTACTTACAGCTACTTTTTCTTCCCATTTGCTTGATATATCAAGCTTAGCTAATGCTCAAAAGAGATAGAGTTTGTCAAATGAATTGGGTCACCAGCCCAATGCAGGAGAGAGCAGAACTCCATCCATTATCTTGCTGAAAGGTTCAGTGAGCTCACTGCTCACTTCAGACACTAATACCTAGGAACATTTAAATCTCTTGATCTTCATTTCTTTAGAGCTCAATTACCACCCCTAAAGACGTGTTAAGTCTGATCTTAAATATATATTGTAATAAATGCATAATGATTGTAAAGTCTTCGGCCACTATGATAATGACATCCGTAAAAATATGAAGTCTACAGAAGTGCCTCTTTGCTATTTTCTCTCCTAACATTCTCTAGAACTTCATTAATAAATATTAATGCTATTTTAATACTTAAATATGTTCCACCATGTATTCCTTATACTTTCTACCTTCTTCTACCACCCAAGCTTCTCTTGAGAAATTATAATACATTTCTGAAGACTTCCTTAGCATATCTTCTCTAAACAACAAACTATCATTATTTTGCATTTTATTGTTTCTTCCTCTGTTTTAGTAATATCCAAAATATATCATCCAGAGTACAGATAATTGATAGGTGGCTCATTCAATTAGAGCTGTCCAGTTTGCTGAATGTTGCTGAATCTTTTTTTAAGCATTCACAATAAAATATACAACATATTCCTTAGAATTTATAAATTATTAGAAAGTAATCATTTCTAGAACTGTTCTGCCACTAAGCAGCTCTTAGGACCTTTCACTCCATAGGATGACCTAAAAAGTTGTTAATGCTCTTATCAATTGATTAGTTTTTAACAATTTTAAAAACTAATTGCCTCTATTTCTTAGACATTATTAAAAATGCAGGGCCCTGTTTTCAGTTTGATGTGAGACTGTACATAGAAAACTTTTCAAGCTGTGTGGCTAAGAAATACTTTATTTGTGTCCACATCATTACAAAGATTTGTAACAAATGTTTATTTCATCAAAGTAAGTTATTATGATAGCCCAGCTGTTCAAGAATTTAGCCAAGAGTTTAATGGAGTTTTAATTTTACAATACTTTCTCCTGAATATAAGCTATGAAAAACTCTAACTACCATTTGTTACTGAACATTTCCAGATATCTTTATCATTATAACTCCTATTAAGCCAGGAAGTTTAGTATAAATTCAGAAAGCTAAATATTATATGCATTTAGAATTTTTATATATATATATATGTACACACACTTACAGTATACGATGCTGTATATGTTTATATTTATATATATACATTGCAGAAGACTCCTGCATCATTTCCAGCCACCAGCTGGACAACTTCCTGCACATCTACAACTACATTTATATAGATAAATAACACAGGAGCAACTTGGGCTGCATCCCTGCAGCTAAATATTTTAACTTTTCAATTTCAAGCACCAGAACAGGATGCTTTGGAGACTGTCTTCTGGTTTCTAAACCTGTTTCAGTCACTGTCTCAGATGCTAAACTATGTGTTTGCTAACAAAAGTACCAGTAAAAGTGCCTAAATTAACTTGACCCAGATTAGTTTATTAACACAGACACACCGGAAGAATACTTCTAATGTCTTCGTAGCCATCCAGTGAAACTGAAAAATTCAGGAAACTGAAAAACAGTTATGAATCAGATTTCATAATTAACTCAGAACAAATCCACAAATAAATACACTTCATCTCTGAATTGGTTTAACTCCAGTTGATTTGCTTAGAAAGTGCACATAAATTTAATTCTAGAGGAGAGGGAACTACTCAGGAAACATATCTGTGGTGCAACATGTGTACTGATGGTACCTGAAGTGCAGTTAGCAAAGGACAGATGCCTTCTTCCACACCTCAATGACAGATACTTCACAGAGACACTCATCTTAATGCAACATACAAAGAAGTGAGAAGTCATGGAGCTTGAGAAAGATGTGTCCAGAGGTCTTCATACTGCACAAAAGAAGGTAAAAAGGTAAAAAGCCTGGCATTACTTCTGAGATATGGAGGTATGATGACAGGAAACATGGCCAGAAATTGCTCAATTAATATGAAGTGCAAGAAGTACAATGGCACAGAATTTCAGGCAATTAGCAGCAATTAATAGACAATTAATCTGAACACAGAGGAAACTACTCGCCCTCTGACAGTAGATCATGGCACACCAATTTCAAACATTTCAGGAGCCAGCAGTGAATCATAGGAAAATGATGCTGATGAGACATAGATTCTATTCCCATAGAATCTGGGAGTGGACCAGAAACAGATCAACATTCTTTTCACCCACTCATGTTTACCTGTATTATCTGTATGCAGAAAAACTGACGAATAAAGTGTGTTTAGCAGAACAGATGATAAGATTTGTTTAAAATAGGTTTTATTTGATTTACTAAACTACCTAAACATCTTAAGAGAACTAGGAATTTCAGCAAAATATGCTGAAGCAAGAACATCTCTAATTAGAAATGCCTGCTTTTAAATTCCCAGAGGGAAAAAACCAACCATATCAGTGCCTGGAAGATGAGGACTGAGGTTTTCCTTCTTATGGTAAAAAAGGCAGAATAGTAGAACTCTTCACAAGAGAATCTCAGTGCCATGATCAGTGGTACCTTGGTGAAGTTTACAGAACCAGACAAACATCCCATACTACGTGTGATAGAAATAGGTATGATACAATATATAATACAGACACATAGGATACAACTAGAGATTTTTCCTGTTCTATTCAGGAGGAACACATTATATGTATGTACAGTTAAATAGTGCACTGTCTTAAAAGCGACATAGGGTGTGACATAGTCACTCCAGTCTGGTTGGGTTATACTATATCACACAGGTCACATTTGATGCAAATGATCAGAAGGAAACCAATACAAGAAGGAAGCACAACACTGAGCCGAGGCAGGACAAATCATTCTCAAAATATTTTAAGTGCAGCCGAAAGCAGAGTTTATTGGATATCTCATGTGAAAACACAGTTCACAGATTTCCAAGTTAAAACAGTCTGGCTGCACTTCTAAAGAATCTGCAGGATTGAAGATACTTTTTCTTTTATTGCTACTTACAAAAAATGTCATTTAAAAGAGGTCCAAACAGAGAAATCAATGGTGATAAAGAATATACAAGTAAATAAGAGCTTGAACAAAATACACATGACCCTAGAGCAGAGCTGGATGCATCCAGGGAATTCTGTGACTAACTGAGCTTGCTCAAAGACAGCATTATACGTATCTGTTTGCCTAGATACACCAGTGATAAATGCTTGAATAAACACAGAAAAGCAGAGGCTGCGATTCTAGTAGCACCTTTTTTACATCTAAAACTAGAACAGCATGGCCTGTTGCAATAGTGCACATCTGAGAATGAAAAAATAGTAATCTCCTACCTTGCAGAAAGGCTGGGAGAAAAAAGTAAGAAAGCATGAGGACTAAAACCATAAAATCACCTGAAGTTTGTGACTGTCCTCAGGACTGATAGCAAAGTACTAAGATTTAGCTTCCAGGGTAGATTTATCATGAGGGAAGGTAACTAATGATCCGTAGCACCTCTGCCATTATAAATTCACATGTAGTATATTGCGTAACTCCTAGAAGGGCACTCACCAGGCAACCTTCCTGTCCTCATTACAGAGCCATCCTTCCCAAGCATCCCAGAGTGGTGAAACAACATCTATTCGCAGGTATCACTCTGAGAACTGTAATTAGTTCCTTTTCCAAGACACCAGCAGGAAATCAGGAATCAACAATTTCTTTAGCTATGAATATAGCCAGATAGAACTGTTCTCTGTATGTAGAGTTCATTTTGTTCAAGCAACTGATGTGGGCAAAACTGTCTCAACTTAGGGAGCTTTCACCTAATTTAATTATTTTTAGTGAAATCACTGACTTGTCTATCAAGAAAATAAAGTAATTAAACAAATAACAAAGTAAACAACTTTTTTTCTCCTTCCCCAAGCTCAGCTTAAGCCAAACTCTTACCTCTTTAAAGTCTCAACTTCCCTCATTTTTACTGCGGGTAACACTCAGTCCATCCCAACCCCTTCGGTGAGGCAACAACAGTGCTGGAGGTCAGGGTTGTATGTGTAATGGTTTCCTTCTGCCAATCCCTGGTTCCTACTGGCTTTCCTCCACTTCATGTGATTTTATGGTTTTCCTCTGCCACTTCTGCTTCTCAGCATCTCTGCTGATGCCACAGTCCCTTAGGGTTGTCCTTGCCCCAACATCGGTTGCCCATGGCTGCATTCCCTCAGTGATGTCCCCTCCCTAGTGTGTATCACCCAGGGCCACAGTCCCACAGAAGTGTACCTGCCCCAGCATGGGTTGTCCATGTCCACATTCCCTCAGGCATGTCCTTGCTGCAGCATGGCTCTCCCATGTCTGCTGTCCATGGGATGTCCCCACTCCAGTGCAGGCCTACTCAAACCCACACTCCCCTAGGCGGTGAACCCCTTTTGGCATGGAGTCATAGCTTCATAGACTGTCTCTTGCCTGCAGACCTCTCTGACTGGCTGACATTTTGTCTTCCCGTGGGCTGGAGCCTGTTTTCACCAGAAGTGGGTATCGATTCTTCCATGTCAAGAGCATTTAAACATGGTCAGTTGGATGTTAATGATACTGTAATTCACAGTCTAACCCCTACTCCCCACACCCACTCCCCCTAAAAAGGGAGACACAAACAGGGTGTGAACTGAAGACCAAAGAACAACTTTGCAAGTTAAAGGAAATCTTTTGTCTCCCAACAAACATCTGGACCAACAAAACTATAAACAAGAAGCTACTCATCTCATACATAATTAAGATGTCTAGTTACTGTGTTGTTTTTTATAGTTTGACAACAAAGCGACATATACTGCATGATATGCCTTCTCAAAAGGAACAACAAAAGGTCACCAGTCCTTCCAGTCTCAATATGGCTTTGTGAAACTTAAAGACCTCGACTGTGACGCAGACACACTGCATACCCTGAAAATACTTTATTATTTGTATTCATGCCCAGCAGTGCTACCACTGTACATTGGGCCAGTTGGTTGTCATTTGGGTACTTTGATGCTAGTGCAATTCACTGGGACTGATTTTATTTTCACTCAGTTTTTATCCGTGCTGGGGAAATGCATTGACTTCAGAAGCAATGTTGTTGATTCACATAGAAAGAGAGGAGAATCATGCCTATGGGCTCCTACACCAGCTGATTTGCAGAAATAGAACAGGAGACAGAAAGCTAAGTTCAGAAAACTCCTGGGAAGCATCAAGTAAGAGTGATTGATCTCTACCATGTGGTTCCACCTATAAATTCAGAGCAGACTGGGGCTGGAAATGTGACACAGTTAACTTCAGCTAACTGGATGCTGGCTGAGCAGAAGTGTGCCACTGAGCACTGAGTCCATCATCCATAGGCTTTGAAATATGGTGAAATTTCAAAGTACAGCAATAGTCTAAAAATTCTTTAGAGAAGATGGATTCTTAGCACTCTCAGGTTCTTCTGGGAATTGGACTGAGTCAATAAGATGCATTTATAATTTAGGTATCTTGAGCACTAGTCATATTTGCTCCTGCTTCACCAATTTTTGCTCAATTTTTAATAACTCATTGGAGTTTGATCAATTTCAAGGTCATTTCCCCTGAATAATCTGGAGACTTTGCCACCAGATTTCCAGATTTTATTGTACTCAACTTCAGAAAAATAATTTCCTAGCATGTGAAATGCTAAATATCTTTCAAATATTCAAGACCTTGTGCATTCAGAATGATTTGAGCTATTCTCCAAAAGAGAGAGCGACTAGAAAAGGTCATGTTGCACTTGCAGTAATCCAAGTAAGGAATGTGACTTCACTAACTCCTGCTGCTTTTGAGCTACTTTCACCTCTAGTTAGGGTGACACTGAGTACCAGTCACAAATGGAGAATATGCAGGTTAGCTGAGTGCAATACTACAAGACATCAAATATCAACATTTCAACTGGCACCCACAAGTGGGCAGTTTGAACTAAGCAGCAAGTGACATCCAGCAAGGAGATGATATTTTTTCAGATCCTTATTTCCTCCTGCTGATGGAGAAGACCTTATAAAATGCTAAAAGTAACTTCAAGTGTAGTCATAAGAGATGCTTTCACACAGAGGTGAATCTGTTCTAAAAGTCAATGTTGGAAATAAAAATAGGAATCAACAGCAGTGAGTGAACCCAGTTTTCTGAATTGCTTGCAAGGACCACAAAGACTGTCAGAGAAGCGTAGGACTATGGTTATGTCAACAGTAGGGCAGGTAATGTTTGTGTGTGTGTGAGTCCAGTGAAAGCCCCTGCTGCTCCCAACCCCATGTCAGGACTAGATCCAAGAATAAACTGTATCCTCCCTCTCAGGCAGTGCTGCACAGAAAGCAAGCCAGGAATGCAGGTCAGAAGGGGACTGTGGCACCACAGTAAGGTCTCAGACCCAGTTACAAGAAGAACAGGACCTGTAGGTGCTCTCCATAATGTACTTTTACCTCAGTCAGGATGTGTCACCTCCCTCAAACCATAGACACCGTATTTTTATTGACCCAGTAGCCTAGATGACTGTAAGGACAGATTGCCTGTAAAGGAAGGACAGATGATGGTTTTCTGATTATCTTTAGAGGGTAAATATAAAGTTTTTATTTTTAGTCTTCTGCACAGTCTGACTCCATTCAGGACTAGAAATGGATTGGATATAATGTCAACCTTCTTCCACCAACACATCCAGAACAATGTAGCAAGCTTTTTCTATTTTTCAGATGACAGAGATACCACTGACTAAGAATCCATTCCTTTTTGGATGCTTATTCAACATACACCCTAGATGAGACATTCTCATCTCATTTCTCTAGTGGTGACACCAAACTTTCTAACTATGCACTTCCATGTCTAGTTTGACTCATTTGAAGCTGTGCTTACTACAAGAACCAAGGAGATCTGATACATTTCCTTGAGCTGAAAAGCTCAGTGCTCCAGTACTTCAAAATGAAATGCCTCAGTGAACTGTGCCTACTTTTGTCTCAAGGATATGCATTATACATCAAAGACATTGACGTGTTAAATTAATGCGCTACCATGATTTCCAGAATCTGCTTTGTCCATTAATTAGATTTTCTGACAAATTAAATACCTTGGCTAAGAAACATAATACAAAGCCCTTTTTAAAAATAACTCTTGTTTTTCACTTGGTGATGCATTGCTTTATTGACTAAAATGTGTTACACTCCAAAGTGTCAATGTTTTCCGCAGGACAAAGTTCTGGCAAACAGAAAAAAACAAATTAATGCCATGTTCTGCATTTTTATCCCACCTAGTGGCTCATTTGCTCTTCAGAATTCCTCTTATTACACATTTTGCTTTCCTTTCCCCACAGTTAACCCCATAAAAGTGAAATTAAATTCAATGAACTAATTAATTGAATCTCACACAATTTCATATAATTTTTAAGGTTTCCCTTTTGAGAGTATCAGGTTTTATTCTTTATCTATAAATAGATATCACTATCCTCAGTGCAACAATAACTTCATAGTTTCATTTTCTGACATTAATAAGAAATCGAAAGATCCAGGAAAATAATTTGGTTGCTTAGCGTGGAACATAAACATCTGAATTCGAAATACAGTCAAAATTTTAATGCTGAAAATCCCTTCTGAAGCACTGTGTAAGCTTAGATGTATCCAAACACAGTAGGAACCTACTTGTTCATCTTCACATTTCTCTAAGTAATTAAAATTTTATTTATGTGCATACTCAGAAGTCCTTCACTCTACTCATGTTGGCTTCACTGCTTGTCTCTTCATACCTGAACTAAGGATTAGAAACCAAAACCTGTTATATTCAAAATTCTTGAAAGGATCCATCTAAAATATTGTCTATGCATCACTCACTGCTAGGAACAGGCTCTTCATAAAATCCAACACTAGATCTGCTTTCTTTTTTATAACTAATGATATGGCATGCTATTTTTCTCATCAAATAACATCTTATTTTTGTAAGCAGCCATGAAGGGAGTGAAAAATATTTTTTTTTTTAAATTATAAGCTCTATTTATAGGACTACTTTGCAAATATTTGTATGCAGATGGAAAAGGGAAAAACAATTGTCCTGTTCTTAGTTGTGTTTATGTATTTTGTGCTAAACATGAATGCCTCAAAGAGACAAGAACCCAACACAACAATTTCCATGTGAGTGACTTACATCTAATGAATCAGACTTGCAACGATTAAATCTTTTTGGATGGTGCTCCCTCCTTCCATCCTTAGTTGCTGCTATCTGCCTTCTGTTTAACAATGTAATGTCCTCTTCTCTTAATTTTATCACAATCTCCTGTACAACAAAAAAATTACCTTCTCAATTACAACAATAAACTTGCAATGTTTCAGTACATATTTATAATGCAAGTGGCATACTTTGTGTTTATTTAAAAATAAAGAGGTGTTTCAGTTAGAATGTGGGTGCATTTATGGAAGAAAACCATGATATGTAACACAGGTTACTTAAAGTACTTTAGGAAGTCTTAACAAGGACAAATAGCTCAAATAGGAAACTGGTTAAATTCAAAGATGTGTGTTTTATTTCTAATTTAAAAATGAGTATGGTCAGACATTACAATAAACTGACAGGGGCTATCGAGTCATCTCCATCACCCCATATTTTCAGACCAAGACTATGGGTGGTTGTATAAACTTAACCAGATAAAAATTTTTGTTCTCCATAGAAGATTAAAAAAAATTAAATGCAATAACTGGAAGGCAGACCAGGTGCTCTCTTTTTGTCCTCATAGCCCACCAAACTGTGCATGTAATGTTGACCTGTGCTGACACTGAATGGAAGATTTGCTGTGAATTTTAATGTCAATAAAATTGAATTCAATGTTTTAAGTTGAGTGAGAATGACTGACAGTTCTCATCCAAATTCTTTTTTTTTGTCATTAAGGCTGCAAATAAATAATACAGCTCCATCTGCATCAAGATGATTTTCCTTGTGCTTCAAACATATCCAAAATATTGTTTTAAATAATTTTTAAATTAAATAAAAATTAAAACTCATAAATTAGCAATATGTACAGTATCTTCTCTCATGTTTACACTGTTGATAAGGATAATGAAAATTCAGGGTGATTTTAAACCAAAATTCCATTTCATACATATCAAAGACAAGGTCTCTATGACAGTGACTATGATAATTTTTTACACAGAAATTGAAAATGTCTCAAGGAGGAGAAAGAGAGAATCAGAATAGTGTAATGTCAATGCTCTGGGAACCAAACTTTCTAAATATTTTTTGATAAAGACAGAATTGAATCTGAGCAAGAAGCCAAATCAATTCTTATCATGCAAAATTCTTTGTAACTAATTTTTAGAGAGTTATGGTCATAGAAAGAGGCCTAGCAATTAAGGATATAAATATTCAGTGACTTCTTTACTCTAGTTTTAAACTGTCTGAGATGATGTTTTTGATAAATACATTACCTAATTATTTAAAAATCAGTCACTCACATTATTGTGCTCACCATAATCGTACCTAAGTAATTAATTCTAAAATAGAATATCACTCGAGTCCATAATACATTTCTGTAATATAATGTAAAAGTATTAGGCAATAAATAAAATACTTAAATAGATACATTAATTTTTAGAATCAAAAGAATAACCATCTATGAAATTTTATTTATGATATAAACCCAACCTATATTTTATTAGTAATAAATTTTAATAGTCATTGGCTTATCTACGGGAAAATAAAATGATACAGGGAAACTATCTTGCTGAAACTTACTATGGGTAATAAATATAATTTGTTGGAGAAAGTTTGAGCATAGCTAGCTAAGAAGAAAGACCACTGAAGGAACTTTTAGAGAAAAGCAAGCCTGAAAGAGTAGGTGATTTCAGTTAAACCATAGGATCAGAATCCCAAGTGGACTGGATATTGATAATTGGAAAGACTCTGGAAAAGAGGATGAAAACTTTTGTGGCCTCGAAGTCATGATCCACAGTGAAAGACAAAAGAAGCTCTTTCCAGAAGATATGTAAGAGACAGCCATTTAAGATCTGCATTTGTCATGCAGGAAAGTTCTCTTTGGATGCAAATAGCTTTTTATTCTAGAATAATAGAGGATGAAAAAGTCCAAACAAACTCAGAGGCTGAAAGGCAGAAAGGCAGAAAAACTCAGACTACAAAGAAGATGCAGTTTTTAAACAATCAGTACAAGTAACCATTAAAAAAAAGTAATGTGTTATGAGGCATAAATGATTCTATGTATTTTGAAAGCTTTTGAAAAATAGGTTATGTCTCAAGTTTCATGCAAGAATTGTATGAGTTTCTTCTTTGTGCTTCTAAAGGCTACAGACAAAAATAAATCCATCTTAATTTTTTTTCAATTTAATTTTCCAGTAATACAAACTTTTTGTGTAAAATCATCTTTTAAAGGATCTACCTGATCAGTGTAATCTTGGCTAAAATCCACACAAGGAATGTCCTTTAAATCATCATTATTCCATCCATTTGCAAGTACAAAATATTTTTTAAGATTTTTTTTTTTAAGGCAAAGAAAGGTATAAGATCCTTTAAACAAATTTAAAACATTTACCGTGATGCTGAAAGGTGAATGGACAAAATTCCACGTCAGACAGTATAACTCTAACCCTTATATTCAAATCTATGTTTAGATGCTAAAATGAGTGTTAAAGACTCATTTGTTTTTTACAAATATCCAGACCTTTGTGGCAGGAGTGCAACACAGAAAATCTAACTTGGAATGGTTTTGGAAAGTCATCACTCCAAAATGCAGTCTATGGATGTGGGTCCCAAAGAATCAGCAGGAGAAAACTGAGAAATCCAATTTTAAGGTATACTTTCTGCTCCAGTCCCTGGGAAGCTGGAGCACTTGGTGGACATTAATAACAAAAAGAACCAAGACTCTGAAAATAAAACTCCTTTCCTTCATACACATAAATATGGACTGAAGTCTTAAAATGTGTATGCCTTTAAAATGATTAAGTATATTTTCTTCTTTGTGTCTCACCTGTAAAAAAGGGGTGCCCATATTTAGCTATAGAATGGTACTCATTCATGTTTTTAAAACATTTTAAATTTGATTTTTTAAAACAAATTTAGGAATCTTAGGAATATTTTACACAAGGATGAATGAGTTAATTGCCTTTTAAAATTACCGCTTCAAACACAATGTCTCATTACCAAAGAAATGGAAAGTCACTGTAATGCCACTGTAATGTCTTTAAGGGTATTTCTTAATCTTGCCCTGATCTTGCAAAATCAGCCATACATAAAAGTGAACAGGCACACGTGTAATACCACCAATTAACAGAGAACATCTTTTCCAAAAGAGGACTGTTACCAGCTCATAATTCTTATGCTAATACAGACTTTATTTGAATTGTTCTAAGCTTGTATTACAATGTCTAAATTACCGGACAGAATGTACTTTGATCTGGTATTTCTCTGAATGGTAGTGACTGTAATAAGCAATAATCTCTAATATGTTACTTGTGTTGAGTGCAATTTGATCACATCCTTGATCACTGTACAACGCTATGTGTTGGTGGTGTTTGTCATTACAGAACTGCATCCAACTTCATTTTAAACAGCATAAAACAGAGAATTTGTCACAACATAAAACTGCAGGCACATCCACTTGGTTGCTTTTTTTTTTTTTTGGACGGCATTTGCTGGGGAGGTTGCCTTGTGGTAACAATAGGAAATCAGAACCCAGGTTCAAAACCTTAAATTATTAATTTAAACTTGCAGTAGTTCACTGATATCTAAAATAACTTCCCCTCTCTTGAACAGAGGAGAACCTGAAAAAATGCAGAAGAGATCTCCAAAAATCTTTAGAAGGTCTCTGTACACATGCAAGGTTTACAGCACCTAACTATATCTTTTAATGTCTTCAGTTCAGATGAGAACAGTTCTCATAGACATCAGCGAGTGGCTTTACCTTGACTTCATTAAGATCTAGACAAGGTTCCCAGGCCAAGAGCTGTCAAAGAGTTTTAGGCATTAAGGTGTTCAGTACTGCAGTGCCTGAGATGTTGGGAACTCAGTTCTGCAGTAAAAGTTTTAAGGCTGTGGGCTATGTTCAATGTACCTTGTTAGGCTGCCTATCGCATTTTGAAAGAACCAGTGTTAATATGGTTGGAGGGGAGGCTTAGGTGTACCATAAATGAAAGTCAAAGGAAGGAGTCCACTGTCAGAAACACAGACTCACGGACTGGAAATCTGCTGTTAACCACCCCAGTGAAACTGGGACATGGAGCCTGCAGCCATATGCTGTCTTGGGATCTCCTTTTAATGATGTTGTTCTTTCATTCTGAAGGACTTCTCAGCATAGGGTAGAGGGAAGTTCCTACTTAGAAAACATATCCATTTAGAAACTTTTCTATTTTATGTTATGGCATTTAATTTCTTGTACCAATAAACTTCTTTCAGTCTTGTCATCTTAATAGTAGTCAGTTCCAAACAAAATAACTTAATGTACACAAAAATATGCTGCATTACGCTAACTCATGACATGAGTCAGTAGGTAGTAGTATGCTAATATAATATCACCATTGATTTTCCAAGCTATTCCAGTATAATACATTTAGTACACACACAACTATTGTCAATATATGCCAAATCAGCAACGTTGCACCAATTTAATCAAGAGAAATGAACAAAATGATTAAATGAATAGAATATGCAATAGTAATATGTTTAGGCTTTTTAGAACTCGTTAAATGATTTCACAGCATCTTTCTCTGACCAGACCACAGATCTCAGTCATCCAGTTCTTAACAGCTTTTCTCTTCTTCCAAGACTTGATTAGCTCATATACATACTCACGCACTCAACATTCTCCTATGCTACTGTGGTAGGTTGACCTCAGCTAGTGTCCAGCTACCCACCAAGCTGCTCTATGACTCACCCTTCTCAACAGGACGGGGAGAGAAAATATAAGGAAAAGCTTGTGAGATGAAGTAAGGACAGGGATATCACTCACCAATTACCATCATGGTTAAAACTGACTTGAATTGGGGAAATGAATTTAATTTATTTCCAACCAAAACAGAGTAGGATAATTAGAAATAAAAACTAAATCTTAAAACACCTTCACACACCCCTCCCTTCTTCCCAGGGTCACCTTCACTCCTGATTTGTCCACCTCCTCCCTGAGTGGTGCAGGCAGAAGCGCATGGGGGTTGCAGTCAGTTCATCACACATGATCTCTGCCGTTCCTTCCTCCTCAGGAGGAGGACTCCTCACAGTCTTCCTCTGCTCCAGTGTGGGATCCCTCCCACAGGAGAAAGTCCTCCATGAACTTGTCCAGGAAGGATCCTTCCCATGGGCTGCAGTTCCTCACAAACTGATCCAGCTTGGGTTCTCTTCCATGGGACACAGTTCTCCATGAAATTCTCCAACGTAGGTGCTTCCCACGGGCTGCAGTCATTCACAAACAGCTCCAGAATGGGTCGCTTCCGTGGGGTGCGGTCCTTCAGGAACACACTGCTCCAGTGTGAGGAAGGATCTTACAGTTTGATCCCTATTTCTAAGATTTTTTTGCCCAGTGACTGTTTAGTATAAAATACATTAAAATAGTAATGCAGAGAGCTGCCTATAGATAAAGAAAGGAGGCTTCAAAACACATCTCCTTTTAAACTGCTAAGTGCAGGTGTCTGAACAATATGTCAGTTATTGTGAACACCTCCTTGAAGCAATTAAGCCTCTCTACACATTGTATATACAAGTCAGGCATCTCAGAAGACATAATTCCATTTTTGTTTTGAGCTGAGGAAGATAAGAATTATCACACCTACATCTAACTGTGGCTTTTTCCCTAAAGCCAAAAAAAGAAGTAGCACAACAGCAACTCAAATGTAGAATATCTCTGAGAACTAAACATGAGATTATATGGGAATGTGTAAAAAGTAGTGCAAAATGCATCTCCGGTCAGGTAGCACAGAATTGAACAGCTTTGCACGTTTGGCCATTTGCTGATTTAGCTATTTATGAAGTTAAACCCTATAGTAGAATTCATTAATTTCTATAATGTAAATTATTTCCTCAGAAGTGTATTTCCCATAAGTGAGATGGTTTTGCTGTGGCCATGAATAAATCAACAACGAAATAATCTTTATAGGCAGTGCTAAAAAAAACCTGACTCAGGGGGGAAATGTGAACATAAATAACAGAGAAAAGTTTACAGAAAAAAACCCACACAAACTCATTAAAAATATATTTATATTATGGAAAAAAGGACTGCTTGAAAAAGCAATTTGCCTAAGTCTAGCATCACAGATCTGACATTCATTGTATTGATCAAAATCCTGTTTTGTCAGGTAAACGTTTGATAATATTATTTTTTACATAAATTCTGCATCCAAAAGGACACAGAGAAATCTTTAAGGCTTAACATGCAGTTTTGAGGCTTTAATCAAAAAAGGAGTTATGACCAACATTTTCTTGAGTGATTAATGAGTTGAGATATATTGTTCCCTGTGTGCTTATCTAGAGATGTCTTAAAGGGAAACAGCAGAGAAAAAGAAAGTCAGCATTTTCTGAAAGCTCTCTTTTCAGGGTGTTACAAAAGTGGCACCACAAATCAAGACACCTTGGCTCACTTTTCAAAATCTGTCTGTGCATTCTCTATTTATACAGTTATCTTTATGTATACGTTTATATAAAAGAAGGCAAATATGTTTTGTTGCTGTTTCTTTGCTTTAAATGAGATTTCAAGGATGTGATCATGTTTCTGCAAAAATAAAAAAAAAACAAACCAACAACTAAAAAGCAGACAAAATCCTTTTTTCTTCCTCAGAGATACTCCACTGTACAATTCCTGCTAGTTGCATGATGGGTCTCAAGAACACAACTGCTTCTTCAGGCTTCTGTGGTTAGTTCACCCATGCAGTTCAAAGATTGTAGGTATTGTGTTTGTGCTCAGGGAAGCTGTTTGGACAAAGAGCAGTAGATTTGATGTGCTCTTTGCCTTAGGCAGCACTTCATTATTTGCAGTTCTCTCTTCCACAAATTGGAAATTAAAATGCTTATTTTAAATAAGCATTATTTCTTCTTTCAGTCAAAGAGGGCAATAAATAACATGAAATGTAAGTATTTCGATCAGAGTTCACCTGATGGTGACTATCAGCACCTTCCTTTACCAATTAGAGTCACAGTATATACATTTTTGCTTACGTGTACCCAGATTTAAGTTCTTTCAAAGTAATATATTCTTACAGTATCTAAAACGGAGCACCTCTCCTATGAAGACAGGCTGAGAGAGCTGGGGTTGTTCAGCCTTGAGAACAGAAGGCTCTAGGGAGACCTTATAACAGCCTACCAATATCTGAAGTGGGCCTACAGGAGAGCTGGAGAGGGACTCTTTGCCAGGAAGAGCAGTGACAGGACGGGGCAATGGTTTTAAATTGGAAGAGAAGAGATTTAGATTAGATACTAGGAAGAAATTCTTTCCTGTGAGGGTGGTGAGACACTGAAATAGGTTGCCCAGGGAAGTTGTGGATGCCCCATCACTGGAGGTGTTCAAGGCCAGGCTGGATGGGGCTTTGAGCAACCTGGTCTAGTGGGAGGTGTCCCTGCCCATGGCAGGGGGGTTGGAACTCAAAGATCTTTAAGGTTCCTTCCAACTCTAACCATTCTATGATTCTATGATTCTATGAAAATGGTGGGACTTCAGTATTTGATCCTATAACTTTACACCTGTAGAAATAAAATATAAATAAATATAAAGGTATGTGAGGTAGGACTGACAGTACTCTCTTCTTAAGACAGCCCAGCATGTTTTTTTGTAACAACCTGTTTTTAATAGGTTATAACAACTTACATTTTAAACATTTCTCAAAGATAACTTTATTGGATGTATTTTGGTTTGTTTTCTTCTGCATGCAAAGGTATTCCATGAAGTTGAGTTTTTTATTTTGTTTTGAAGAAGCCAGAAAGGTTGAGAAAATGTTTCAGAGAAAAATACAATTGGCAAGTACTGTTTTGTCCGCTCTAACAAGTCTTTAGAGACATATGCTCTGAAATGTCCTTTGAAACGTCCTTCACTTCATCCTTTGAAAAAGGAACTTGGAATTTGCCAGGGGTTGTTCCATATCAAGAAAGTGCCATTTTCTGGCCTCAGAAAAATACAGCCACATCAGAATCTTTTGGTATTTGCTCAAGCATCTGACACTACCTACCAATGACTGAGCTATATGTCACTAGTGTCCCCACAGAACAGCTGAACTCAAAAACACTTCCCTTATAATGGCTTCCCATTAGTCCCATACCATTGTACATGATGCTGTCTCAATGAACTGCAATATTTTAAATAAGCATTGTTCATTCCTGTGCACTGAATAAGGGAAGAATCTTTAACAGAGAAATATCATCGTTGTACAAGTATGAAAAGAGAAAAGAAGGCAGAATTAATTGGCCAGGCAACCTCATTCCTGGAATCTCCTAACTTCTGAGAGCTTGATTTGTCAATTTTAGTACTATTTTTGCAGAATTTGTGTCCAACATATTTTATATATGTCTGACTGATTCAATAGTACCTCAAGCTACAAACTAAAGTGAGCTGGAAGTCAATCAACTGCTTATATTTCATCTGAATCAAACCATATTATTTTCCAATAATGGAGGTTGAATACAAGATGTGATTATGTTTTCACATCGTGTATATTTGTACTGAGCATATTTGTCTTTGTATCACCTAAAGCAAAATAATATGAGTTGGAAAAGATTTTTACATTACGTGTGGCTGTGAAAAAGTTCAGTTTATTTATGTTTGGTGTTAATTATGTAACGGTACGTAGTCACATTATCTTTAATTAGCAGTATTCCTGCAGTCATCAAGATTTTCAGTCATCACTTCATTTTCGCAGTAAAAATGCCTATTAAATGTGGCTTCTGATAGGCATACATAAAGAAACTATAAAGGCTGTGAGAGACAAATCAATGAAATAAATATTTACAGAAGATTAAGGTCTGTAAATTATGTATCTTCCAAAGAACATAACTTTCCTGTCAAACACCCTATTGATCTTCTCAGGCTCTTTAACTCTTCTTCCTCTATGGTGAATATACTCTAATGAGACATAGAATATTGCTAAGTTTCAGAGATAACTGATCCCTCAGACTACAGCCTTCATTGGTTCTGTGCAGATATCAGGGAGAAACAGGAAACATGCAGCAAAGGTAGAATTGACACTAAATCTCCTGCTGTCCTGAATACTTCAAGAGCAGCCAGTCTCACTGATTCTCCAATCCAAGTACCAAACTCATTGTATAACCAAGAGCCATAAAACATGTGCTGCATGCTTTGAAGAAGGTGAGAAAGAAGGTTCTGGATAACATTTACCAAAATCAAAAATATTCCCAAGGGTCTCACCATTACATCGCAGAATAACTTTTTAATGCGTACATTTCTGGGGTACAGAGAGCTCTGATAACACCAGCTTTCCTTATTAGCCCACTAATAAGAATATAATGTAAGAACAGTTTCAATGGGTCTTGCCCTCAAATCTAGCCAATAGCAGATACTTAGGGAAGAGCAAGAATAAAGTGAGTGTGTATTGCACTTCTTAAAATTCTCCCCACTGCGGCAACAAGGGCACGGACTCCACCAAGTTGTGAGACAAGAATGAAGACGTTTATTGTTTCACTTTTACAGCATATATAGTTTCTACTCTTTGATCACGCACCGTGCTCTCTACACAGATAGGTTGTGGGTAAATGTCAATACACGGTTGGAGAAATACAATTGGCTACATTTAAATGTTTATCCCGCCTAAGCTAATTAGTCATTGTTAATTTTTTTGGTATATTGTTATCTATTTGTTAACTTGCTATCTATTTCATATTACCATACAAGGACATAGTTTACTGTTCTCAAGGCTTCCTTCCCATCACTGCAAGAACACCTGCCAAGCTCTCACTCGGCAGCACGTCTCCACAATTCCTCGCTCCCCACACCCCACCACTTTAGGAATTTCTTCAACCAAATTTCATTTCTATATATTGAGTAACAATCAAAGGATTTCTCCTTTATGAACTTTTGCACTTTTCCCTAGAACCAACATAAACTTTGAGCACTCACAATAGCCCTGGCAAGCAGTCAGGAAGGACCCTGGAAAAGACAGTGTGGAAAGTTTTGTGGCCTGGAAATCATGATGCATAGTGAAACATAAAAGATCTTGTACTGCTCATACAAAGAACCACATCCTTCTGTTTGTGTTGAACTTGGTTCATTAAGTTCATTGAGCTGCCCCTTTTTGTTAAGACAGAGAATGATCAACCCTATTGATACTATTTTTGTTGGGTTTTTTGTCATTCATGATTTTGTAGCTCTCTACCACACCCTCCCCTTCAGTAGTTTCTATTCCCAGTTGAATCCTTTGCACATAAGTCATCTCATGTCTCTCAGCATCCTCACTCAAAACCATATACACTCTTCTATATCCAGATAGTTTCCAGAGTTCTGCAAGCTGGAAATATAATGCAATTTATCATGGGAAATGCATTTGAGTGACTGGCTACCCATGTGTATCTCAAGAGCTACACCCTGGTAACCCTTCCAATATGCTTTCTTTAGCCGTGGAGGTAGGTAATAGTAATAGATCAACACTCAATGCATCCTAATTGGATAAAGCAAGCCCAGGAAGATACTATGACAAACTTTGGAGATAGGATTTCCTCTCATCATTACTGTCTCCTTCCACTTCGGAGTTTCATCACGAGCTCTGCTTCCTGAATTTCATGGTAGCCTGAAAAAACATTTGGAAAAGTCAGCTAAAACACTTGGAACAGAGCCTTGGGCTGCATAGGTCTGGAAGCTGGGTTTGCTCATTTCCAATCACTGTAAAAGCTCCATGTCTCTAGACATGCCAGGGTAAATTCACACTCTCTAAGTGAGATGTCTAGGCTCTCTACAGTCAATGGACACAGCTGCATTTTTCCAGAGGGAGAGTCACAGCATCTATTTCAAGCTGTGATTATAGACTACAAGATCTGCACAATACAGTTCTTGATGTGTAAAAATCCATGCATGGGCACTTTGTGCTTCCATTCATGCCTTACTTTCTGCCAGTGAGATCCCAGAAGTGAATCAACAAATCCCTGTGACCAATGATGTCTAAACATATGTCCCATATTCTTCATTTTAAGTTCACCTTGCTTAGGAGATGTCAGGAAGCCGGACAGCCACACCAAGATGGTGCTAAGTCTGAGCTGAAAGCCTTATGTAGTATTACTTATCATATTTACTACTGTTTTATAGCTTCTACTACAGAGAAGGTTCCTATCCAGTTTGCTTGGTGTGAGTCAGTTACCTCTGCTTGCCAAAGACAACATCAACAATCCCCAAAGTTGTTGCTTAAACTAATAACATCTACAGGAAACTCACTCCAGACCAATTCACCGGCGGCTAATATATGTATCTGTAGAAAAGCTGAAGGCTAATTTTTATTCTTTGCATCCCACAGTGAGGAAAAAGAGGAATAAGTCCAGTTCTGGGCTCCCCAGCTCAAGAAGGACAGGGAACTGCTGGAGTACAGCAGAGGGCTACAAAGATGATAAGGGGCCTGGAGCACCTCTCTTATGAGGAAAGGCTGAGGTACTTGGGTCTTTTTAGTCTGGAGAAGAGAAGGCTGAGGGGGGAACTGATCAACGCCTATAAATACTTAAAGGGTGGGTGTCAGGAGGATGGGGCCAGTCTTTTTTTCAGTGGTGCCCAGTGACAGGACAAGAGGTAACGGACACAAACTTGAACATAAGAAGTTCCATCTAAACATGAGGAGGAACTTCTTTATCTTGAGGGTGGCAGAGCACTGGAATAGGCTGCCCAGAGAGTGGTGGAATCTCCATCTCTGGAGACACTCAAAATCCTCCTGGACACGTTCCTGTGCAACCTGCTCTGCATGGACCTGCTTTGTCAAGGGGGTTTGGACTAGATGATCTCCAGAGGTCCTTTCCAACCCCATATCATTCTGTGATTCTGTGGATAACAAGCTGCAGCTTATTATGCAAAGTCATATTTGGAGCTTCACTTCTTATTCTGTGACTGAAACCAGAATTGTCACTCTTCTTGTCCCCAGTCACTATGTAGTATGAAGGCTGGTATGAGCTGCTCTTAGTGTCTCTTCATAGAAGAAGCAGATCAAACTTCGTTGGTCACATAAACATCCATGGGAGCCATAGGAAAGGTAGAAATAGTTCTTTAAATTCATATATATCAATGAAATTATGAGCCCAGTAAGGAGGTGAACCAGATAATAGAATGTTTCCTTACCTATCACATGTCCCATAGCACATAAACTGCTTCTGGTCACATTAATTAGACAATTCCAGTCCTCTAAGACACTTTAGCACACCTTGAACCAATGACACCACACATGTTCAGGACCTCCAAAAAATGTCACATGTTTACCTGTAGTGAAGCGTTGACATGTACGTTTCCACTTCTGAGAAAATCTGAGTCTAGTCAACATGTTTTTCTCCAGCTCTGAAGCCACAAAAAAATCCTTTTCGCTATAACTGTAACAAACTGCAGAACATGAGAGAAGAGAAAGTCCCCTCCTTTGTGAGAGCAGCCTCTCTCCATAACAAGTTATCGATGTCCCTTACTCAATGAATCTGCATAGGCCCACTCTTCCCTTTGGCAATATATGATTCATAAGGTCATGACTCCTGGACAGAACTTTAATGGGGCTGTGAACACGTACTGAACAAAGAATATAATCCTCTTCCACTTAGGTTGAGAGCAAAAATGTGGTCCTCTTGAGGCCTCAGTAGCTAATTAATAGCAGAATATTTTTAAATACAGTAAGTTGTTGTACACGCACATATTATACATTCACATTCAGTGAAACCTAATAAGCAAAATCAAGCTCCTTTGTGTAAACTAATCACTTATGGTTAAGCTCTCTTTTAACATCCTCACTGCATTATTCCACAGACAATAAATTGTACCTTTCAGTGTAGGCAATATTTCTCAACTCTCACACACTATAAATCATATTTTCTTCTCGATCTGCCAGTTTTATTTTAAACAATTGTACTGAAGTGTGCACCACAATTCACATGCCATATATTGCCTCCTATCAATAGCCTCTTTAACCACCATGATTCCTGCTTTCCAGTTTAAGTTTCATATTTATGTATCTTGTCAGCTGGGAAAACAAATACCTTGAAAACACTTCCACACCAAAGCAGAAGAATATTACATTGTATAAGGCTCTCAGTAGCACCTTGGGATTTTCAACATGATTTTTATTGACCAAGACCAGCACAGATGTTAATGATTTTGATAACTAATAATAGATCATATTTCTGAGGCCTAAGGAAATGTCTTTACACATTATTACATGGTGTTTACTTTGAAGTACTGCAATCCCTACAAAAAACAACCTGTTAGATACGGAATTGGTTTTATTGGTTTATGATGGAATGTTCTTGTTTTTTATTTACATTTCCCAGTAGACTACAATTCTGTATAGTTTGATATCTACCTGAACAAAATCCAGAAAATTAACTAGATTTACAGAAAAGAACTTCAATTTAAGGACTTAGCAGACTTCAGACTTACAAGGAAAAAAAAGAAAAACCCAAACAAAAAATTCTACCTCATAGTTGTTCAGAATTATATTTCAAAAGGCCACAAATACATGTGACATGCATGAAAGTATGACTAGGTCCTCAAAACTGGGGAATTGTCCTCCAATAAGAAATGTTCTCCATGATGCAAAGAGGCAATAACTTAGCGAATGCCTTAGAGAGGTTTCACTATTTCTCTGTGAGTTGTACATGCAGCATTAGGCATAAGCAAGATCATGAGGCAGACAGATAGACAGACAGGCAGACACACACATAGTTTTATTATCATTAAATCAGTTTTGGGAAAAAAAGGCCATTTATACAGGGTGCAATTTATACTGTGGTCCAAAAATTAGGCATCTAATTTGTTTATTTAAGTTTCTTCTTGACATTGAATAGATGCCTTCCATCTCAGGAAGGAAGTTCAAGGAATTACAAAACTGATTGCTTTAAATGGAATTTACAGTATTTCAATTTGTTCCCATTGCCTCTTGTCCCTCCTACAGATACTGCTGAGAGGAGTATAGCTCCATCTTTTTTACTTTCTGTTATCTGATCTTTAGAACCCATAATAATTTCCTCCACATGCCTTCTTTTCTTTGTCTTGAACAGTCCCAGCTCCCTCAGTCTCTTTTTGTACAAAAAATGCTCCAATCCCTTAATTGTCTTCATGGCCTTTTGCCGGACTCATCCAGTCTCTCTTGCATCAGGGCACTCCAAAAAGGACACAGCATGCCTGGGCTGA